>OZ007588.1:238170884-238655054 GCA_963931845.1 Maratus michaelseni | reverse complement strand
TTTAAATTAAATTTTATCGAGCGAGGAGTTTTTCCAATAAACAAGGAAATGACGTGTTTCTTTTTTGCCCAGAAGAGTTTAACATGATAAATAATGGATTGTATTGATCAATGTCCCATATAAAATAATGGAAAAAATCCAACAGAAAAATATAATGGGGAAACAATAAAGAAAAAAGAAAAAATTAAAGAATAATGAAAACTTTGCACAGTGACATATGTCATGAAATCCAATTACCTGCATTTTTGAGAGTATATTTTGTATTCGGCATTAACGAAAATAAAAAATTTTTCAATGCTTGAAATATTAATTTCATATAATGAAAAACATATTAGAATATAAATAAATTTTTCAGTATAAATATCATATCAAAACATATATGTTATAAAAATAAACTTTAATTAAATTGATATATAAAACATAAATATACTTTTAAAAATATTAATTAAGCAGAGGATTACATATTTTTTAAAATTTCAATAAAGTATTGTAGCAAATTATGATTATTTTTCAGAATTTCAATCAGTTTTTACTTTTGTATGTATTTTAACGCACTCATAGTAACAATCAAGTAAAGACGACAGTAAGTTTAATCGTGTGATAAAATGTAATACTGACTCATTGTTTACAAAGGTGAGATAAAGTGATTCAAAAAAAGATGCGAGTTAAGTGCAGGTGCTGTTTGCCAAATCATGGTTATGAAAATAAATTGTTTACACAAAATCCATTCTTTTGTTTTTATAAGGCTTGAAATGATGCCATTTGTGTTATTTTACACGGATAAGAAATACACAGTATGTGGAATTAACAGGTTTCAAAAATTTCGTGTTGCTTAATATTTACATTTTTGATATTTTTGTAATTTTATTATCACTATGTCGGTAAGAAGTCGAACATAAACTAAAATTATCATCCATGTTCTTTTACAAGTTTATGAAATAATACTAAAGTGAGGATACTAAAGTGAATTACTAAAGTGAGATAAAGTGATTTAAGAAAGAATGCGAGTAAAATGCAGACACTGTTTGCAAAATGATGGTTATGAAAATAAATTGTCTACACAAAATCCATTCTTTTATTTTTATAATGCTTTAAAATGATGGATTTGTGTTATTTTACATGGATAAGAAAACACAATATATGGAATTAACAAGTTTAAAAGAGTTCTCGTTGCTAAATTTTTGCCTTTTTGATATTTTGTAATTTTATTATCACTATATCAGTAAGAAGTTCAACATAAACTAAAATTAATCCCTGTTCTTTCATAAGTTTATGAATGATGTAAGGATATTCAAAAGACAACACCGTGGTTAACGGGCTCCTTTTTTTACCTATATTATAAAGAAAAAAATATGTCCATGAGTAACGCTGACATCATATAGACCGTAGAAACGCTATAAGCAATTCGTTTCTATTTTCCCGCAAACTTAAGTACTTCTACACATTGTGTGATTTTAATTTTTACATTGTCGAATAAAGACAAAAATGTACTTTGAAATGATTTAATTTATTTGAAAACTGTGTCTCAATTTACTGTTTCTGTATAGTTTTAAAAATAGTTTTCAAGCTTGATTTTTCAAAAATCTTTATTGCGTGTAACTCAATTACGGGAGAGTAACTCCCGCTTGGAAATTTAAATCATGTAAGTAGTTTAGCGTTTGTTTCCGGCTAATGATCCATAATGAAATTAACACTTCAACATTCATTTAAAAAATAAATAAGATAATATGAATAAAACACAAATTTTACAGATATGTAATTAAACGTGCTAAAGCTAAATTGATAGCAAGAATTAAAAAAGCTGCTATAAGTTACAAAATCTTTTGCGATGTCTTGGAATATAAACCTCTGGCATGCGGCTAATATCAAAGCATCGCTTCTAATACACATAAAAGCTTTATTTGAATGCATAATATCTTTCATATAAAAAGGCTTTTTTTGTTATTAGTGGACAATCTATAAAAATATATTAAATGTAAAAAAATCTATTAGAGTTTTTAAATAAAAAATAACGTTTTCACCTATGTTTTTTAAAAAGGGCAGTATGTTATTACACCTTGATTGGTGTTTGCGCAAAACACTTTTTGGATCCTCTTATTGGAATAAAGATTGAATGATAAAAGCTTTAAAAATTCAATAAAAGTGCGAAACTTGATCTTAAATCTCTGGTATGTTTCACTGAAATGTTACATATAATATACTCATAATACAGTCCATGCTATATAATCATCATAAAAAATAGACATTTAATTTTTTTTTTAAGTTTTCGAAACTTTGATTACCTAAGTAAACAGTGAGTCAGTTTTCAGGGATTTGTTCAGGAAAAAATTAGGTCCTATAAAGGATCCTTCACAATTTTTTTCATTTCAAAACAGGACCCTTCACAAAATTTTTCATCTAAAAACAGAACACCTCACAAAATTCTTTGTCTTATAGGTAGATGTCTTTAAAAATAGGCCTTTCTTAAAACTTTTCCCTCTCCGAACCGAACATTTCACAAATTTGATCATTTAAAAGTAAAATTTGACTGTCTTTTTACACATATAAAAAAATATGTGTATTTTACATACATATATTTTCTTAAAAATGTATAAACAAGAACTTGAATATAACTATCATTTCAAATTCACAAAGTTATGACGAGATTTTTCACAATTGTAAAAAGCTGTTCACAATTTCACAAAAACAGGACCCTGGGAGAAAAGTCTGCACAGACGCCTGGTTTTGCATTTTATATTTCCTATCACACAATTAAACTTATTGTTTGTCTTTACTTTGATCCAAAACACACGTATTGTTACTATAAGTGTAACATTAACAACAAAACATAAAAAGATAAAGAGTGATTTAAAATTCTCTACTTAAATCCAGCACTGAATTAGTTGTATTTGAGTTATTGGTACAAAAATATTTTACATATGTTTTGGATTCATACACTACTATATATGATAGAAATAATTTCGTTTACATTCATTACATACAGTTAAACATATAAAATATATTGTTTACCCGAGTATGTCACATTAAGTAAGAATTTTAAAAAATCTTACAGTTGTTTTTAAATGTTTCTTTCTTTCTGATATTGAAAATATTACATGTGAAATTCTCTAAATACAAAGAAGATAAAAAGAAGCAAAAAACTCGGGTCTTAGTGTCTAGTACATTTTCTTTACAATTTCATTTTCAGACAATGTTATTTCGGTTATTTTTGAAAAGGTAACTAATTGACGTCCATTTTCTGCATTAAACTAATATTATAAAAAAGTTTTGTATTGTTATTATAATACGTAATTTTTGCGAAATCAAAAATCATATGACATCTGTGAACAAATCCAAATTCTTTATCCTTTCAATGGGATTGTTTCTTTCTTTACCTTTTCTCTTTCTCTCTATGCTTTTCTTTGTTTTTCACCTAAATGAAAATTTTTATAGACTAGGAAAACGAAAGAACTTACAATCTTCTCACATGTCATAAAGCATTTAAAAAGGAAGAATAATAAACACACATATATACAGGGTGAATCTAAACTCTTGGGCAAAACTTTAAGGGGTGATAGTACACATCAAGACAAACAATATTAAATAGGAAACTAAGGGTCCCAAACGTCTTCCGAAGGAGATAGGTGCCGTTAAAGTTTAGGGTCCAAAATTTCAAATAATTATAAAAAACGGAAAAATTGGTCGATTCGTTTGCAGTTTTCGCTAAAACTATTCTTTATGTCAGTATTTTCTTAAAAATAAATTTTAAAGAAAAAGTTTAAAATATGTCGATATAGGGCGCTTTAAACTTTAGAGTAACGAACAACTATTTTTTACCGTTATTTTTTGTATCTGATTAAATGCTTTCAAAAGCTTAGACTTAAACTTAAATTTTGAGCTCAAAATCTGAATCGATGGGAGTGGTAAAGTAGCGCAAACTGAACTGTGTTCAGGAGTTGAAATTTGAACCCCCCTGAACACAGTTCAGTTATTCCCGATCTCGGTGTCGTAGACCAGGCAGAAACTACTACCCCCTACAAGTAAAATAAACGATAGAGGGATGACAAAATTAAATACAAAAATTATTTGAAAAATAAATTTTAAAGATAAAGTTCAAAAATGCCGAAAGAGGGCGCTTTAGACTTTGGAGTAATGAACAACTATTTTTTACCGTCGACTCCGACGAGGACCTGGTTGCGAGGATTGCCGTCTTAGCAGCCGATATCCGGGAGATGCCCGGGGTATTCACTAATATTCGCAACTCCCTCCGCCGGCGGTGTAAGGCCTGCATCGTTGCTGGTGGGCACTCTTTCGAGCAGTTTTTGTGATTCCTCACGAACATCATGCGTGTACCATTTTCTACGTTTCAACCTTCATTCATATTGCACAATACATGCATACATCAAATTGTATCTTTTTATTTTGCGCGGAGAAATTGCTCATGTCTGTTATGAATAAATTTTCTATTTAATTTTGTCATTACTATATCGTTTATTTTACGTGTAGGGGGTAGTAGTTTATGCCTGGATTAATTTTAACACAATTCTTCAAATTGGTAAAGAAATCATATGAGTTGTAATTTTCCAACTGGACGAAAAATGTCCGGGCCAGGATACGAACCTGGGATCTCTTGGCTGAAGCTGTCATGCTCTACCAACTGAGCTATCCCGGTTGAATCTGGAGGGCATGAACTGGATGAATTATACCATCCAGACTCAACCGGCATAGCTCAGTTGGTAGAGCATGGCAGCTTCAGCCAAGAGATTCCAGGCTCGAATCCTGGCCCGGGCATTTTTCGTGCAGTTGGAAAATTACAACTCATATTGTTTCTGCCTGATCTACCACACCAAGATCAGGAATAACTAAACTGTGTTCAGGAGTGTGTGTGTGGGGGGGGGGGAGGGAGGTGTTTCAAATTTAAACTCTTGAACGCAGTTTAGTTTGCGCTACTTAATCACTCCCAACGATTCAGATTTTGAGCTCAAAATTTAAGTTTAAGTCTAAGCTTTTGAAAGCATTTAATCAGACACAAAATATAACGGTAAAAAATAGTTGTTCGTTACTCTAAAGTCTAAAGCGCCCTCTATCGACATATTTTAAACTTTTTCTTTAAAATTTATTTTTAAAAAAATATTGACATAAAGAATAGTTTTAGTGAAAACCGCAAACGAATCGACCAATTTTTCCGTTTTTTATATGAATTTGAAATTTTGTACCCTAAACTTTAATGGCGCCTATCTCCTTCGGAAGATGTTTGGGACCCTTAGTTTCCTATTTAATATTGTTTGTCTTGATGTGTACTATCACCCCTTAAAATTTTGCCCAAGAGTTTAGATTCACCCTGTATATTGACATCATATTTTTATAAATATATATATTTCACATCATATTTTTATAAATACATATATTTCACATCATATTTACAAACATATTATAACACATTTATTCTGAAAGGAAATCAAAATAATGTTCTATGAAAAAAAGAACATGAAATAAGAAAAAAAAAATCAAATTGAAAAGAGCATACATAGTAAAATAAACAAGAATTTTATAAAAAAGGCTTTACAAAACATATTTTTTATAGAGACAAAATATACATATAATTCAACAGTTGGTTCATTTTCAAAATATGTTCTGTATTTCAAAGTTTATAATAAATATAACTTATTGTTTCATGTAATCCGTTAAAGATAATACAGGGCAAACATATAAGAGTTGTAAGTATTTTTAAAACTGATTTATAAGCTAGTATACAAAAATTTATAAAGAGAAAAGGTAACCTGGTAAAAAATGATTAACTAATATAGGAAAAATTGCTTCGAAGGGAAACATATGAAGTTACATCGATCCCAGATAACAGACATTTTGGATTAAAACACCTGTGCTTTATCTTTTAATGTCTTTGTTTGACAAGTTAATCTTTACAAATATTTCAAAAGAAAACTTTCATAGCCGATAAATCATTTTAGGTGAGGCAAGATATTCATCATTATGACGCGGTTTATTCACCGGTCCTTTTATTATTGCATAATTTTGAAAATTAAGAAAAACAACACTTTAGAGTTTAAAATTTCATATCTTTGAAAATTTTGTAGATAAGAATGCTTTATTTACTCACATATTTCACGCACTTTTGGACCTTTTTTTTTGTGCCAAGAGTAGGGGGTGCAAAAATTACGCATTTGTTTTAATATAATTTAATTTTTATAACTGGAAAATTTATTGAAAAGATAGAAGTGACTATGTAAATAAAATTTTAATCTATAAATAATTCAAATTAAACGAAATATCAGCATTTAGATAGTTTTGAACGTAGAAAAAAATATTCACAAGTACTCTAAAATAAAATATGAAAAATAAATCATTCACTTCAGTGAAAAAATACTGTATATAATTTATGAAACTTGTACAGGAATTTTTTTTGTAAATAAATCGTTAACTTATTAGGTATGACAAACATTTTTGCACCTTTTATTCAGATTTTTTTCTCAGATTCGAGACCAGAAAATGTTCGCATACATGTCGCTGGCTTTGAAAAGTGAATATTTTTGTTTGAGATAATGCCAAACGAATACTTCACTTCCAGGTGCATTATTAGTATTTTCTTTCAGCAAATCAATCTACTATGAATATACAAAGCTAGTTATGAAGAACCTGGTAAGAAGAGGTCGCTTGAAAAACCCCGAAAATATATTTTATAAAATCAAGCTTAAATATTGAAAAATGGTGATTTTTATAACAAATGTCGTTGGGTTAATATGAAGTGTTACTTGTAAATTGAAATTTTTTCGTGCGAAAATTACTTGAATCTTTGTTTTTTTAACAACATTTTCTAAGGTGTGCGAAAATTATACGACTAAATACGGTATATGCCATATTTAGTCATTAGAAATACAATGACATGTAGAGTGCTCAAATGTTTTAAAAAAAGTAGACAAAAATTCTACATCCTTTACATGTTAAGTTCATTTAAAAATTACCCTATTTTTTAGCTGATTAAACAATGACTTAGTCAGATCAGTCAGTAATTTATAACAATTCAATTTATAAGAATAGACTTAAATGGTTCTCCTTGATGAATCTTTTGTGCATGGAAGTCTTTTTCGGCTAATATTAAGAAAACTACAGCAGATACAAAATATGAAAATTGTTAGTATTATAGAGAAATATTTGATAAATACTCTGAAGCAGACAGTTTTTAAATCTAAGAATTATTTTAAGACCTATTTAATGTTGAAGTCGGTCAAAAAATATTTCCGTTAAAAAGTTTTATAGAACAAAAACTGTGCTTAGCAATTTAACAATATTTTGCAGGGACGTGCATGACAAGCTTGCGTGCAAGTGTGGGCACGTTGTGTACGTTTAATAGACATTTCTTCCATATTTAGAAATGGTCATATTTTAAATTGTTGCAAAATTGTAAAACAGTGCAAATAATAGTATTTCCTGTCAATTTAATAATGCACTTACACGTGACTTTTAAAAACAGAAAGAAAACTATAAAATAATAATTAAATGATTACGTGTTAAAAGCAGAAAATGGGGAAATATTACATCATAAAAAATGTTTTTACAGGGGAATATAAAAATAGAAAAAAAATCTTGCACGCGAAACGCCTTTAATGTTCAAAATTCCGTCATAAATTGAAAAAAATACATTTAAAACGATTTTCTTATGGACAATGTTCATGTGAAGTAACAGTGGGAATTACATGGCGTAAAAGTAGCGCGGCTAGCAAGTTAGTTTATATATTTCATCAATTGATGCAGCATAAATACAGAACAGGTAAATGCATGCGTAAAATACTTTAGATTTATTTTGTACGAATTACTATTCGGTAAATGCATATAGAAAATTCGTATATACTTATTAATTAAATTAAAGAAGTTACATTTTTAAAATAACATGGAACATTTGCATGAAGATGCTTTAAACTAGAGAAAAATATTTATGCTTAAGCTGTTGTTGTGAATCACGTGAGCGGCGTAGATTGGCGCCGAGACTGTTTAGCGGGGAGTCCCCTCTGTGACGCAATAGAATTAGTTTTTCAGTAGCATGATGTTCTCGGCTCGAAATGGAAGCAAAATGTCGCTTCCTAAAATTTATTCTAGAATATTTTAATTAATGTTTAATATATATTTAGTGTTTGATGTGTCTGTCTGCGTGTTATGTGTTCGTGTATTAAATCATGAAAAGGACAAATCGTCAGTATTATTTTACATGAAATACACCAGAATCTTGTAACAAGAAAATGATATTTTACTGCATTTCTCCAATTCCTTCACAAATCACGAATTACCAGATTTCATTCAAGAATGTTCATTTCGATTGATTATAAGTTGATTTCGATTATTATGCTCTCCCAACGTGCATGCCTGAGTGATTATTATTATGATTATTTTCATGGTGCACGAATCCCGTGATATTTTATGTTCTTGAAGAATTAATATTATCGCATTATTTACAAGATTCAAAGACTACTCACTGGATTAAGATTTTATCCCGGCAAAATCAGGTACTGTACCTTTTATTTATTTTTAAGAATGGATCTAGAGAAATTAAAATCAAAACGAAAAGTAATTAAAATTGCCTGTACCAAATTGATTACTAAAATAGATACATTTATTCAAAGTGTAGATTTAGAAAACGAAAGTGATTTTGAACAACTCTCTGAATTTTTGAATAATTTAATTGAAAAACAAGATGAATTAAAGTTAATAAATCCTAAAATTGAAGAGTTAATATCTGATACTACTCATTTTGAAGCAGAAATTCAAAATGCTATTGAGTATGACGACACCATTAATGAAGCAAAATTTAAAATTAAAGGAAAATTAAAGAAATTTAAAGCTAACGCTGAATTGAGTAACACAAGTACTGCATCAAATGCAAGTACAGTTCCCTATCCTAATACACGATCACCAGTAATAAATTTACTCAAGATAACTATACCAATATTTAAAGGTGATCCTAACACATTTCTGGAGTTTATAAATAGTTTTAAAAGTACTATAGATTCTAATGAAAACTTGAGTAGTATTGAAAAGTTCATATATTTGAAATCGTTTCTGTCAGGAGAAGCTTATAAAACGATTTCAGGATTTGCTCTAAATGAACAAAATTACAAATCGTCTCTAGAGTTATTAGAAAATAGATATGGAAAATCAGAATATTTGATTAGTGGGTTTATAAATAAACTATTAGAAATTGAGCCTGTAAAGTCTGCTTCAAATACCAGATCGTTACGAGAATTGTACGATGAATGTGAAGTTAGCATTAGAAATTTACAAGCGATGGGGGTGGCTTCAGATAATTTCGGATATTTACTGATTTCAATAATTTTAAGGCAATTACCCCATAATTTGGTTGTAGAATTTCAAAGAAAAAAAATGTTGATAAATCTGGTGACGTCAATGAATTAATGAATTTTATAAAGTTTGAAATAGAATCACGAGAAGCGGCTAACGCGGTATCAGGAATTTCCTTAAAAAATAATGAAACATCTCGATGGGAAAGAAAAAATCCGACTAGATTAAAAACTAATGTTCCCACTTCAGTCGCGCTTAACACGGTTGTAAAAAATGTTTGCATATTTTGCAATTCAAATCATTATAGTCTAAAATGTAAGGAAATCTCGGACGAACAAAAACGTTATAAGTTAAAAAAAGTGGGAGTTGTTATCGATGTTTGAATAAAAATCACCTATTATCTTCTTGTAAAGTAAAAATTCAACCTTGCGAATTATGCCAAAGTTATCAGCATAATTATTTATTTTGCCCCACTAAGAAAGCTAAAAGTCGTTCCGTTGAGAATGCGGAAACACCCGAATCTTCCCGAATTCTCGAAAACCAAACTGTATTATCGTCAGTTATTAAGACTCAAAATTCCTCCGAAAAATACTCTACATTATTACAAACCGCTAGTGTACAGGTACAAGGTACCTCTAAATCCTTATATAAGAGGCTTTTATATGACTCGGCCTCTTCTAGAACATTCCTTACAGAAAGTCTAGCGACAGCTTTGAAATTAAAACCTGTGAAAAAGGAAAGGCTTCGAGTTTATACGTTCGGAAACCGCAAAGCCATAGAACTGGAGTTCGATGTTGTGAATATTACAGTACGCAGTCGCGTTCCCCCCTACGCTGACATACAAATTGAAGCGCTTGTGTCAGAGGTTATTAGCGGAGCGAAAATTATCGCCTCAGTTGATTCTCAGTTAATAAATAAACTCGGTCTTAATGAAAATGGATTTGCTGACACATTTATTCATGCAAAACCCATCCAAATTCTTTTATGTGCTGATTATATGTTTTCAACGATAATTGCAGAAGTTAAAAAAATAAATCAATCGTTGTTTATTCAACCAACGATATTTGGAAAAACTTTAGTAGGTAGAATTTATGGCGCTAAATTACAGAGTACTTCCTGTTTAAAAATAATATGCTCGTCAATAGATAATGACTTAAGAAACTTATGGGAAATGGAATCGTTTCTATTTAATCAAAAAGATAAATAAGATGATGAACATTTTGAGATCATAAATAAATTCGAGAAGCAAATATGTTTCGAAAATGATAGGTACATAGCACCACTTTTGTGGCGATGTGATACGGATAGACAAAATTTATGTAACAATTACCAAGTCGCGGAAAAAAGATTTGCAGTTTTGGAAAGACGGTTAAAAGATGATCAATCTTTATTTTTAAGATGTAATGAAATTATGAAGGAACAATTGAATGAGGGAATTATTCAAAAGTGTAATGATAATTGTTCTGTAGATTACGTAATGCCTCATAGAGCGGTTTTTAGAGAAAAATCTTCTAGCTCTAAAACTAGAATTGTTTATGATGCAAGCAGTCGACAGGGTAGTAACAAAAGTTTAAATGAATGTCTTTTCTCTGGGGAAAATTTAAATCCTAATCTCGTAGATGTTATACTGAATTTCAGGCGGCATAAAATTGCCTTTTGTGGGGATTTGGCCCGAGCCTTCCTGCAAATAGAGGTTTCGAGGAGTGACAGGGATTATTTATGTTTTTTATATTTTGATGACTGCGACATAAATAAACCACCAACCTTATATCATTTTAATCGACATTGTTTTGGCCTCACCAGTTCTCCTTATGTTTTAGCTTCAACTCTAAAAAAAACACATTAAAAATTATAAAGAGGCCAATCCCATCGTATACCACATGTTAGATAATTATTTAAACGTAGATGACTTAATTCATGGAGCATCTACGGTACCAGAAGCTTTTAAGCTGTCATCTTGTGCAGTTTCAATTTTTAAAGACGCGAATATGAAATTACGGAAATTTAACTCCAATTCTTTAGAATTAAAGGAACTGTGGATGAATGCTGACCCCGTAATAGAATTTGAAGAAAAACAATCAAATATTAAAATACTAGGAATAAACTGGAATAATAAGGGGGACTTTCTGTCCATAGATTTGACATCTTTAGCGTCAAACGGTGATTTAAAATTCACCAAAAGACTCGTTCTCCACACTGCTGCTAAAATATTTGATCCAGTCGGATTCCTCAATCCCTTTATGATTAGAATTAAGCTCTTCTTACAGGAATTATGGGAATCTGGTCTTGACTGGGATGACACATTTTCCGAAGAAATTGTAAATAAATATCAAATGTGGTATAAAGAAACAAAACTACTAGAAAATATAAAAATACCTAGATATTATTTTGACTCAGATGTAACAGTAAACAAAGTTCAAGTTCATGTTTTTTCTGATGCTTCGTTAAAATCATACGGAGCTGTAGCCTATTTTAGATATAGGACATCAGAAGGCCATTTTAACACTTGCTATATATTTTCTAAATCTCGAGTTGCTCCTTTAAAAAGAGTTACCTTGCCGCGATTGGAGCTCTTAGGTGTTTTAACAGCTGCCAGAATTGCTAACCATCTTAAATACATTTTCAGTTATATTGAAAATATAATTTTGTGGTCCGATTCTACTATAGTTTTGCACTGGATTAAGGGATCGACCTCCAAGTGGAAACCGTATGTTTCTGACCGCGTAGCTGAAATTCAGGAAATGACCGATCCTAGTTCTTGGCGGCATGTCAATAGCAAAGATAACCCGGCAGACATGCTTACTAGAGGGCTCTCTTCCAAAGAGTTAATAAATTCAAGACGCTGGTGATATGGTCCTGAGTGGCTTATTAATCCCGAAATTGATTGGCCGAAAGAAAATAAGTTAAAAATAAAATCATTCATTCCAGAAATTGAAAGTGAATGTAAAGGCGAAATTATAGTTAATTCAATCATTGTTAATGAAAAAATAATCGATATAAATAAATTTAGTAGTTTGAAAAAATTGTTAAGAGTAACTGCTTACGTGTTATATTTTATAAAATTGCTAAAGGGCAATCACGAGAAAGTCTGTGCACTTACACCAGAAAATCTTCGAGAAGCAGAGCTGTATTGGATAAGACTAGTTCAAAGTGAGTTTTATTCTAATGATATACAGTGTTTAAAAAATGCCAAACCTTTTCCAAAAGACTCGCACTTGCTTTGTTTGAACCCCTTCTTTGATTCCGAAGGCGTCCTGCGTGTCTCTGGTCAACTTTGGAAAGCTGATTTTTCAATGGATGAAAAACACCCGATAATTCTTCCGCCCAAAACGAAGTTTTCCGAATTGATAATTTGGGATGCTCATGCTAGAGTGTTTCATTCAGCGGTTTCTCACACACTCGTACAAGTGAGAGGAAAATTCTGGTTAGGCTAGACAAACAATAAAAAATCAACTGAAAAAAAATGCATTATTTGCAAAAGGTTTTCATCAATTCCAGGAGACCAGACGATAGCTCCATTGCCACCTGATCGTGTCGAACAGTCAGCTCCATATAGCGTAATAGGAGTCGATTTTGCAGGACCTTTATTTGTCAAAGATTCTGACAGTAAACAGTATATATTACTAATAACGTGTGCTGTAACAAGAAATATCCACCTGGAACTTGTTGACAATTTGTCAACACAAACATTCTTACTTGCCTTTAGACGGTTCATCGCTCATCGTGGATTATGTTCGGTTGTGTACTCCGATAACGCACGAACTTTTAAACATGCTGAAATAGAACTTAAGAGACTATGGACTATAGTGACTCATCCAGAGGTGAAAGAATTTTTTGCTTCCAATAACATAAAATGGAAGTATATAGTGGAAAGGGCCGCCTGGTGGGGCGGATTTTATGAAAGAATGGTAAGGTCTGTAAAAACTGCGCTGCGAAAGACATTGGGCAGATCTTCTCTGACCCTTAATGAGTTACATACAATACTTATTGAGGTTGAAGGAATGGTGAACTCCAGAACCATGACTTACATAAGTGATGAAAGGCAGGACCCCCTACCATTAACTCCTGCCCATTTTTTAATAGGGAGAAGAATATCTTCTCTTCCCCCCGTACGGCTTCACCTTGACTCTAATTTCTCTTCTAGGAAAGAATTGCTTAAAGCCTTTAACTATCGGGAAAAATTGATGCGGCTGTTTTGGTCTAGATGGAAGAATGAATACTTATTAAATTTGAGGTCAGCCCACCAAAGTTTAAATAAAACCAATCTTCCCCAATTTAAAATAAATGATGTTGTTTTAATTAAAGATGATAAATTACCCAGAAATTTCTAGAGTTTAGGTAAAATTATAGAAATATTTCCTGGAAGAGATGGCAAGGTGAGGGCCTGTAAAATTAAGACTGAAAAGTCCATATTGAACAGACCTGTACAACTGCTTTTCAATCTTGAACTATAATGGACTGAGACAAAATTTGAACTTTAATAATTGAACTCTAATATAAATTTTCTTCTTTCTTTATTTAGTTGAATTAGTGTTGAACTCTCTTTTTTTAAATTAGCCTTGAAGTATGTATAATTTTATTATTATTCTATATTTGTATTTGATTTAATTTGTATAACTTGTATTATTATTTAATGATTGTATTTGATTTAATTTGTATTGTTATATATATATATGTTTAGTGATGAACACCCCTATGTTCATGGTGGGGCAGTGTGTTGCGAATCACGTGAGCGGCGTAGATTGGCGCCGAGACTGTCTAGCGGGGAGTACCCTCTGTGACGCAATAGAATTAATTTTTCAGTAGCATGATGTTCTCGGCTCGAAATGGAAGCAAAATGTCACTTCCTAAAATTTATTCTAGAATATTTTAATTAATGTTTAATATCTATTTAGTGTTTGATGTGTCTGTCTGCGTGTTATGTGTTCGTGTATTAAATCATGAAAAGGACAAATCGTCAGTATTATTTTACATGAAATACACCAGAATCTCGTAACAAGAAAGTGATATTTTACTGCATTTCTCCAATTCCTTCACAAATCACGAATTACCAGATTTCATTCAAGAATGTTCATTTCGATTGATTATAAGTTGATTTCGATTATTATGCTCTCTCAACGTGCATGCCTGAGTGATTATTATTATGATTATTTTCAGCTGTACCTGCTCCTGAAATTGTCTAAAACACGATATAAACATAAAAGAAAAGCGTTAATTCTCTATACACAGTGCTTTTAAATGCCGCGATTCTGAATGTTATTCCCAAGTAAACGAATTTTTGTAGCCTCGAACCCAAAAGAAGAATATTGTCCTTAGCGTCGCTATAAGAGTGGAGAGGGAGTGACCTTTTTTACTTAAGCATTTTCTACAAACTCATTTTCAAATGTGTAATTAATCTTCAATCCCTAAAATTGTCAGGTGTCGCGAAAGCGTTGGATGACGCAATAAGAACCGAAAAATGCTCTAGCCAAACGGAAAAAACATTGCAACCCGACTACGGAAGATCATTGCCGTTCGTTATAATATTATTCAATCATCAGTAACCAGGTAATCTTTTTAAAACAGAGTACATTAGTGTATTTTTAGAGGCTGCTGAGTATGAGTGGGGTATGGAGGCCGTAGCTCGGACGGGGCAGAGCCCTTTAGTTACATAAATCTTGGCTTTGTATTTAGAAATATTTGCAATAAAATGCTATTATTACATAAATCTTGGCTTTGTATTTAAAAAAATTAAAAATATTCGAAATGAGACGACAATACTGCAATACTGACATTATACTGTAAATATTGGCAATAGTATTGTGAAATAATTCTTGACAATATTGCACCAATATTGGCTAAATGTAAACGTCTTAATGTTAGAGCAATATTTTATACAGGCATCGCTAATATTAGTCAAGATATATACAGTATTCCCGTAATATAGCCAATTCAAAGAAAATTGGCTCTATGCTACAAGGGTTTATTGGATTTCATCGAAATTTATATACTGTCGAAACAAAGCGGAGACTTTGACGAAACGGAAAATTAATTAAAAATAGTCCTTAACGCGATTACTTTACATTTGATTACAATCGGTTAACAGTGCAACAGTTGATGTCTAGAAAAATTAATACGGTGAAATCTAAAAAAAGAGAGAGTGTTTATAGAAATTTTATTGATAAAGTTTTTCTTCGTTTGTAACAGTTACTTCACGAGTCTAAATAAAAAAACTTGATTTTTTACCTAATTTTCTTTATACATATTTGATGCTTTCAGAACCCAAATTGCTCTGAAAGTGACTATATCTTTATTGTTGTATTACTTACCCATCATACGTAATATAGGGTAAGTATTGTAATCGTTTTGAAAATCGAAAAAAAAATTGACGGATTTACACGTTTCAGACACTGGAGATTCCAAGAAACATATTTTTAGAAAAAAAAAAATGCCGTCCGTCCGTCTGTATGTGTGTGTCTGTAAACGTTCTATCTCCCAAACAAATTGAGATAGAGACTTGAAATTTGCTGTGTACTTAGTATGTAATAATGGGAATAAGCTTATTGAATTTCAGTAACCTCGATTATCCGGAACTATTTCTTTCGGACTCTCGAAATATTCGTTCTGATAAAAGGTATATAAAAAATTTCGAAATTGTTTATTTTAAGGAAGGAATTAAAAGACAATAAAAAACATAAATTTTGCATAAAGAATGAAGTCGATTGGATAATGAGTTGCCGAGATATTTGTAATCCTATTTGCCATACTCTTCGATTTTTCATGACCCTGTATTTAATTCAAATTTCAATTCAAAGATATATTTTAATTGGAAATAAGACGCTTAATCCAACGCAGCAAACCGTTAGTTAATATGATTATCAATTTTGGAGTTCTTTTCCGTTCTTTTGGAATTCTTTTACGCAATTCAGTAATAGAGCATTTAAAGTTTATGACGTCATCAAGCTACGATTTTATTCGAATTGCAATGCATTTTATAAATAGGTTACACATGTTTTATTTTCATATTTTATATTATGCATATCCATGATGGGTAAGTATTACGGTGGCCCCCAACGACTAGTTTTCCAAATGTATTATTACCATTGTATCCAAATATTTTAAATAAAATATCATACTTATGATGCGTGGGGTGATACATCTGATTACAAACAAGCAGTACATTTGTACTATATTAATGCACTAATATATGATTTACCTTCATTATTATGTGTTATATGTTTTTTTAATTATATGTAACATTTAAAAAAATGTTTTGAAACTACATTGTAAATCCGTTGGTATTTAATTCAATTAAAACCCAACTTACTTATAACATTCTCTAGAGAATCCAGTTCTTGACTTTTTTGTTTATAATAGAATTTATATATGATAAGAATATTTGAGCAGTTAAATTGTTTACGGCATTTGATGAGTTTTCTTGTTGGCATCAAATTTATTCCCTGTTGAGGTACAGTTATATTTTTAAGGAAGCCGTAAAAGAAAAAATTTTGAATGAAGTTCAAAACTAAGGAAAAGAGTATAATTTTAAATGAACATGAAAAGGAAAGATTTTAAGATAGAATTAAAACAGATAAATAAGCTTAAAAACGTAATTTAACTTTATAAAGGTTAAAATAGCTTATTAAAAAACCCACTTTTTTATAAGCATTCAATGTTTACCTAAAAAATTACACTTATTTTCATGACAGCAATTCATATAGTCCCAATAAAGTTTCGTTACAATACGTTAAGTTGGAGTGGACCCTGATTATTGAAAATTCAACTCTTGAAAGTGCAAGCTAGTGCATTTATTAAAAAATATGTAATTTTTGTCCTGTTTCTTTTTTTAAAATATGGCAACAGGAAAGAAGAAAAAACTTTATGTAAACTATTTCTTCAGAATTTCTAAGGTTTTTTTTTCTCAACGTGTAATCATATTTTAGTTAACATTAAACCATTAAATGATAAAAGAGTACATTTTTAAATATTACACTATTAATTTTTAATTATATTTTATGCTTTTTAGTGTTTGAAATATTTCGTTTTTACAACTTCACAGCTGTTTGGCGACTTATTTTGATGTCTAGAAAAAAAATTGTGTTTTTTTTTAATTAAAAAAACAACAAAAAACAACAACAAAAAAAAACAAAAACAAAAAGAAAAAAAAGAAAAGAAAAAAAAAAGAAAAAAAAAAACAAAGAAAACGTGTTACAACACCTTATTTTGGCGAGAGTGGTGTTGCGCTTAATCAACTACATTGTTTTTGTAAAACGTAAAAAGTTGCAATCATAAAGATTATTTTGCAAAACTTTAACAATGACTTAAATTTCTTTTATTAATTTATAATTAAGTTCTAAAAATATGAAAATGTTGTGTTGTTATCGAAAACACACCTATGTACATAATTTTTATACTTCTAGCATTCCAGGAAGTTAATGAAAAATCGATTACAAAATTCCATCTTTAAATATAAAAACCAAGTCAAGTTAAATAAAATGTAAAAATAAAAATTAGTGTAAAAATAAAAAAAAGTACAGAATAGGAAAAAAAATGTTTACACGTTCCAAATACCCGCAAAGAGAGACGACTAAAATCTAACATATGATAAAAAATATTCACTTTCCAGCGATATATATATATATATATTTATATATATATATATATATTCCCTGTTACTTACGAAATGAAGATCTCCATAAGCACCAACTCAGAAAAATTAAAAAAAATTACAGAATATTCTCCTCATTAGGATATATACGTTTATAAAAAAATGATGCGGAACCTCGATATAACGGCCGTAAAAAAATTATGAAAACTTCGTGTTTTTGGCGATTTATAACTGTTTGGCGGTGACACGATGAAAAAAAACGCTTTTATGATACATAACATTTTAGGAACAACTTTTTCTACTCTTTATACTGAACTAGTTTAAGTAAGTTTTACTTAAATAAATATACTTTTATAACTACGGTTTTGCCATATGCATTTATATGTATATATAAAGAAAATTAACGATCGTATTCTACGGTTTAGAACAAATTTAAATTGATTAAAAATGCTTCAAACTTAAAATCAATGTCCAATTCTGAGCACTGTCAATTTGACTTCGATATTGTTAGTGTCGGAGACAACAAGAGCAAATTCGATGTAGCCATGGAAACTGTGACTTGTTCAATATCGAAATGTATTAATGCGAGCGTTCTTAATCGGGCAGTTACTCTTAAAAGACACTTAAAACTTGCTCGCCAAATCGCGTCTTATTGCGCCAAATACTCGGAAGTATATTATAAAAAGTATATTATAAATCGTAAAAAGTTGCCATCATAAAGATTATTTTGCAAAACTATAGCAATGACTTAAATTTCCTTTATTAATTTATAATTAAGTGCTAAAAATATGAAAATGTTGTGTTGTTATCGAAAACACACCTATGTACATAATTTTTATACTTTTAGCATTCCAGGAAGTTAGTGAAAAATCGATTACAAAATTCCATCTTTAAATATAAAAACCAAGTCAAGTTAAATAAAATGTAAAAATAAAAAATAGTGTAAAAATAAAAAAAGTACAGAATAGGAAAAAAAAAAAATGTTTACACGTTCCAAATACCCGCAAAAAGAGACGACTAAAATCTAACATATGATAAAAAATATTCACTTTCCAGCGATATATATATATATTTATATATATATTTTTTCCTTGTTACTTACGAAAGGAAGATCTCCATAAGCACCAACTCAGAAATATTTTTAAAAAATTACAGAATATTCTCCTCATTAGGATATATACGTTTATAAAAAAAATGATGCGGAACCTCGATATAACGGCCGTAAAAAATATGAAAACTTCGTGTTTTAGGCGATTTATCGCTGGTTGGCGGTGACACAATGAAAAAAGAAAAAAAAAAAGCTTTTATGATACATAACCTTTTAGGAAAAACTTTTTCTACTCTTTATACTGAACTAGTTTAAGTAAGTTTTACTTAAATAAATACACTTTTATAACTATGGTTTTGCCATATGCATTTATATGTATATATAAAGAAAATTAACGATCGTATTCTACGGTTTAGAACAAATTTAAATTGGTTAAAAATACTTCAAACTTAAAATCAATGTCCAATTCTGAGCACTGTCAATTTGACTTCGATATTGTTAGTGTCGTAGACAACAAGAGCAAATTCTATGTAGCCATGGAAACTGTGACTTGTTCAATATCGAAATGTATTAATGCGAGCGTTCTTAATCGGGCAGTTACTCTTAAAAGACACTTAAAACTTATCTTATTCTGCCGGCGAAACCGTGTAAATCAACAATACGCAATGTGTATGTATATATTATATAAACTTATAGAAAAAAGAATAAACTATTCAATCGTTTAAGTTTAAATTCATAAAGTACTCTACCCATTTAAACACCTTTTTATTCAAGAATTTTCAAATGCGTTGAAATCGCTTGCATTCGGCGAGGAAAAAGTGTTGCTCGCCAAATCGCGTCTTTTTGCGCCAAATACTCGGGAGTATATTATTTATTTTATATATTTTCAACTGGGATTCTGCAGCTAAATTTGACTGATCCTTTATTACGCACATGTATAGTTTTATTAGCATTTTCTTCAAAATATTCAGAGTATGCGCTTTAAGGAGACCTTCCTTGTAAGTGATAGTACAATGATAAGCAAAGAGGTAGATGTCAAAGAAAAAAAAATTCCCCTTCATAATTTAAAGTTTTACTTAGGAGTTTAATTTAAAGTTTTACAAGTGCATAAAAAAGAGAAAAAAGAAATTTTCTATTGACGAAATTATGTTCATTGCTTTTAAATTAAACATTTTCTACTCCTTAACAGTTTTCCCTTATTATCTTATTTTACTGTTTCAAATTTGGTACAAAATAATAATTTAGTTTTTTAAGTGGGTAAATAGGGTAATTATGCTTTCTTTTCACAAATATTAAAATAAATTCGTCCCACATTTGAGTTTTATTAGTTAATACTGTTGGAGTTATAAATAAATGACGTAATAAATGAAATAAATTCTTCTTTTTTTTTTTTTTTTTGCATTGTATGCTTCATGAATTTTTTAGAATGTTAGAATGCATATTTTCAACAATTTATTGTTCAGTTTTTAAAAGAAAGTAATTTAGTATACAAAATTACCAGTTAAATCACAACTGCAATAAACTAAAGTATTGAACTTTTTATAGCTCTCTGAAACATACTGAAGTTTAAAATAAGTGAAATGTATTTGGAAAATTATGGACAAAAAGACATATATATATATTCTAATTGAAAGGCATTATCATTTAAAAAGAAGCAATTACATATTTCAGAAATACAAAAGTTTTGTTCGTGTAAAAAAGAGACTTTCACGAATAATTATAATTAAATCCCAATTGAAAATTTCTTATGGAAGCAGGAATTGTAAAACATTTACTGGAATATATTTCACATTTACTTTCCTTAGTATGCTATTAAGACGAGCCAAGAAGCTATTTAATTTATTTTTAATTTTCTATTTGGCTATTGATATATTTTCAAAATTTTAAACGCTTTATTACCATTTATTGATACTGAAAGAAATTTAATTTACCAGTTTATTGGTATCCTTTTAAATATATATGCTTGTTATTAAAAAAATTAAAATTATGAAAAAATTATCTTGTGGTAGTGTGTGTTAATGTGTTTTCAAAAGAGGAAATTTAATTTTTGTATTGTGAAATGCCTGCTCTTCAGAATATTTACTTTTAAATTACACGTGTGAATGACAACTATACGTAAAAAAGATTTATGTTGATTAATTTTTAACGGGTATTTTATCTGCATAAATTGTTTGAAAAAATTACTAGAAAAATGAATAGCAGCAACTTTGATTTACAGCAAGTATTTATAACGGCAGATTTATTTTTTATTACTTACGAAAATTCTTCATTCGTTGATTACTTCACACATTATTTAGCAAAAATTTAAAGAAAACATATATTTTTACTTTAAGTCTATTTTCGATTCCCATTACAATATCATGCGTGCTATCTGTTAATATTTGATATTAATTGTAGATCTATAACTAAAGTGATGACACTTAAAAAAAATGTTACAAAGTCTTGAAAATTTAAAATTTTATAACCTATACCCTTTTAAACTTAGTAATTTCAACATTTAAAAAATCAATAAGTTTTTTAAATACAAAATTTAAGGCAGACACGACTGCGTACCCAAAATTTCACACACCCAGAAAAAGGAATTGATTAAAACTACAAAACATGTTTTGTTGAGTACATTTTGGTTGTTTTAGCAAAATTCAAGTAAAATTGAACCATTTTACTCCTATTAACAAAAACTTTTTGCTGACGATACAAAAATTATTTTTTTTTGATTCAAACAAAATTTCCATTGACCTATATTTAAACAAAATTTTTGTTTAGATATAGATCAATGGAAATTTTGTTTGAATCAAAAAAAAATTGTATCGTCAGCAAAAAATGTTTTGTTAATTGGAGTAAAATGGTTCAATTTTACTTAAATTTTGCTAAAACAACCAAAATGTACTCAACAAAACATGTTTTGTAGTTTTAATCAATTCCTTTTTCTGAGTGCAGAATGTTTGGTTAATTTGTGTATAAAACAGAGTGCTATCGTAATTTTATAGAACACTTGTAGTTTATGATATAGCTATAGTTTAAAATGCATTTATTGTATGCATAAAATAAAGACGAAAGACTCGAGTAAATTTTATTTGAGAACGCATTATTATTTTAAAAGAAATAACTACATAATTCAGAGACATAGAATTTCTTTTTGTGCAAAGAAAAATTTTCCTGAAAGATGTAATTAAGTATCATAATCATTTATTATTTCTCATGCAGGTAGGAACATTTAGCTATATTCTAAAATATTTTGCAAAAAGCATACTTTCACTAATTATTTCGTACATTATACAGAAATAAACAATAAACAAAAATGATGCCTCAGGAATCAACTATAAAACAATTTCCAATACTTCCAAAATAATATACCAAAATTCAACCTCTTAATAAAGTGAAGAAGATATCTAAGTAAACAATTTAAAAAACACATAAAAAGTTTGAAAAGCCAATTTCAGCAATTTCCGTCCAGAGTCGGAAAGGAAGTTGAATTTTTTTCTGCAGCGCTGTATATGAACTAGTAAATCTGCAGATCAAGAGCCTCAACGTCAGCTCTGAAAGTCATTGTTTTTTAATCTCACTTTTCATATTATTTATCATCTTACAATTCGCAATTTAATTTTTTTATGTTACATACATATTTATAGGCATATAAAATACTTCGGCGGTTTCATAAATTAGAAGCGTTCAATTAAGCACGATTTATGAAGTGATATTCTGAAATTCTTATAAACTTCTTATTCTTGTAATTTTTTAGATAAAAAAGTGCAACTAATAAAATAAAGAGGAAATAAAATAGAAATGCATTTTAAAATTTGTAAAAAAATAGGAAAATAAAATGTTTTATATTTCCTCAACAGTTGCAAAATTTTTACAATAATTTAAACAGTTGATTTTTGAATTCTAATAGATGTTTCGGCAAATTTTCAAAGCTATTGTATATATTTAAAACCTCCATACCGAAAATTTAGTATCCGTAATTTTACGTTTAAAATCATTATTCAAATATGCGATTTTCATTTCAGTTAAAAATGAAATTTGAAAATCGTCTGCATTCCCATAGGAAAGCATTATGACCTAAAAAGAAATTTTCAATATTTTTCGAAATGAACCAAATGTAATTAAAAACTTTACAGCTCATTGCGGGTACCACACCAACATACCCACGAAAAATCAACTTAATAGGACGATTTTTACGGAAGTTATCGCGGAACAGACAGACAGACGGAAACCAAAAACTTTTCGCGTCTCCACAGTGAGCCTTCACTGACGTTTCGGCAACTATTGGTTTTTATATATACGGTATAATAAGTTAAAACTTAGTTCAGTTAGAAAACACATAACACAGTTGAAAATTTACGTTTAGCAATTTAAGCCAATAGATGGAAATGTACTCGAATTATTTTTGTACAGACATGTAATACTATCTGCAGATTTTTATAAACATCAAATATTAAACTGAAATTTAATTCAGTTATAAAAGCATAGCTCAACTAAAAATGCAATTCCAGCAATTACCAACCATAAACGGCAATGTTTTCAGTTTATTGCTTAGTCGTATGTATTGTGGATATATTTATATTCTACAAACATACTATCACATTTATATTCTACAAACATAGTATACATTCGTATACTAAATACAGTCCAGTTAGAAAATGTACATCACAATTAAAAATCATCCTTAAGCAATTCGCGCCAAAAGAAAGTAATGTTTACAAGTGCTTTTGTGCATTCCTGTATGTAGTCTGTAGAATTTATATACGAAATAAGCAAAATATTTAATTAAACTGGGAAACGCATATCACATCTGAAAGCGCACTTTACATGTTCAACAGAAAGGAGGACATATTAGTGCACCTCAAAAATGCAAATAAATTTCATTATATGTGAAATAGTGCAACGTAATTAAAATACACCGGAAACGATTTTCTCCATAGACCATAATGTAAAAAGGATTCTTTTGAGTATCCCTATAAACGAACTGTAAATACGGCACAACTCATTTTCAAAAGCGAACATGCTATAGTAAACCTTAATAACATATATGAATAACATGGCAATTCGAGTATATTTAGGAAAGTCAGAGCAGGGGTGGCGGTGCATCTAGGCAGATTTTTAGACAGAAACACCGAGGGTATAAACACTTTTCAACTATCATGGATAATGTTATAAAGACATATCTATTTTTACCCGTAGTTGCACACTGTTTAAAATTTCATTCCGTCGCGTTCAAGTTTGCATAGGCAAAATAAATTGAGCTTCAGTGAAAACTTAACATTTATCATTTAGAAATTGTAATTAAAAAAATGACGAATGTATTTTAAAGTTAAAGAAGCAAATGATTTTTAATTAAAAACATGTAATCATTTTAAAGAAAACAATTACATACTTGAGATAGACAAATATTTCGTTCATGTAAACGAGAAGATTTCAAGAAAAGCTATAATTAAGTCAAAAGATCGTTGATTATTGTAGATAAAGCAACAATTTAAAAACCGTTTTCTGAATTATTTTAGAAATTTACTTTGTTTAGTATGCTATTAAGAACACACAAGAAGCCATTTAATTATCTCTTAATAAATTCTCTATTTGTTTAGTTGTTTATTATTTGTTTGTTTGTTTCAGAAGAGCTGAACGTTTCGTTTCCACATATTTATTTACGTTAACAACTTTTAAAATTATAGGTTTAATAGTTTATAATGTGTATATATATATAGCACTTTCAAATACATATTTCCATTTAAAAGGTTATAAGTTGTGAAAGCAGTTTATGTGGTAGTTGTTAAATAGGCATTTAGCTTCACAAAACGAAAATATATATATATATTGCGAAAAGACTGCAGCTCAGAAAAATAGCTTTTAAATTACATGATTAAATGGTAATTGCGCATAATAAGAATGTATGTTAATATAAATGATTTATATGTATAAGCGGGATGCGTAAATTGTTAAAAATTAACATTGTAAAAACCTTTTTTTATTTGAGCAATGAAAATCACAAATTCAGATTATTTGTTATGTCTCATATTTTAAAAAATCTATCGGCTTATTACTTTATACTAGGGGAACCAACCCAGTTTTCCAGGGTGACAGTATATCGGAGATTTTTTTAAATTGAAAACTTAAATAAATTTTTTACCTATACTATATTTTTTACATTGTCACTAACAAACCGAAAAGCATTTTTATATGAAAATTCTAAATAATGCATTCAATTAAAGTTTAGAAATTTATTAAAAGTATTAAACTAAAAGTGTTATTTACTAAACTTTTGTATTATCCACAATCGAGGAGTTAATAGCCGTAAAAAACGCCACAGATTTTGCTACTTGCAGCTTCTTTATTGATTCTGATAATTGCAGTAGTTTAAGTGCATAGTTCGATCACACGTCTGTTAAATTCTTGATTTATATTTGTTATTTGATTAAATTACTGCAGAAGCTTTAATTTTGTTCGGGAATATTAACCGGAATCAATGCTGAACTACTTATATTGTTTTAAGTGCAAACGGGTTAATCTTTTGTAAACAGGCGGCACACGGTAAAGATAGGTTTAAAGAAAAATTGTTGCTTGAAAATTATTTTAAAAACCATAAAAATCAATACATTGAGACAAGTTGCATTTCAAATGTGTCCTATCCGAAGGGGAAAAAACTCAATTTGTGCAATGTTCAGAAGCAGAAAAAAAAGCAGTAAAAAGCGAAATTTTTTAGTCAGGTGTTGCCACCGTCAGTATATGTTAGAGTTACTTATGTTTGTGTTTTTGTTTTATAAAATAGGTATTATACATCAAAAAGAAAAGCGTGAATTTTCAGAAATTTGTTTATCAATTTTTATATACAAAGCAAATAAGCAAAAATTATATTTATAATTTAATATGAACTTTTATAAACAAATTTTAAAGTTTTCTAAAGCATATTCGTGTTTAAACAACGTTCAATAATTTGAAAAATAAAATACAAAGTAGCCAATTAAATGTTAATGAAAGCACATTATATATATATATATATATATATATATATATATATATATAAGAAATAAAAAATATATATATAAGAAATTTGTTCTTGTAAAAAAAGGTGTATTCTCATGAAAAGATAAACGAAGATCATTGATTATTTCTTATACAAGCAACGATTTTAAACTGTTTTCAGAAATATTTTGCAAATTTACTTTCCCAATTATACTATTAAGAAAAACCTAGAAATTATTTAATGTATTTCATAGTTAAATATTCACTATCGGTTTAGATACAGACTCTTTTGTTTGTTTCACAAAGCCTGAACACTTCATTTTCATTTATTTACGTTAATAGCATTTAAAATTATCGTTTTATTAATGCACTTTTAAATATTATTTCTTCTAAATAAGATTGAAATTATCAGAACGGTACTGTCTGATAGTTTATTTAACAGGCACTTAGCTTCAACAATTGCCATTGAAAACTATTATTAAGAAAAGCTTGCAATTCAGAAAATTCCCTTTTAAACTATAGCATTAAACGATAATTACGTGTGTTAAAATATAAGTTGGGAAATATTTTGTATGAGTATTCGGAATGCATGAATTATTTTAAATTAACTATTTAAGAAAATTTTAAACGGTTTAACTGAAACATTTGTTTTCTTTTTATTAGAACAAAAAAAACCTCTGTTTTGAAGTAATTATTTATAGTTTCTCATTTATTTAACATAATTTATGAAGTTCAATCTTTCATATACATAGTAAATATATATATATATATATATATATATATATATAATAAAATAAATAAATTAAGAGTGTACTTTAAGTAATTTCTTTCTACAAGTTTAAGAAATATTAAAGTTTTGTTCTTGTAAAAGAATTAGGAAATTAAAAAATTGCATAAAAAATTAAAGAAGAAAAATGTAATCTAAAAATACAAAAGTTGGTTTCGAGGTGTATAAATACAAACAAGCAAAATGTATCGCTGTTATTATAGATTTAATTACTTTTTTTTATGTTAAGACAAGTTAAAATGTCATTTATTTTTTTTCTTAATGAAATATTCACTATCTTTTTAGTTACTTTTTTAGGGTTTCGTTCATCTCACGAAACCCTATTAGTCTCGCTTCGTTGTCTGTCTGTCACAGAGCCGGTTCTCAGAAATTATATAACTTACAGGCATGAAATTTTGTGTACTTATATCTGAATATCTACTATGAAGCTCAAAATCATAAAATTTGAAAAAATCGTATTAATTTAATATATAGAGATAAAAAACAAAAATCTAACAGCATTTTCCTATTAAATTTAAACATTTTTCTTCATAGCAGTTGCCAACAATTAAAAATCCACAATAAAATTCTTTCTACAATAATTAATTTTCTATTGAAAGATTCCCACGTGAAAAATGTAAATGAAATAAAAAGTTTCACCAATTGAAAGAAAAGATTAATATGACGTCATATTGGTAATAAAACGGAAAATTTCAAACATTTCTCAATAATACAAGGAGTATGAGTATGTGAAAATACAGGAAGCAGCTTAATATGACGTCATTAGAGAATTAAAAAGAAAATTAATCTGACGTCTAACATTTTGAAGGTCTCTCTATACAACATGCTTAATTTTGAAATTGATTTTTTTTTTAAATATCGTATTTAGTCTACATGACAGATATTATTATGACAGAATATAATAACGGTCTTCGCCCGCTTATGACCGGTTCATATTTTCGAAAAGAACGAGAAAAAATAGACCGGTAAATTTTTACTTTATAATAAACATGACTTTTGTTTTATTTATTTCTTTCTTTTTTTTAAGGAAATTTATTTGGATTTACTAAAGAAAGGATAAAGTGTTTTGAAAAGAATTTTAAACGAAACCCTTTGTGCGATCTTCGATCACACTTACCCACTTGTTTTAATTTACTGTACAATTTGCTTCGTTTTCTTTTATTTTCGTGAATAGCTTTTAAAATTATTAGTTTAATAGTACAACTTTAAATATGTATTTCTTGTTTATAGATATAAAAATCTTGGTGGCAGCTATTATAAAGTTATTAAGTTTTATTAACGACTATTTAAAATGTTTGGTACTAAAATGCTGCAATTCAGAAATTTTACTTTTAAATTATAGGATTAAATATTACTAATAATCTATGCTGATAGAGATGTTTTTATGGGCATTTAGAGCACATCAATTATTTTAAATTATCAATTAAAATTTTTTTAAAGTTTGAAATAAAACATTTTATTTTATTTTATCTATTAGAACAATGAAAAAGAACAATTTTGATTTGAATTAGTGTTTAACCATTGTTACGCCTGTATTTATCATTATATACAAAACTTATGCATTTATTAATTACTTCATACAAGTATGTGGTATTGGACGACCTAAAAAATCGCATATGTAATGCTTTGAACTTAATGGCACCAGACATCGCGAAATAGATTATCGTCTGGATATTGTTCTTTTAACTGAAGGAAGTCATATAGAACATTTATAATGGAATAAAATGGAAATGGTTGAATTTTCTTGCATTTAAAAACACACTGTGGTAAGCGTATGCCATAAAACGAGTTTATTATAGTATTTTAAAATACCGTACATCATTTTGAAAAACCCTCTATATTGAAAGTCAAATAAGAATTATTAAACACAATGACATAAAAGTTTAATGTTTTCATACGAAAATTGAAATTCAAAATACATCAACCACATTCAGAAATAAAAGAACAAAGCAACCTTTTTTTTTTATTGAAAACGCATTATCACTTTGAATAAAGTAATAAATATTTAAGAAAGATAATGTTTTGTTCTTTTTAAAAAAGGGGGATTTTCATGAAAAATTGTAATTAAATTCCGAGATCATTGATTATTTCTTAAACAAGTAGGAATTTTAAGTTGTTTTCTGAAATATCTTCTGCATTTATTTCCTTTAGTATGTTGTTAAATTGAGCAAAGAAGCTACTTAATTTTTTTTTCTAATCATAAATTATACGTGTATTTAGTTATTGATTTTTTAGTTTGTTTTACATAGTCGAAACGTTTCATGATCATTTATTTATGTGGAAAGCGTTTTAATTTATAAGCTTAATAATACACTTTTAAATATGTACTTGTTGTGAAAGGAATTCAAATTATGAAAGAGGTATTTTGTGGTATTTATTATACGGGCGTTTAGTTTCAAAAGTGCTATTTAAGATTTTTATTGGGAAAAGACTGTAGTTCAGAAAATGTGCTATTAAAATATACAGTTATATGATAACTATGCGTAATAAAAAGTAAATATGTTTGTATAGATTTTAGAGGATTTTTAGGAACATTGGGTATGCATAAATTATTTGAAAATTAGTATCTTAAGAAATATGAGAATATGTTACAATTATAACACTCAAGTTCTTATGCGAGCAATTGAAAACACCGAATTTTATAAAAATTAGATTTATTTTTACACATTTATTTTTTGTTACATTAAAATCTATTCATCCATTTATTAATGACATTATATATACAAACTTATATACTTAATAATACATGTAATAGCAAAGAGATACATTGATTTTTATCCGTAAGTTTTTCCTTTTCATTCCTGTATGGTTTAATTCTAATATTATTTTTTAAGTTTTTTTTATATATATACACACAAAGAGTGATTTCTAACTCATTGGACTTTTTAAAATTTCTGTATAAAATAATTTTTGAAGGGATTTATGCATAATGAAAAATTTCATTTTCTAATTATTGTGTAACATTATGCGTGAAAAAATAATTTTTGAAGGGATTTATGCATAATGAAAAATTTCATTTTCTAATTATTGTGTAACATTATGCGTTGGAATTAATACAAAAGAAATCTGATTTAAGAAACACCAGATGTTTTTAATTTTAAAATGGAAACACAAATGAAACAGTCGATACTAAACGTTCAAACACTCGTAGCTTTTGACATAGAAGATTGTAATTAAAAGCATGTGTTGAAGAGAAATATGCATGGCTCAGTTATATTATTTATTTAAGATTTTTATTCTTTAATTTCCCTTCTAATTGTTACCCATTCCAACATAACCCTCTTGCTGGGACAAGTTGATCAAAATTAAAGCTTAGAATTAAATATATAAAGGTTTCTCTGGGGTTGGCTAATAGAATAAATTAATTTACCAAGATAATAATAATAAAAGGAATCCTTAGAGATTAAATTTTGGATATGTTCCCCCCATTGCATTGTGTAATTTCGAAGTAGCCCATTACCCTTTTTGAGAATGATCATTCTTGCCCTTAGCTGACTTTTAAAGTGGAAATCTAAATAAACAAACACATACTAGATAATTTAAATGAGAAGACTCCAAATAATTAACACTATTATTTATTTACAATATTTACAGTTATTTCAAGAAAAAAAAGATTTCTCAGAACACATCTGATTTAATTTCCTAACAAAATTTCTCCTATAATATTGGCATTAACACTTTGATCCTTGCAAAGGATACTTATATATATATTTTTTTTATATTTAAATTGATCTTTGACAACATTATTTGTTTACAATTAAAATTCTGACTTCCATTTGTGACTAAGGTCACACTACCAGCTTCTCTTATAATATTTTGATAAAATCAAATAAACTGGGGAATTACTTAGGTCAGAGTCATATTTACCTCCACACATTGATTGAAGAAGTTTTCTCTTTGTATCAGAACACTCTTTCCGCTAACTAAATAGCGCTGCACTTATTGAAAATGTTCATTTCACAAAACTTAGCGCAACTTCACCACTCTCCATATATGTTGTTCGGGTTCGTTGCTTTCTTACCATCAGAATTGCCACTCACTCTATTTTCCTCTTTCGAACCGCACAAAACTCATCGCGTCATTTTATTTCACCTCTTACTTTCGCTTCTGAGATCGATGAGTGTTCTGTTTTCATTCTTTTTCACAACTCCTTTTTCATCACCACGGTGGGCCGTACTTCGTTCTGCCCAAAATTTGCATGACAGTGCTTTAAGCCCATCCTTCTTTTTTTTTATTGGGTAGTTGATCTCCCGTCTTAACTGAAATTTGCATAACAGAGGGTCAGTTTCACCTCCTCTTTACCAACCCCAACCAATGGCTATGCATCAGTTGTTTCTGTAGCGTGTTGTTTTTTTTCTCGGAACTACGTGTGTGTTCTTTGATATTATCTCCCAGACCAACTTAAATCAAAGTCCTTCTTATTTGACTTTTATGGCTTAAAATTGTCGCCAGCGAGTCTCTGGTCATAAATTTGCCATCCTAAATCTTTCAACTGAGGCGACTTATGGGAAAGTCCCGATAATGTAATTTCCTTACATTAGCATGACACAGAGAATAATGATACGAGTTTTCAATAAAGGGAGAAAAATATTTAATCAAAATAGAAATAAGTCATGAAATTAAATAGCAAAAAAAGTTTCATCAGTCGGCTAGAAATAATTTTTTAGGTATCTATTAGACAGAAAATAAGTAATTTCTACAAAAAACCCAAAGCATATAGCCCAACTGAACCAAAGTTTATAAAACAGTGTCCCTGGAAAGAGCTGTGTAAAATCTGTTACGAAATACTAAAATCTATTTCTCTTAGATGTTGCGTAATGCAGAAAAATATTAATAAAATGTTGTCTTCTTTCTTCGAAATTTGAAGAAACCACCCTCGTGTAAGCATCATAACACATGCAGTGTCAAAATTACGTGCTACAATATACAACGTAAAAAAAAATATATTAAATCTATAGATATTTTTATTTATGAATATGAATGAAAATACGTTTAATTTAGATGTACCTGTTAGTTTTCAGATAATTTCACCATGTCAAATCATATACATATTATGGAGATATACCCCTTACAAAAATTTCTTATAGAATTCTATAAAAAAGTATTTATAGAAAACGCATTATAGAATCCTATAGAATTATGGCCCGTTTTTCTATAAGCTTGTTTAACCGAAAGCTATAGAAATATCTGTAGAAGTTCAATAGAAATGTCTATAGAGCTTCTATAAAAATATCTATAGAAAAAAATATACAACTTCTATAAAAATATGTATAAAATTCAGGTGGTCACCCTCAAAAGTGCTACCCACACTCGATGCTGCTTGACTTCAATGACAGGACGAAGTATGAGTACTTTCAGCAAGATACAACCATTGACCGTCACTGAAGTCTTATTACGCTATTTCAACATTACTTGTTTTGTGTTCTGCATTCCCAATAGTGTTGTAAAAATATTTAAACTCTAATAAATTATTATTTGTTAAAATTAAAATAATTGTTTAAATATTTATATTTCAGATTAAAATATTTGAATAAAAATTACAATAATATTAGTGAATAAAATTTATTAAATTAGATGGATCGTTTTATAAATTTAACAGCAAATTAATAAATGATTATAAAATTAACCAACAAATTAATTAATCACAATTTAATTCAGTAGTTTGACTGATATAATATTACATTGACAATTTAATCACAATGTATTAAAATTGAATTAAATTATATATATATATATATATATATATATATATATATATATATATATATATATATATATATATATATATATATATATAATCATATTAAATCAATGGAGTACAATTATATACTGAACAGATGAATTTCAAAATTAATTTTTTTTAATCTTAATATATAGTTATAAATAAATTACTACACGGATAAATTTTAAAAGGTCAAAAAATATTTTAATAATAATAATAATAATAATAAATATAATAAATCGATAGAATCATTAGTCTATAGAATTTAATTCTATAAGATGTATAGTACCCTATAGAAAAATTGTTCTATAAAAATAAAAAAAAAATTCTATAGAACTTCTAAGAATTCTATAGAACTTCTAAGATTTCTATAGAAACATTTTCTTTAGAAAAAGTATTCTATAGAACTCTTTAAAACTCTATAGAAATAGTATTCTATAGAACTTGTAAAGAATTCTATAGCGTTCTATACAGCTCTATGAACTATTTTCGTAAGGGACTAAAAGTATATTTTCAAAATTGAAACGCGTTCATGCATATATATACATGCATTCGTCTGTACTTTGACAAACTTTTTATCAATAAAATAAATTTATAAAACAAAAATATAAATAAATAGATGCTGATTCAGAAATTTGAAAGGATTTGTCCTTGAGTGTTTTTTATTAAGTCAGTTACAGCATAAAAACTTTTGAACCATAAAACCATTCTTTTACGTCTGTTAATAATGGTAATTTCTATGCCATAATATAAATTAGGATCTGCTAAAACGATATCTAACGATAAACCAAGTTTTCTTTAAAATTATTATTCTTCAAATTGTAATTTTTTTTTAATGTAAAAGTAGTTTACTTCGTCAGGTTATAAAATCTTTTACTTTGTTTCATTTCTGTGATATTTACAGTAAATGGGAATTTCTATTTTGCGTAAAATTTTGTCTATCATAAAAAAGAATACTGATATTAAAATTAATTCTTATGGTCACATTCAAAGAAAAAGACAATAAGTTTTGTCAAAACGATACTCTAAATATCCTCTAAATAGCTAAACTGTACTTTCTCTAGACATTTTCGTGAATAACCTTTTAATAATTTCAAAACTTGATTGTGTTGTGGTTCGATTGATTACAAAAGAGGATATTAAGACCCTCAATTTAGATAATATCGTACTAGATAAGAAATGAGGTATGCAATAACTACTAAAAGAAACCATGAAAAATAAATCTACTTGATAAAAACTTTTAAAACAACGGATTATTTCATTAAATATATAAGATTGTTTGATTGAATTCAGATCTTGTTAAAAATTTAAATATGAATAGAATAAATTAGTTATTTACTTTATTAAAAAAATGTATTTAAAATTTAAAATCGTTCAAGATATAAAAATAGTTAATGTCTTTTAATTTCGTTATTTTATGAAAATTCAAAACACAAGAGCTACTGTTCGTCATAACTAAACATTCTATTTACATTAAAATTGGAGTTTCTGTCTTGTTCAACATTTTGTCGAAAGATAAATCCGTAACACAAAATAATACTCATAGTGAATTAAATTCTTGTGATCACGTTCGAAAAAAATGACAAAGAATTTTGCCAAAATGGTACTCAAAATATCCTCTAAACTGTACTTTTTCTAGAAATTACTTGAATAACTCTTCAATAATGGTTTCAAAAGTTGATTGTGTTGCAGTTCTCTTATCCGTAAAAGAAAGTTTTAACACCCTAACTTTAGATTACATTTTACTAGATAAGCGAAAAACTATGTAACGAAAACTAGTAGAAGCCATGAGATATATTGATATGATAACTTTTTTAAACATCGGATATATTAAATTTATATTAAATGTACAAGATAATTTAAGTGAATTATTCTGTTTGAAAATTTTAAACATGAATGAAAGTAGTTTTTTACACTATTTTGTTACTGTATAACTGACTAATATATAATTAAATTTCACCTAGCTCAATTTTCAAGGAAAATTAAATTACATTTCTTATTTCATTTCAAATATCAATCCTGATGTATGTTAAATGACATAAGTAAAGATTTTGATGTTTCTAAAAATACTGAAAAACACAATATTTGCTGTACAATTAGAGAAATATTTTAAATTATTATCTTACGAATCTATCAAAATAGAAAATTTTGTAATACAAGTAGAAACAATTACGAATAATGTTCAATTGTCAAAAGCATGCAATTATGAGAAAAATACATATACTTATAGAATACAATATATCTGAAGCTATTATGTGAAGTAATTTATTATATGAGCTTCATCGATATCATTTAGATCAAACTCCTTTTTCAGTATTAAAAGTTAAGGTGTGAAGTTATTTCGTCCCATTAATTTTGTACTGTATTAAGACTAAATTTTAGATTGTTGTTTGTTGTAAATCTACTTACTTACAACTCTAAGTATATGTGGATAAATTAGATAAAAAAAATACTTAGTTAAAATAAATGTTATCTTTTAAAACAATGTATAACAACAGATAATATAACAAATATTGGATTTCTTTTATTTGCAAAAATGAAAACTTTTTTAAAAATTAACAAATATGTAACTTATAAAAGAAAATATATTAAATAATATAATATTATAAATATATAATTTTCAGCAAAAATTATTGCATTTTAACAAGAGTTACTAAGATTTTATTTAAATGTTTAACCAATTTATTGCCATAGAAAAATTAAATACATTTAAATTAAAACAATTTCAAACATCCAGAGATAATATATTCAATTTATTGCTAAAATGTGTTAACAGTAAATAAAACATTAACGAATATATATATACGAACTGGCTATATGTTGCAGTTACTACACAAATGAGAAAAATCTACGGATGCATTATCCATAATGCAATATAGCAATAACACCCAAATATAATCTTGCAAGTTTTGTGGTTTTTCTATTACGCCTTATATCAAGAATAATCTATACATATAAATTTCAATGAAAGAAACGTATTTTTTCGTTTTGATCAATACTATCCATTCATTATAAAATAATCCATTGAAATTGTAATACGTGGAAATTCAACATTTACTGATACAACATCATTTAATTTACCAAAATCATGGGTTTAGTTACTCCATGTTTATAAAATTCAAAATAAAAATAAAATAAAATAATGAGAATAATCTTAGAGAGAACATGGAATATGTGAATGATGGCATTTCAAATCATTGCATTATAGATCGTGCATCTATAGAATTTTAACGTTTCTCTTGAAAATAGCTTCGGTGAAACCAAAAAAATGTAGAAAGTTGGATATAAAACTTTTTTACTGTTTTATTTAACACCTTTTAGCGATTAATAAAGTAAATATATTTAAATTTAATTTTAATGATTTTTCCAATTTCCTGTTTTGTTCAATGTTCATTCTTCTTAGTAATGATTTTCATGTTTCTAAAACTACCGAAATTTAATATTCTTCTGCCCTTTAAACAAATATTTTATGTACTAATTATTATGTGTATCTATGAAAATTTCATATGTTACAATGCAAGTTGAAAAATTGCAAATAAAGTTAATGTTTAGAGAACATGTAAGTGATGTACGAAGAAAATTCAGTTATATTTGTAGGTATTATGTGAAGCAATTTAATTAGATGAGCTACGTCCGTCTCATTTAGAACGTAGATAACAAACTCCCTTTTATGTATCAAGAATTGAGGTTGGAAGTTATTTCCTCTCACTAATGTTATACTATATTAAACTAAACTTTAGATTATCCTTTGTTCTACTTCTATTTACTACATTTCTAAATGTATGAGGATGAATTAAATTAAAAAAATATACAAAGGGATGTAATTTATCTAAATATTTATTTTAACAGAGGATAAAGGAATAGAAAAAAATGTAGGACAATAGTTTACATAAAGGATAATACTTTGACCTTTTACAAAATTTAATTTTATAGTTTTTTTCCCCAATTTCTTATTTTGTTTAATGTTAACTGTCATTAAAAATTATTTTTATCTTTCTACAAACACCAAAATAAATATTAATTTTTAGACAGTTAGAGCCTTTTACATAAATATCTTAAATGATTATCTCATGTAAGTAATATAAACCCAAATTTTACAATACAAGTAGGCAAAATTAAGGATAGTATTTTTTCTATTTTCAGCATTATGAATTAATAAGTAAATTAAATTAATTTTAAATTAATTTTCAGGAGTGAAATTAGCCCGAAACCAATGAATAATAAACCTGTGAATTTTTACATTGCTAAACTGAGCGTAAAACCGACAGAGTGAAAAATGTCCAAACCGGGAATACCACTGAGCTACGAGGACGATACCCAACTTGGCATCTCTCTCTCGTATTTGTCGTCAAATTTGAGAATTATGTTGTCTTAAATTTGCAGCATTGTTTGTGTGCTCATGATGACATTTCCATCTTGCGCTGCGGTTGCAGCGTATCCAATATATGTGAGTGACAGATGCCAAGCTGGGTAATGTCCTCGTAGATCAGTGGTAGAGCCTTGGAGCGTTATTACAAGGGTCCGGGTTCGATTCCCGTCTTGGACATTTCTCACTCTGTGAGTTTTACTCTCAGTTTAGCAATGTAGAAATTCACAGGTTTATTATTCATTATGAATTAAGTTTCAAAATTATTTTCTTTCATTAATATTGTTCTATACTAAAATAAAATTTTACGTCGTACTTTGTTCTATATTTGCTTACTACATATCTAGAAGTCTGCGAATAAATGATATAGAAAAATGTTAAAATGTATTATCATCTACAATGTAGAAATAAGTCATATAATAAGTGTGATTCCAAAAACTGCAACTAATTTCGGGTCGTCACTCGATTTTTTAATATCATATAAATATGAGTACCATATATAATGTGAGAAAGCTTCATCCCCAAACGAAAAGACAAAACGCTTACCTATTTAATATTAGATACTAAACAAAACTCAGAATACGTTAAAATATCCAAATTAGCAAATGAAAATCGAAAATGTATGAAAAAAGCATATATTATTCATGATACGATCATATGAAGTTTAACGTAAAAGGGCTTACGTTCCGGGAGGGAGGATCACATTTTTACAACAATATTTGCTTCGATGATTTTGATATGTATGATAGATTAGATGATACAGATAAAAAAACTGCTAGTCAGTTGGCGCACATTTTACTCATTGGGAAATCTTTAGTACAGGGGCCGTATACAAATTTTAATTTTGTATTTCTTAAAATTTAATCACCTGAGAATTTTAATAAATTTCACATAATTCTGTACCCTTTTTTATGCAACTTAGTAATTTATAATACATGTCTATGATCAATATTTAAGGAATAAAAGTCGAAGTCAGAGTTTTTGGGATACGCTGTATAGTTAAAATGTAAGAAAACTATTAGGACTTACAAATAAAATAATGATTTTCACTTATATTCTGTAACCCTAGTCTATTTAAAATACAAAAGAATTTTTTTCATCCCTAAAAACCGAAATCAGTGTTTTTGGGACACCATGTATATATAAAATGTAAGAAAACTATTAGAACTTTCAAATAAAATAATGGTTTTCCCTTATATTCTGTAACCCTAGTCTATTTGAAATATAAAAGAATTTTTTTCATCCATTTAAACATAATTCATGCATACTAGGATTAGAAAGAGAAAACATTTTATTAGACAAAGAGATAAGCATGAGATTTTGAATAGCTTTCTAACGCATATAATTTGATTGATTGAAATTATACTTATTTATAAAAAAGTATAAAGCTAAATTTCTCAGTTAAATGTTGGCGCAAATCTGTTAAATTAACCTAATGAGTAATGTCTTAGAACACAATATTATTTAAATTTAAAATTTTATCTCGCACTATCTTTTAATACGAACAGGGTTCAAACATCAGTCTTTTAGATTATTAACAAAGTTTTGCACAAATAAAATAGGACATTTCATAGTTTTTTCAATTTTCTTTCCGCGATACCTAAGTATTTTTTTAATGGATAACATTTTAGTACAGAGGTAGTTTCTTATTTAGGGGACTGTGATGATGCCTGGCCATCTAAAATTCTCAATTTGTATAATGGAGAGATCCCAGATCCGAAAACAATTTCGCTAAAAAAAATGACTTTTTTTTGTAGAAGAATAAGTTGCATTTTATTCTTGAATATGCTTTTATTTAAAAATAAACGTAGAAGTGAAAAATGACCATGGGATGGTGCCGGAGCATAAGCAGCAAAATGCGAACAACTTTCAATAACTTTTTGTTGACAGGGAGCAACATTTTCCAATAAAAGATTGTACAAACAAGTGCCCTTTTGTATTCCAATTATTGTCTTGTATTTAGTATCTGATTTAACAAATACAGTTATTGTTAGTGAAAATTGACTGCCTGTTTCGAAAAATAATCTCAACTATATTAAAAGTTAATATCAACATTGAAACGGTGATATCAGTTAACGAATATTATGAATATTGGCTGTCACATGGACTCTCGAGACGGTAATAAACGATTATTCAATATGATTTTTATGAGACAATATCGCCAAGACAAATGTATTGGCATAAAAATAGATTCCCAACCTGACGTGACTAATGTACGGGTAAAGTGATCGTTAGATAAGAAGTACAGTGCGTCTCAAAAGTATATGGACAGGCGAATTTATGAAATAACGATTCAAAAAATGAAGCAATAATCACAAAAAAAATAATAGGTATATGGAATTATAACATAAGTTTACTACAACAAAGAAATACAGTATAAGTTTTACAGAATTTTTGTAAAACAATAACGATAAAAATAGGTTGTCCTACAAATATATGGACTTTTCGAGTATTTTGTATTAAAATTCAAATTTCGGATCCATTACTTTGAATTATCTTGAAAATCCTATTAACAATGATTCAACCTAGTGTTTGGAAAATGTGAGGCGGTAAAGAGAACCAACTCTACTCTACTTGTTGCTTTAAATCCTGAATAGTCGAAAACGGACGACCATGGGCATACACCTTTCAAGGTTTTCAATTGGATTCAGGTCTGGGCTGTTGGCTGGCCAGTCTATAACGCCACTTGATTCTGCGTAAATCAATCTGTTGCTAAACAGGAGGTGTAAATCGACGCATTTTCCTTTTGAAATTTCCAGTTTTCCCGTCCTAAGATGTTTCCAAATAGCAGCAGATTGCTTTTGAGGACAATTTGATTAATCCTCGGAAGGAAAGTCACCTTAAAGTGCATACTCAGAATATTTTGAAAAACAAATGCTAATGAAATTAATCATGAACGTAATAAAGGATCAGTCAAATTTAGCTGCGGAATTCCAGTAAAAAAAAAAAAAATACCTTTGAATATTTGACGTAAAAAGACGTTATTTGGCGAGCAACTCTCTTTCATCGCCAAATGGAAGCAAGTTTAATGCGTTTGAAAATTTATGGTCAAATGAGTGTTTGAATGCACAGTACTTTATGAATTTAAACTCAAACGATTAAATCGTTTATCATTTTTTCTGTAAGCTTATACAATATATATAGTTGGTAAAGTTATTTAAGGTTACATGTTTTCATCGGCTCGATAAGTTTTAAATATATTTTAGCGTTAAATACCCGATTAAGAACTTATTATACATTTCGATGTTGAATAAGTCATTTTTTCCATGGCAACAATACTTTCCACTTGTTGTCTCCAACAGTAACAATATCGAAGTCAAAATAACATTTCTCAGAATCGGACTTTAATTTTTAGTTTAAAGCATTGTTAATAAAATTAAATTTTGTTCTATACCATAGAATACGATCGATAATTTTCTTTATATATAATACATATACATGTATATTGGCAAATCCGTATTTATAAAATCGTATTTATTTAAGTTACACTTACTTTAGCCAGTTCAGTATGAAGCGTAGAAAAAGTTTTACCTAAAAGAATATTTATCATAAAGCGTATTTGTTTTTTCATTGTGTCGCCAAGAGGCTCTAAATCGCCAAAAACACTAATATTTCATAATTGTATTACGAACGTTATATCAAGGTTCCGCGGCAATTTTTTTATAAACAAACTAGCAAGCTACGCCCGCTACGCTGGTCAATTTCTCTTAACGAACTTTTAATCAAACAAAATATTAACATTTCATAATTCACTCTCAAATTTTAACAGAATAATAAGGCTACTATAATTTGTGACTCGTGCCAATATACACGTCAGGACACGTCGCCGTTATCATTATCTTTTTACGAATGAAGGTTTCGCTATGGTACTCTATTGTGAAATTTGGAAATTTTTGAAATTCAATATTTGAAAAACAGCACAATAAAGATATAAATTTGAAATTTATATCAAGAAAAATACAATTTTTTACCTTTCCAACGCAGTTTTTCTAACAATTTTCTGACAAAAACTTTTCGAGCTATTATTTTTTTCAGCAACTTCAAAGGTTTCATTTTCCGAGACTAATCTGTGGCAACAATTAGCGAAAAACCCACTCGTCAGCATCGCATAGCTTTCTATTAAAGAGGCTGTTGGAGCAGGGATTGTAACCATCAATTTGCCATCATCACTTTTGAAATCGGTTCTATAGTTCCAGAGATTCCATAAAAAATTGTAATTTAGAATGATTTTAGAACGCTTTTCGCTCAATTCACCCTTTTAAATTTCGATTTTTTTTTATTATTCTTAGAGAGCATTTACATCTTATAAGTAACTACAATGCCAAATTTCAAATTTCTAGCTCTTTCAGTATTAAAAAAATTGCAATTTTGGAACGTTTTTCGCTCCTGCACACCCATGGGGTAGTTGCACCGACATAAAATATAGCCTATGTTGGAGCAGGGATTGTCACCATCAATTTGCCTCCATCACTTTTGAAATCGGTTCTGTAGTTCCAGAGAAATTGTAATTTAGAATGTTTTTAGAACGCTTTTCGCTTATTTCACAATTTTAAATTTCGAATTTTTTTTAATTTGTTCTTAGAGAGCATTTACATTTTATAAGTAATTACAATGCCAAATTTCAAATTTCTAGCTCTTTCAGTATAAAAAAAAAATCACAATTTTAGAACGTTTTTTGCTCCTGCACACCCGTGGGGTTAATAAAACCGACATAAAATATAGCCCATGTTGGAGCAGGAGTTGTCACCATCAATTTGCCATCATCACTTTTGAAATCGGTTCTATTAGTTCCAGAGATTCCACAGAAATTGCAATTTAGAATGTTTTAATAACGCTTTTCGCTCATTTCACCCTTTTAAATTTCCTTTTTTTTCTTTTTAATTTGTTCTTAGAGAGCATTTACTTCTTATAAGTAGCTACAATGCCAAATTTCAAATTTCTAGCTCCTTCCGTACACAAAAAATTGCAATTTTGGAACGTTTTTCACTTCTGCAACCCCCTGGGGTTAGTGGCACCGACATAAGATATAGCCTATGTTGGAGCAGGGATTGTCACCATCAATTTGCAACCATCACTTTTGAAATCGGTTCTGTAGTTCCAGAGATTCCATAGAAATTGTAATTTAGAACGCTTTTCGCTCATTTCACACTTTTAAATTTCGAATTTTTTAAAAATTTGTTCCTAGGGAGCATTTACATCTTTTAAGTAACTACAATACCAAATTTCAAATTTCTAGCTCCTTTGGTATACAAAAAATTGCAATTTTAGAACGTTTTTCGCTCCTGCACCCCCCTGGGGTTAGTGGCACCGACATAAAATATAGCCTATTTTGGAGCAGGGGTTGTCACCATCAATTTGCCTCCATCACTTTTGAAATCGGTTCTGTAGTTCCAGAGATTGCATAGAAATTGTAATTTAGACTGTTTTTAGAACGCTTTTCGCTTATTTCACCCTTTTAAATTTCGAATTTTTCTAAATTTGTTCTTAGAGAGCATTTACATCTTATAAGTAGCTACAATGCCAAATTTCAAATTTCCAGCTCCTTTGGTATACAAAAAATTGCAATTTTAGAACGTTTTGCGCTCCTGCACCCCCCGGGGATCAGTGGCACCGACATAAAATATAGCCTATGTTGGAGCAGGGGTTGTCACCATCAATTTGCCACCATCACTTTTGAAATCGGTTCGGTAGTTCCCGAGATTGTCCCCTACAAACAAACAAACAAACCCAACAAACAATCTTTACTCCTTTATAATATTAGTATAGATATAGCCCCATGAAAAGAATATTCTGTAATTATTTTCAAATTTTTCTGAGTATGCGCTTATGGAGAACTTCCTTGTCAGAGCACTGTTGATCATTAAAAAAAACCATATATATTGTTCTGTTGAAACAGAACGCGCACGACACCATGAGTGAAGACTCCTTGTTGTCGCCTAAAGAACTCGGGAGGTTCTCGTCGTAGATCATGCGAATAGTACGACCAGCCATTTGCGCCATCCAAATTGAATTTTTTCATCATTGAAAAAATATTTATCCATTCATCCGTCCAATACATGTGCTTTTTAGCCCAAAGAACGTATGCCTTTCTATGTAGTAATTTTTAGTATATGTGTTCAACACATTCTGCGATATTTATCAAATTTGCTTGTTTGTACGCGACGGTGAACAGTAGATCTCGAAATAAGAAATACTAAAGTCTTCGCAATTTCACGAAGACTTCTTTTGGGTTGAAACTGCTCAAAAAATCTCTTATCTTGTCACTGGAATGTTTTTCTTGTCGACTTAAACGCTTTTCTGCAATCGCATTGCCACATTTCGATAACTTTTCATAAATTCCAAATCTGCCACGCTTCATTTATTTAGCAATATCAGAAACTTTAACATTTTGAGCCTTTAAACGCCAAATTTTGGCTATATCAGCTGCAGAGAATTGAACGTTCGAGGCATTTTTCAACTATTCCAGAATTGAAGAACGAGCAGTAAATTTAGATTTTGAAGTGGTTACGTCATATGTACAGAGCACGTAATATGCAAACTTATTTGATACGGAGTTCATAAAAGTGTTTCTTTTCACTGTCCATATATTTTTGGGACAACTTATTTTAAATTTTATTTCTTTACAAACAATCTGTGATATAAGCATGACATTTCTGTATTGTACTAAACTTATGTTTCCATACGCTAATTATTTTTTTCGTGATTATAGTTTCATTTTTTGAACTGTTATTTCGAAACATCGTCTGCCCATATACTTTTGAGACGCACTGTATTGTTAAAATTTTAATTGAGTGCGGTCAAACTTTAATCAATTATCGCTTTTCGTGAAATGTGCATGGCATTATTAGAAACCTATGGGAGAGGCCGGAAAACATCTGCGTTTTTGCATACCCGTGATAAAATTATTCTTTATGAAAGGAACTGAGACGACAACAATAAATATGACAGTTATAAAAATGAGAAAGAAAAAATCTATTGTTTTAAAATTTTAGTCAACTGTGAAATGATAAAGAAAAATCTTGAAAATAAATTAAATTTAAGTCTAGTTTATTATCTGGTTTTACCTATTTCAAATTTAGAAACTTGCACACAATAATAATAGAAACTATTAAAATAAAAATGTTTTTTTTTTTAATAATTAAATTTGAAGGGGAGAAATATTCACTTTTGAAATCTTTTAGAGTAAAATTGAAAATCAAATATGTGGCAGCATCACAAGGACAATTAAGAGCTTTCAATATACAATGTATATTTATGGTTTGATATGCTACTAGTAGTTGTTACATAGCTACTAAACGCTAGCATTGTTTGTTTTAATAATAGTCATAATCTTCGTATTGCTTAATCGCAGAAAATCTACGTTTAAATAAGACGAATATTGCTTCTCCGAATGAGTGGTGTCCAAAAATCATTTCAATTATTATTATTTCTCTAACGAATTTTATAAAGTAACATTTTCCAATAAATGATTATACAAACAAGTACCTTTTTGTATTCCAATTCAACCCTTTTGTAATCCAATCAGATTCTATATATTTACTATCTGATGTGACAACGCCAGTTATTGTTAGTGAAAATTGACTACCTGTTTCGAAAAATAATCTCAACAATATTAAAAGTTAATGTCAATAATGATACGATGTTATCATTGAACGAATATTATGAATATTTAAACGATGATACATTACATAATTTAACGCTGAACCGACAACGATCAGAAAACATACAAAACGAACGAAGTAAACAGAATCTAAAAATGATCAGAAAAAGAATAAAAAATATGATAAATTACATCATTTAATGAAGAACAGGAAAGTTTATATCATTTAACATAATTATGATTATTGAAACGATCATATAATGTATCATTTAACGTAGAACAGAATGTACAGAATGTAGATTTCTGATAATTATATTTCTATTAATAGATGAAAGTAGCTAATGGGAGAAGGAGATATATAGAAAATTCGCTGGAGCATTACTTACGATTCGAAAAATTATGCGTATTATTACATAAAATCTACCTTCATTCTTGGATATAAAAATTCAATTTTGGTTAATTACTTTATTTAATTAATATATATATATATATATTAATTAAAATAATTAAATAACCAAAAGATTGCATAAAATATTTTGCAATAGATTTATTTTTATATATAAATAAAACTGACTGTTAAATACAGTGTGCATAGTCTTATATCGTTCCTTTGCAGAGACACACAAAATAATTTGGTTACAGTAGTGCTTATGAGCGATAGTTGTTTGAAGTGCGTTTAGAATTCTGTAATGAGATTTTAAATTTAACTAATTTGTTTCATTTTATTTGGTGTGCATAAATTCTATAGTTCATATACAAGCTGCAGAAAATGATTCGAGTACATTTCAGTTTATTGACAGAAATTCCTGAACGGGAAAAATTGCAACTGTGTTAAGAGTTTCCTAACTGAACTCAATTTTAGCATAGTTTGCAGTATACCGGGTAAACCAAAATTTCGTTAATTTTTTTTCGGATTTTTTTTTAGCATAAAAAATATTTAGTTAAAAAAGTCACCTGTAGATGGCGCTAACATGCGAGAGATTCAGCAGAATTATGCAAATTAATCCTGCAATAAAAAACCAGGATACACGAAGATTTCTGATTCGCTTTCGGAATGTTATCATTACTCGATCGAGCGTCGTTGGTGAAGTTGTTCTGTTTGAACGGAGAGTTTCTGCAATTCATTCCGACATGTTCAGCTGTAACCAGCGTTGTGAGTCGCCTCAGTTGTGTCGTACAATGTTCTGGAGGTCATGTTGAACAATTGTTATTGCAAGAATAAGTGGATGGAGCGTACTGTTGTCTTGTTAATTGTGTTTCGAGTCGTCAACGCCCTCTACCAGTGACATTATTAACTAATTTTTTTTTGCTGCTAAAAAGATTCGACTACTTTGTGAGCCCTTTCTTGCAAATTGCACTTCTTCATCGTAATTTCTTCCCTTTTTATAGATTTTTAAAGTTTTAACGAACTTTTGGTTCACCCGGTATACACAAATCAACAGATCATATAATAGGCTTCACAATAGAATCCAAATACTTTTCTGACTATGGACGTAAATTGCTGAAATTAGGTTTTCAAATGTGTTATGAGTTTCCTAAACTGATCGTTTAGATATCCCTTTTCACCTTATTAAACGTGGAGGTTTTGTTACGGTAGTCCGAATATGTTGGAAAGTGTTTCATAATCCATGCTTGGTGCATGATTTTTATATCTCGTTAGTTTATACATGCGGGAATTCGCAGTAAAATAAACTGGATTACAATGCTTCACTTCTGTGAATATCTCGCAACAATTACTTTGCGGCATCGTGGCTGTTTTAAATAAGTATCATTTTGAACTCATCGAAACGTGACGGCGTAATGCTAAATAAATATACCATAAATCAAAAACAATATACCCTGAGCTGGCTTTTAGTTTAAAAAAATCTCCAAATAAATCAAATAATAATAAGATGCTTCATTGGCTTAGCGTAAGAGGTGTTGTCGGGATTGACAACGTACGTTTCTTAAGCCAGTTTCCACCACATATCAACGGATTCACAGAAAGTGTTTTAATTAAAAATTATCACTGATTAGAGAAATTACGATCTGAAAAACATAGTTGCACACTTCTATATATTAAACTCTATCATTTAAGTGTATGAAGTAAATTGATGCAAGTTTTTTCTTACATATGCCAAAAGAATCAGCTTTGCGTTTAAAATACATAAATTTTAAGTGAGGTCAAAAGACGCAATTCGAATAATAAAAATATATTTATATATCTATATATCTATATCTATCTCTATATATCTATGATACTAGGAGGCTCCAACACCCAGATTGTCAGCAGACTTGTGCGTTGGAAATTTGTTCTTAATTCATCCATTAGTGGAAACACACTCTAATTCGTTATAATAACCAATTAAAATTTCTTGAATTAAGAGCTTCTTAAGAATTTTAAATTGTGTATGGATGGGAGGGCCCGGCAGTCAGTTTATTGAATATACCTTTCGTTTGTATGTTTTATGTAACAGCTTAGTTAATAATTTCGTATCACTAATGAATAGTTAATTACTATTCATTTCCATATTCATATTTTTAATTTGGTTTGCATTATAAAATGAGTTTAAATTGAAAGTAATCATCGTAAATGTCTTCATATAGTAAAATAAAAAAAATCAATTCTAATTAAATGTGATAGTCTACAATTTTCCGCCAGTGATCGCGACAGACACATAAAAAATTGTGTTCAATTAGTACTATCTACTTTTATCTTCTGTATGGTCGCCATACAGTGAAACATAAAAAAACACTTTAATTTAAATATGGGGCGTTATCGCCGTTAAAGAAAACTGAGTTTAGATTACACTATCTATTTTAACTTGGAGTATGATTGCCGCATGAAAAAACATTAAAAAAAACTCCATTTTAAAATTTAGTTATGCAATTTACCACCATGGGCGCTATAAGCGTAAAAAAATGTCATATAAAATCTTTTATCAAAGCAAAAACTTGGCCGAGGCAGAATCATATACTTAAGATTTAATAAAAAAAAATGAAAAAAAAAATTAATTTAATTTAAATTTGGTTTACCTATTTCCTCCCAGAGGGTGCTATAAACGCAAAAGAAAAAAAAATGTTGAATCTGTATTCCATAATTTTAACTTTGAGTTGTCATATGAGAAAGCATAAAAAAATAAATTTTAATGTTTTAGTTACGTAAATTCTCAACCAGCGAAAAAAACAAACAAAAAAAAAACAAAAACTATCATATATTTTTTAAAATAAAACATAACATTGACGCGGCAGAAGCTTATTATGAAGATTTATATATACAAAAAAAAACTTAAAAATAAATTATATTTAAATTTAGTTACACTGTTTCTGTCCAGGGGACGCTCTAAACGCAAAGGAAAATTGTGTCGAATTTGTATTATCTAATTTTAACTTGAAGAATGGAAATCATATAAAGGGGTCGGGGCAAGAGAGTGCTAAGCCACATTTTTGAACTTCTGAGGTATTTCAATTTGAATATTTTATCAAATTATTGAATCAAGATATATAACAAAAAGTTTTTTCGCCAATGTCTTAGTAATATTTGAGATATTCTAAGTAACAATATGGCATTACTTTAATGATATTACTATTACGATTTTTGTAAATTAGCTATGTTCATTGGGGGCATACACGTCTGGAGCAAAAACCAAACCTGGGACGTATACTGCCACCAAGTGACATTATAAATAAATTATATATAGAATATTATAATTTACAATATTAAGCAACAGATTACAGTGTTAGATTTGTTTCACCAAAAATGTGGCTTGGCACCTTCTTGCCCCGGCCCCCTCATATGAGAAAACATAAAAAAAAGAATCATTTTAAAGTTTTAATTATGCAATTTCCACCGAGGGAGCTACCAGCGTAAAAAATAAAAAATAAAAAATAGGATGTGAAATTTTTTATCAAAACATAAATTTCACCGTAGCAGAAGCTTATTCTGAAAATTTATTGAAGGAAACATAAGAAATGAATATTTATTAAATTTAGTTATCCTATTTCCCTATAGAGTACGCTGTACACACAAAAGAAAACGGTATTGAATATGTGCCACCAACTTTTAGTTTCAGTATAGTTTCCCAGTCTTTATCAGACTGGGAAACATAAAAAAATCGATTTTCCTTAAATTCGGTTACCCTATTTTTTTCTCACTGGGTGCTATAAACGTAAGAGTGATTTATCTTGAATCAGAACTGCCTATTTCTATCTTGAATGCGGTCATCATAGAGTGAAAAAACCCCACTTTTATATAAATTTGGTTAATATATTCCTCGCTAGGAGTGTTATCGACGTAAGCGAAAGTTGAGTTTAAATTATCCTATATAATTTTAACTTTGAGTATGTTTGCTATATGAGAAAACACAAGAAAAATCTTTTGCAATTTTCCAACAGAGGCTGTGCTACTAGAATCAGAAGACTACTGAGCCAAATTTTTATAAATATGTCTATTTGACAGTGGCAGAAGATTTTTCTGAAGATTGGCGTGAAATTCGTACGTGATAAATGAGCTTAAAATGCGTTTAAAAAATTGTTGTAAACACGATTATACACACAGCGATACATGAAGCAACATAAGTTGAATAAACTTCATAGAAAATAGCTCTTTCAACAGTAATTGTCGAAAATGTGTAATGTATCTGTATTGTTTTCTGTTGCGCTTCAAAAATACTGTAAATGTACATCCCATAAGTTCAATAGAGAACATGCCGCAGTAAGCCTCAAAAGCTTATACAAATTTCGTAGAGTTTCAAATAACATAATGACACTAAAATGCATTTTGAGTAATTACCACCCATTGACGGTAGTGTAATCGAATTCTTTTATGAGGCCCTGTACAATAACTATAAATGCTCTATACAACATATTCAAGAAAACAACACATGCTGGTAAAATGTTTGTAAAACGCATTAGACCTCTAAAAAACTAATAAAATAAATAAACGTTTGAATTAAAACATTTCCTACTATCACAAATGAAAATCGAATAACAAGTTATTTGCGCTCTTCCGATTGACATCAACTGTTCATCGCCATTAAAGCCAGACATGAATAAATCTGTAAATGTGACAATTTTTCTTTTAATATATCATTCTAATGCTAGAAAAGAAAAACAAGATTTCTATTACCCCTTCATTATAATCAAAATAGCATTAAATTAACTTGTATTGCAATAAGTAATTTTTAAGAATAAAAATAAGTTTTTAATTATTTTTTTATACGAGAACAAATAAAATTTTCAGTTTCAGAAAGAATGAGCCCGAGCACTTCCGAGTCCGAAGGCTCGTATAAAAGTAGGACCCGAACCCGTGTCGGGCTCGAGCTTTCGGGCGTGGGATGAGCCCGTCTCATCTCTACTAAACACAACATATTATAAAACGTTATTAAATCATTCACTGAAAAATCATCTTTAGTTTGTCGAATTTTGTCTTTATAAACATCCCTATCAATTTCGAGTGGCAACCCCGCGAAATTTTTAATCCTGTGACGATTTTTCTCGTCACCGTCATTTTCAAAACTAAAGCGATATAAAGTCTTAATACTGGATGATTTTTCAGGAATCCTCCAATTCCCGAAACTCTATTAACTTAGACATAATTAAGTAAAAATAAAAGACTCACTTCATAAGGTGTATCCCACTTGTTAGGAACATAAATAAAAATATATTACGTCTTCACTATTTATCACCTTGTTGACATCAACTTGTAGAATAAATCATCTTAGAATTAACACAGGCCAAGTTAGCACTCTTTTAATTTTCACAAAATTATCTTCGAACGTAGCATATTACTTCGGCAGAGTATCATTCGTGCCGCTTCTGTACACCATTTTTATAGTTATTAATACTCACACTATACATAATAAGTGGAAACAACTTAAAGTAAACTCGAGAGTAATTTTAAGGAAAAAGAGCTATATTACGAATTTTGATAAGGTGTTTAGTTATTTATATAAAAAAAGTTACTTCTTTAACTTATTAAATCATTTGTAGCATCAAGCTATCAGGGCCTGTAAAATGAAAAAGAACAAAAACATTGTTAATTAGAATTACGAAATTTTATATTATAGGTTAAAAATTATTCATTAAACGTGCTTTGTAAGCGAAATACTATATTTTCAATACACATGTTTCTGGTCTTTGACTTTAAGATTAAAAAACTCTGTGTACGACTAAACAAGGTGTTCTTTTATTCTTAATTTATTTTTTGTAAGCACATCCACACTAATTACATGCTCCTATCTTTTCTGTAATTTTCATCCGTCACAAAATATCTGGCAGCTTAAAACTCTTGAATAGTTCATTTTATGTATTTAAATATCCTTACATAAGTAACAAATATATCCAACATAACATTCCTTTTTCTTGTATAAAATCCATAAAAAATAAACAAAAGCTGAAAAAGTATATAAGCTATAACGCACATGAATAAATTTGAAGTTTTTAATATATCAATTTCCGCTTTTTAAATTTAAGTTCAGAAACCTCAGCCTTATTTATTTTCAATTTATTTCTTGTAAGCATGTTGCCACTAATAACATACCGAGTTTGTTGTTATCAAACAAAAATAATATACAGTTATTTTTGTTCTGTAATTTTCATTCGTAACGAAAAAAACTGAGAATAAAGGTACGTATTTGATTTGCAGATTAAGACTGTTGAATCGTTTTTTTATGTACTTAAAGAGCCTAACATCAGTAACAGGTGTTTTCCACTTAACAGATTTTTATTCTTAGCGTGATAATCAACACAAAAATAAAATGATTCGCTATTTTGGGAAAGTATAAAATTCTATTATGAGCTTGAATAAATTTGCAAAGTTTATTATTATTTCCTTTCAGCATTATTTTCCGTGAAGTTATTCAACATTCTGTAAAACATTATCAGGATAAGTTAAGTATGGAATGTTTACCAGTTTGTTATACGCAGTAAGAAATGCTTTAATACAGACAAGAAATATCGTATGTTTCATATTTAATTTGGTATCCATAAATTAAAGGGCAAACACAAAGCGCTTTGTTTACAAAAAATAATTGTGATTGGTCAAAAGAAACTGTTATAAACGGTATGTTTAGTACATACGGGGTGTTCTAAATTGGACTGACTGATTTTAAAATTCAATAACTTCCAATCGGTGACAGATATTAAAAAAATTCTTGCAGGAGAGTAATGTATGACGTCAGGAGTTTTTTTACTGCAATTTTTGATTTTAGATCGAATTACCAACAATAGATGGCGCTGCGGGCGATATGAGTGCAATACAGTCCATAACTAAAATCACCCATCATTGAAGCGAAAGAAGGATGTTCAATACATGAAGTAGAACTCATTCGCTAATACAATCTTGTTCTTAGGGCCCGATTCTAAATAAGATTTTATTGGTGAGTGAGACCCACTCCATGTATTCCTTCCTTCACATCAATGCTGGGTGATTTCTGTTTTTGTATAGATTGGATGTCTATTGTTCGCAGCGCCATCTATTGCTGGTAATTCCAACTAAAATCAGGAATCACAGTAAAAAATTTCCTGACATCATACATTACTCTCCTGCAAGAATCTTTTAAATATCTGTCACTGTTTAAGTTATTGAACTTTAAAATCAGTCAATCTATTTTAGGACACCCGGTATGAAATTCCATTATGAAGTTATCATGAATTTGCAATAAATTACCAGGTAACTTCATCGTGATATCACCTGGAGACTTGCCGGAAAGCAATTTTTATAGTCCACTGTGAAGCACAGTGGGGTCTCCAAATAACGCTGACAAGATAATTACCAGGGGACTTCATTGTAATGTAAGCTGGTACACGTCGCAAATAAACAGTCATTGTAACTTCATACAGAAATTACTAAAAATATCTACTTAAAGCAATCATGAGACGAATAAAATATATCATATTTTGGCACATAGTTGATTGTGACTATTATGATCATTTATGACGTTACGGTGACATCACATTAAGAGCCCACGCTAGTCACGCGGAGAAACGCTCAAGCTAATGTTAAGTCTATGGGAAGGTTCTTGCGGGATTTCTCGCACGCATTTTAATATTTTTAAATTATTTTTTTGCATAGGATAGCTGAGGTCAATCTCTAAAGTTGTTAGTTTTTACTTTTTTGATTTTGGTTACAGCTTTTTTATAAGCGAACATTTTTAATTTTGGAACCGGTTGGAACCGGTTCTGAAAGTGAAAGTACCCTTATATTAAAAAACTGGAACCAAAATCGAAAAAGTAAAAACTAACAACGTTAGAGATCGACCTCAGCTATCCTATGCAAAACAAATCATTTAAAAATATTAAAATGCGAGCGAGAAATCGCGCAAGAACCTTTCCATAGACTTAACATTAGCTTGGCTTGAGCGTTTTTTCGCATGACTGATGTAGGCTCTTAACTGGCTGTGCTAATATGATATTATCTTTTTGTGGCAAAATTTTAATAAATTAATTTTGATAACTCACAATAAACTTCTATATTTGAAAATTAACATTTTGTTTTTTTCTCTTAATTTATGGACAAAAGTGTATTATATAAGTAATAACTTTAAATGTAAACAAATATAATATGATTATCTGGAATTATGAATGCAAATATTAAGCAAAAGTATTTCAAATCATTTAACTCTTAATAGTAAAAATGTAAAAAAGTCAAAATTTAAATTGTAAATGTTAATATTATTATTGACAGAAATCTTAGGTCAATTAAGACTTATAAAAATGAAAATAGGGTTGTGCTGTTTATATCTTCATTTTTTTTGTGTATCAGCCTTTTCTCCATACTAAATAGTTTTTCATTTTAACTTATAATCATAAAAACATAATTTCATGAAGACCAATTTATATCTTTTCTTAATTTGTTTTCTAAAATATAGGCATGCTTTAGAAAATTTGTTTATTTGTATTTTAATTTTAGAAATAAAATCAATTTATAAAGTACGAAGAAAAAAATTAGGACCTCTAAAAGGTCTTGTCGGACCAAAAGTGTAACTTTTAGCCATTATAAATCACAAATTTTACAAAACACAAACGTGAAGCAATTTATTGTAATTTTAAAGGATATCTTACACGGCAAGTTAAAAGCTAAAGAACCATTTCAACACGCTAATTTAAATCGTAAGTTTTCAAAAAACAAAAAAGTGCACATCACTTTAATTCTAAACTTAAGGATTTCTTAAGATTCACGAGCAAGTTCAAAGGGCAAGAATCATTAAGCTGATTAAAAAAAAGCACAGAGCTATTTGTACCTGTAACAATTAAATACGTGAGCTTCGTTAAATGAAACTAGTGTATTAGATTAAGGATTTGATCTTCCTTCCCCACGTGCTGCGATTAGAAATTTACTTGGATCATTATTGCTAGTTTCACAATGTTGTTGTCATTACTTTCTTTCCAACCCATGCATTTTAGCTGCAAATCTTTTCCAAGGAAGTAAATGACAAATTCGGCAAAAAATCTAATCACATCATTTACGGAGATTCGTTAGTCTTATTTACAATTTGAGCTAACATAGAACACGTTCTAGCGTTATTTTGCAAGTTGTTAAATTTCAAAATGTTTTAATCCCAATGCTGTATATCGAGAAATGAAACTTTGGTGTATTCCTTTTAACAGTGGTCGAAGTACCTAGATCTTTGTCATTCCAATGGAATGAAATAGGTAATTTTATGGTTGCCAGAATAATTCTAAGTCACTTAGAAAATATATGAAATTGTATTCGAATTACAGCCATGTATTTTAGTTAGCTCATCAAGTTAATATTTTTTATTAGATATAAATAAGCACAGTTTACACTGACAGAAATTTTATAAAAACAATTAGAAATTTTGTCAATGTTTTGTCATATATATCGCTAGTGTAAGACTGCGGCAACTTTGTTCCGACATTTGGGTCTTCGGTTCAATTATAAACTTGTGTATATTGAACTTATTAACTGGTAAAATGTTGAGCCGTGACTAAAAAAAGTGTTGAAAAGATAACTGCTAAACCATAAAGTGGCTACAATTACCTTCTAAAAACAAGGGTAAATCAGATAGGGATATCTGTTTAATGTCGAAACTAACATGCCACGGGCATCAAAGCCGATCCCAGTACCAGGGTTGCAAAAACAGTCTACGGTCCTCGGTAGTGATTCGTGTGCGTGTCCGTATCAAGTATGATTTTATAAAATAGCTTGGTAAAATAGCTTGGTGAATAATTACTTTTTTCAAATGTAATACACATTTGCTTAAACGTTGCTTAAAGAAACATGTGAAGCTTGCAACCTCTTGCATTTCCTCATTTTAATTGTCACTCTGTATTGTATTTACTGATAATTTATTAACAGATGAAAATTTTAATTTTAATTGTTTTAAGTTAGCACTATGTAGTAAAAATTAACACGTTCCATATATGCGACTCAAGTTATGACTTATTATTATTATTATTATTATTATTATTATTTGCAGTGAAAACTATTTTGTGGCACTTAAGACCTAAAATCGTTGTTGACGAACATTTTGAATAGAAATAACGTGAAAAGTGTACCACCAGTGAAAATGACCCCATATTCAAAAGATAAATTATATTGATTATATTGGTATTTATAGAATTCAAATATTATAAAACTATTGCGTTAAATGATGACCTAGTTTCGGAAGTGTGCAATGATTAAGCGTGGTAAAAATGACGACATTCTTAAAAGAAAAAATGAATTTCCATTCATGAAAATGAAATATTTTACTCTGATTGTATCAATATGACGTCGCACTCACTGGGCGTTACTTTTGCACGTAAGTGGACTAAACACGGACCATTTATTTAAAGATCTTTTGTATGTATTTTTAATAAGTGAATCAGAAATGATGAAAAATATTAAAGTATCGTAATGTAAGGTGGATATATCAACTTATTCTATAAAAAGATTTTTTTTTAAAATTTAAACTACTATTCTTTTATAATTAAATTATTAAAACTCGTCATTTATTGTGCTTTTAAATCTGAAAAAGTATAAAATATTGTAAATTTGGCTTATATTTGAAATTATGATATATTGGTTTAATTATGGATTCTCGTAGCCATAAAACTAAATACCACATTTGGATAAAAATTTTCATTATTCGTTTGTGCAGCAAAGGTTGGCGCTAGTCGCCAACCTTGAAAAAAAATGCGATTGAAAAAAAATACGTGGTTCCAAAGGTATGAGATCAGTTATATAAACATGAAGGCAAATATTTATGTCATGTGTAAATAATATAAACATTGTTTATATAATTAGATTTACAAAAGGAATTGAGGTAAAATTTTAAATTCACATGTAAATATTTGCTTTCCTTTAGACCGTAATGTAACAGAATTTTTTTAAGTGTCTCTGTAAAAGAACCATAAATGCTACACACTTCGTTTTCAATTCCAAACATGCCACAGTAATATCCAATAACATATATCAATTCCATAGCAGTCCGAGTATATTTACGCGAGTTAGAGCACGGATAGACGGCAGACAGACAGAAAAACGGTATTCATAAACACTTTTCCACTATGTTGGAAAGTGTTAAAAATGAGTTAAATTTTAAAACGCGTACCACAACTGAAAACATAGTTCCAGAAATTATTATTCAATTATTATTGATAGACAGTACTTTAAACGAATTCTTTTGTGTGTCCCTGTAAATGATCTATGAATGCTATGTACACCTTATTCTATAGCAAGTCACTTGTAGCGCACCTTAATGATGTATATCAATTTGAATAGGTTTTAAATATTGTAACATTTAAAAAATACGTTGCAATCGATTTATTCCCATGTACTATAATTTAACGGAACTCTTTTGAGTGTCCCTGTAGACGAACTATAAATGCTACACACTTCATTTTCAATACCGAACATGCCATAGTAAACCTTAATAACATATATGTATATTGCATGGCAAGCTGAGAGTATTATTTATGTGAGTAAGAGCACAGACAAAACGAAATCATAAACACTTTTCAACTATGTTGGAAGTATTAAAAAGCAAGAGAACCATATGTGTTAATATTTCTGCTTTTTTTAAACCATCGTATTATTTAACAGAATTCTTTATGAATTCATGAATTAAAATTTACAATAGATTTTTTTTTGTTATGGCCAATAACGCTAAGAGTTCCAACCCGGCATCCCAGGTTAGAGATTATAGGTGAAAACCAATTTTATTTATTAAAAACTCTAATAAATTTGTTGCAATTTTATATTCTTTTTATATTGCCTACTAACAACACCAAAACGCATTTTTGCATGAAAAATATCGACAATGTGTAAAGTTTTGGTATTTATTGAAAGTGATACTTTCGTATTAGCCAGAAGTTAACAGTCGAAGAAATCGTCAAACCTTTTGCTACTTAGAGCTGTTGTTTTAATTCTGATAAACTCAGTGTTTTAAGTACGTAGTTCGATTACATGCCTTTTAAATTGTTGATTTATTTATATTACTTTATTTATTTATTTATTTATTTATTTATTTATTTATGAAGTTTTAATTTTGTTATGGAATATTAGACGAAAAGAAACGCAAAACTACTTATATTGGGTAAGTGCAAACGGGTTAATCTTTTTTAATCGGACCTGCACGCGATACATTAAAAAAAGAAAAACATGCATGGAAATTATTTTAAATCCATAAAAATAAAAGTGATATAAAAAATGAATAAAACTGAAATACAGTTTTCAAACAAATTTCATTAAAAAAAATTGTTTGCTATTCAACAGTGCGAAGATTGGAATAGTCCGGTTTTTAGAAGTAGAAAAAATGGCAGTAAAAGCGAAATTTATAAGTCAGGTATTGAGACCGTCAAAATGACGTCATTGTTACTCATGGACATGTTTTTAAATCATAACATAGATTGCTTTAATAAAATCTGTAATAATTTTACAGGCTTGTCAGATATTTGAATACGTTCATGAAGCGTAAACTACCTGAAAATATTGCGTTTTTGTAAAAAAAAAACTGCAATATATTGGACATTTATTTCGACAGTGAGATATCATCGATCTTTCAGGCACCTTTATGAGCGTTATTCCAAAAAAAAAAAAAAAATTCTTTTTTACTGAAAAAATATTTCAGGCACGATTTTATGCTGTTGTTTTGGCTAAAGGTTTTCCCTGCAAAACAGCTTTGCGAAACAGGTAGTAGTGTAAGGCTGAAATGTCATTGCTAGATGTTGTATGTATTATAAAATTAAAGGAAAGTATTCTTTAGGAGAAACACACAAGTGATAATGCGAATATTGGCTTAAGATGACCATAAAGCGCAAAAGTTATAGATACATGTTATTTTCAATGTATTATCCACTGTTTTACACAAATCTAGAATTTAAAAAAATCACTCACTTGAAAATTAAATAAATGAAGAAAGTAATATAGAATCTGAGTCAATTAATATTTATAAATTTAACAGTGTAATATCATTGACATTTTATATAGAACTTGTAAAATGCAAAGTATCATCGAAGTTATTAAGCGTAATAATTGCATATCCATATACAGTGTCTCACAAAAGTGATGGGACACTTTAGCTTTATAAAAAGAAACTGCAATAAAATAAATAAACAAACATGTGCAAAAATTTTTTGGGTGTGTTTCATATTTAAAGTTAGTAACAATTATTACATAACATACATTTTGTCAAAATATTAAAATATTAATTTAGTAAAAATACAATTGTTCAGAACGGAGCAAAAAATGGCTCACATAAGTGATGGGACACTTACTTTTCCATCAAATATTTATCCAAAAATTTTACTTTTTAAAAGGTTTTAATATTTTGTTGGATTTACTTTTACTTTTAAAACATGATTTAATCTTTTTGGGATGGATTCGACTAATTTTTTTGTGATTTCTGGAGTGATTTTACCCCATCCTTCTTGAAGCACCGATTTTAGTTGTTGTTTTGAAGAAATGGTGTGTTTGCGAATTCTTGATTCCAATTCTTGCCAAATATTCTCTATGGGATTTAAGTCTGGAGATTGTGGTGGTGTTTTTATTATTTCAGGACAGTTATATAGCAGCCAGAGTCTAACGTTCAGAGCAGTGTGCTTGGGGTCATTGTCCTGGTAGAATTTAAAATCGTTATGAAGGTTCAATTTTCGTGCTGAAGATTTCAAATTTTGCTTTAAAATATCAATATACTTGTACTGATCCATTATACTGTCAATAAAAACAAGATTACCAACTCCAGCGGACGACATACACCCCCATACCATAACTCCTCCTCCACCATGTTTTACTGTTGGTACCAAGTTCTGTTTGCGAAATTCTTCCCTGGGTTTTCTCCACACCAAGATTCTACCGTCAAAACCAAATATATTAAATTTACTCTCATCAGCAAATATAACTTTATTCCAGTAATCAGAATTCTTATTTATGTTGGATTTTGCGAAAGCTAGTCTGAGTTTTCTATTCTTTTCACTTACGAAGAATTTTTTCCTGGCTACTCTACCGTGATATCCAGCAGATCGAATTACCCTTCTAATAGTCTCAGGATTAACAATTATTCCATATAATGCTTGTAAATCAGCAGCAACTTTTGAAGCACTAATTCTTGGATTTTTTTTAATATTTCGAACGATAATTCGCTTTATTCCATTGGATAGCTTTGATGGTCGGCCAGGTCTTCTTTTATCCTGAATCATATGATTCTTTTTATATCGTTTAATGATATTGAAAACTGTTGAACGACTCAAGTTAACTGTTTCAGCAGTTTTTCTAATAGATTTTCCACGTTCAATATGCAAATTAATAACTAATTTTCGAATTTCAGGCGAAGTTTCTTTTCGTTTAGCATTCATGGCTACACAGAGCTAAAAAACACAAAAATTCCAAAACAAACTGGAGAGAAATACTGCAGACGATTTTATAAGTTATTGCCAATTGCTTTTAAGTAAAAATAAAACACCAAAAAATATTTTTATTGCTTATTTCAGACGATTTTTGTTGCATATATAATGGTGTCCCATCACTTATGTGAGCTATTTTTTGCTCCGTTCTAAACATTTGTATTTTTATTAAATTAATATTTTAATATTTTGACAAAATGTATGTTATGCAATAATCTTTACTAAATTTAAGTATGAAACACACCCACAAAAAAATGTGTACATGTTTTTTTAATTTATTTGATTAGTTTCCTTTTGTAAAGCACAAGTGTCCCATCACTTATGTGAGACACTGTATTTATTTGAAAAACGCCGTGATTGATGTCTAAATACGTATAGAATTACAAAAGTTTTTTTTTCTCCCGATATAACGATTTCGTTTATAATGTAATTTATTTTTGTAATAGTAATGTTATAAAATATAAAGCAATAGAGTGTGCATGTAAATATTTTAAACAATAAATACAGAAATGTAAAGTTTTATCTTTAAAATACTAAAGGGAAAACGCGTCGATTTTATAATTTTTTGGGTTTGAAGTTATCAGCTAAGAGAAAAAAAAAACGGGATGGAAAACTAAATGTAGAATATATAATTTCAAAATTTGATTTATGAAATTCTTTTTTCTGAAATCTTTGCATTTTAAAATGTATGGCTGCACTCATTTTACTATACCTTACTTTATGAAGTAAGTTTTTTATTAAAATGAAATAGTTAAAGCATGCTGTTTCCTGTTTAATGCTATTCAGTTTAGATAAAAATGTAAAACTTATTGGCGTGAAAATATTTTCAAAATAGATATAAAGAATGACGCTTTAGATGGCAAAACTAAAAAAAAAAAAATTGAAGCTCATTTAATTCCAACATTTGCATGTCAAAATTTACTAACATATGCTATGTTAGAAAAAAACATTTCTATCTCTTTTCACGAGAGAAGAAATATGTCACTTTTATTCAATTTGTCATAGCCTTTGCTACGCTTTACAAAATTTCAATAATATAGCTGTATAAGAAAAATGCATTGCAAAGGGAAATGCTATAATTCTTTTCATAATTTGAAAACAAAAATCCGTATGCTTAAAAGTTTTCGTATCATTGCGTCTGAATATGTCTATTTAATTTATATTTTAGCAAAAATAAGTAAAAATAAACATATAATGTCGAGTAAAGTTTATTCATGTATGTATGTGGACATTTCAAATAATAAGTATATAGATGCATACTTATATCCTCAAAAACTAAAGATAAAAATTGCGTTGATTTTATAATTAATTTATTTAAAACTATCAGTTTAAATTATAAAATTAGAGCTGAAATGAATGAAAAATATATATTTTATAAATTTTGTTTATGAATATATATTTGTATTATCTTTGAATTTTAAAATGTATGGCTGTCACTTATTTTTATAATAACCCACTCTGTGCATTAAGTTATATTTTCTATTGAAATAGAATATTTTAAGTATGGTCTTTCGAGTTTAATGCTCTTCAGTTTTGTTTAAAACGTAAATCGTTTTGACATTTGAAAGGACTCTTAAAATACAAGAAAGTTGTTTTGGATGCAAAACTTTTTAAATATAAATAACTCTTTTGATTCCCGTTTTTACATACATTACATATGCTACATTGGAGAAAAAACATGCATATCTCTTTTCACTAGAGAAGATACATGTCACTTTGCCATATAAAATTTCAATAATTCAGTTATATAAAAATATATTGAAAAGGGAAATACTTTAATCCTTTTTATACTTTAAAAAACTTTTACTTAAGAATTTCAAACAGCAATGCATCTGAATATGTCTTTCCAATTTATATTTCATCAAAACATATGAGCGATAAATAGAAAATGTCAGTTTAAAAAGCTTAAGCTATAATATAATGGATACCATATTGCTGAATGTAATTGAAACGAAAATAATGTTGTGTAAAATATGGCTAAGTTTCAATAATCTCATTTTATAAAAAACAGCAAAGTGCCCAGTTAAACCGATGGCATTGAACTCACAGGCTAGTCACACGAATTGTATATTATACTATTATTTCAAAGAGTAATGCCCCTCCAAAAATAAAGAAATCGACAATAAATAAAGGAGGGTTTAGTCCCCCGTTCCCCCTTTTATACTTAACCAATGGACCCCCAAAAGTAATCAGGGAAGCGCCTTTTCACAACGAACCTATATACAAAATTTGAAGCAAATCGAATAATTATGCATGGCAAATAAATCCATTTATCTAAATAAAGGGGGGATTAACCCCCGTTCCCCTCCATTACACTTAACCAATGAACCACCAAAATTAATCAGGGAAGCTCCTTATCAATACGTAAATAGAGAAAGATGGGGATTAAATGGGGGACTTTTTTCCGCCGTGTTAAAAAGAGACATAATTTAATAAATCCACAGCTAATTTACCGATTTCAATTACTTGTTTAACAATTTTTTTTTAATTTAAAGAGAGGAAAAGTGTAATATAGGTTACATTGTTCTGTTATTATGTAGTTTACCTTGAAGAACTTTTAGTCAGAACTTGAGAAATTAAATCGGGAATCTCTATAATGGGGTACCTTTACTTCGTTTGAATGATTTTCTTTAACAAATATAAAATCATACAGATTCGCGGTTAGTTTGCAAAAACAGATCGAAGCGTGCATACTACGCCCGGTGTACGCTGCCAAGAGCGGTGGGGTCCACACCTCTAGGTTCGTTTCCATATATTTTCGTTAAAAATATAAAATCATATAAATTCCAGGATGTATGCTGCGGAAGGCAGTGGGGCCTTCAACACTAAATTCCTCTCGGAGAAAAATGTCTGAAACGGGCTTTAGCTATGTTTAAGGTTTTTATCCGAAGCCCGGGTAACGCCTTGTGTGTCAGCTAGTCCTGCATACAACCACTTTCACCATTTATATTCTGGAAAATTCTGTATAAGTCATTCAGAACGTCATACATCTTACAGCTGTATGTAATTTTGAGCCTTATAACCAAAATAAGTCAGTAAATTTTGTTTTAAGATATTCAGCAGTCGTAGAAGTAACTTGTTTTTAATAAAATATAATTTAGCAATTAATAAAAAGAAAACAATCACAGGAAGAAACAAATATTAAAAGGTCTTATTTAATTTCTTTCTTATTTTGCATTATTAGTGTAAATGAATTTAAAAATAAATTATCTAAAAAAATAATATCTTTCGAAATATTTTCTTGTCTTGTAAAATGCAAATACACCTCATAAAAGGTAATGATTAAAATAAAAGAAGATGATAGTTAAATTACATAAAAATATAACTAAGTATATGTCATAAGCAGTAATTATATATTTCTGAACGAAAGAAAATAATACTGTTATGCAATACAACAAAACTCAAAGTAAAACAAGATTGTACTTACAAAGACAGAAAAAAGTTAATTGGATTATCTAAAAAACAAGAAACAAATTCCCATTTTTACTTTTTCTAGGATTCTTGTTTATCTATTCATAAGATCTATTACGATAACGAATAAAACTAAAAACTTGACACTTTCTTGCATTTTCTTAAAGTGTTTTTTTTCTGTAGATAAAGAACAGAAGATTTCGTTCTTAAAACACATTAAAGTTATATAATGTTGTTTTATAATATAAAGTTAATTAGAAAGACGAGCTTATTTTTGTAATTTTTTTTCGTGATTAATGATATAGATTTTTATTCCTTCAGAATATGAGAAAGAATGTTTATCCTCTAAATTAAAAGAAGAAAAAGCATTATAAAATGCATAAAAGCGAGACTTTTGAAAACTAAAGAGCTTTAAGGTTAAAAAAATAATTAATAACTTTAAACATTACTTATCGTTTTAATTATCATTAAGCTACAGGTTTGAGCTTGTTAAAGAAATTTCAATGAGTTTAAAATATTAAGTCACTTAGTTGCTCGAAATACATGTTTATCTGAACGATTTTTTAAATGTTTGCGAGTACTAGAATTATCTTCTAAATTGTTTTCCCACTTATATGTTTTAGTACCTAAAAATTTTAGAGAAATTTTCTCAGAAAATATTAACTGCTGAAAATAAAAAAAGATATATGCACAAGACAAATAATTTCATATTTCATATTTCATACTCCTAATGTTTATGTGTATGTTATTTCACCTTCAGATATTGGTTTATATCAAATAGTATTTATAATAAGAAATTCAGAATGTTGCATTTAAACAGTGAAAATAATCTATAAAATAATGGATAGGCTCTTATTAATCAAATATAAAAAATAATTCCTTTTTTTTGGCGATTCAAATTCTTTGGGAAAAATATTTTGATTCGGTAGTAATATATGCATACAGGATTTCTACAGTCCATAATTTTGAATACAACTATTTTCGAATAATAATTCCTTCGTCTTAGTGAATTGTAGAATTTTCAATTTTTTCTGTGATTAAATAAGGCGAAGTTTATTACTATCAAATAATTATACTTAAAATAAGGATAATACGAAGCCTGGTGTACAGTCGTGAAAAATAATCTGCAACAAATTCTATTAATTTAAAATAATTCAACTATAAAAAATTAGTTATTATTATTTTTTTTTTGGTGATTCAAATTCATTTTGAAAAAATATTTTGATTGGGTAGTAATCTATGTATACAGAATTTCTACAGTCCATAAGTTTGAATACAACTATTTCCGAATAATAATTCCTTCGTCTCATTGAATTGTTGAATTTTCAATGTTTTTCCGGGATTAAATAGGGCGAAGTTTACTATTCTCAAATAATGATACTCAAAAGTTAGGACCATACGAAGTCGTGAAAAAAAAGAAAAAAAACTGAACTAAACACACCCTACTAACTCTGCAACAAATTATCTCAGAAGAAAGTTACTGGTGCCAAACGATTAGAAATAAAGTCTACTTTTAAATGATATACATAAAATTTTCTTAAGGGACTATTTAGATATCAAAACAAACTCAAATCTTGTTATTTTTAATGGCAAGACCCAATTTTGACAGGATATTTTTAGTTTTCAGTTCAAACTATGCCTAGTTACCACATTTGATGAAATTCCTACGATTAGTTTCAGAGAAATTAATTATTTTAAAATGAGCATATTTTATGGGCTGTATTTAAATTGAAGTACCGTATTCGATTGTTGAAATGCTGCATAATGACTAACTCATTTCTATTAAAGTATTATTTCTTGCCAATATGATCATTTTATTCACTTAAAATGTTTCGGCTATTGTTACATACTGCAAAATCCCTTTCAATATTCATTTTATAATGTTTACAAGAGTGGAATTATCCGATTAAAAAATTTAAGGTTATCTGTGATTAAAATATTTTTCGAATATGTGAATGTGATTGGAACTTTATACGTGTTTTTATAATGTTTTTTCTCAGATTTTAATTTATTTTACTCGCTCTTTTCTAAATTTATATGCGAAGAGTATCGGCGAATACAAAATTTAAAATAAAAAATAGTATGAAGCAGTATAAGGAATTGATGTAGAAAAAAAACCTAGACAAATTGCTTTTAGTTTGAATATAAATCTTAACTCGAATGCTAATGACACATTTAAAAAAAATTTTCAGCAAATACACAACACATCTGCATTTACAAGAAACTTTATTTTAAACATATATACCGCAGAAAAAAAATAAAATAGGTATATTAGACTGGAGAAGAAGCTAGAAATTCAATTAAGGCAACAAAAATAATGAGTAATATTTTTTTTTCCTAAGGTAAAACTGTTCGTTTTTTAAAAATGAGTTTTGTTAATTTAAAAATAAAAGCGAAACTAACATAACTGACGTAACTCAGTAAACATAACTGACTTAAAACTATATCTCATGCAAATACGATTTACGTAATTTTAAAAATAATAAAAAAACAAAACACAGAAAAGTTAAAAAAAAAAAAATCTTCTTCTAATCATCAGTAAAATGAGTAAAATAATTTTTCAAATTATGCTTTTCTGCACATTATAGACGGCGCCTTAAATCAGCATCTTGCTTTTTTTTTAAAGCATAATTTGAAAACTTCTTGGAAGAAAAATTTGAATATTTGAATGCGCGTGAAGCAGGACATAATAGATATAAATTCATCAAAAAAATTGTAGGTTGCAATTCATAATTTATATTACAAATTTATTAAAATTACAAATTCATTGTATTTATGTTTAGATTTTTTAGAATTTAAACCAAACAGAAAATTTGCACATTAGGATTATAATTTCAGGAGATATTGATAAAAATATGAAAATATAATTTAACATTAGAAGCTCTAAATGTTGAATGTCTATAATTCAAAAACTTATCCAAATGACTTGAATTTTTTTATATAAGCATAGTTTGAACAGAAGATTTAAAATATTGTGTCAAAATTGGGTGTTGTTATTGAAAAAAAACAAAGTTTGGGCTGTTTTGATGTGTGATGGTTCCTAAACAAGTTTTATATACATAATTTAAATGTAGACTTTATTTCCAATCGTTTGCTATCAGTAATTTTCTTCTACGATAATTTGTTGCAGAATTAGTGTGTGTGTGTGGGGGGGGGGGATGTTCACTTTTTTCAACGATTGCACATATAAAATCAATGTCTGTCTATCCTTTTATAACTTAAGCTCAATTAAACAGTTTTCGATGCCACTTGCACTCTTAGTAAGGTAATTTTGATACGAAGGAATTAACATTAATCTTCTTTGGATTGTACTTGGATAAAGAGTTATTGCTATATTTATGAAGAAAGTTCCCAAACAGCACACACCCATCTATAAGACATCTACAAGCTGTAAACCCAAGAAAACCGACACATCTATAAGAAGTCTACAAATATCCATGATACACCCTTTTCACCTCTTATGGAGATGTTATGTGTGATCTCTCTGAGTTCTATTAGACGTCCAAGATATCCAGGCAGTCTATGAGGCCACGTCTATAAGACATCCAAGCATAGATCACTTTTCGACATGCAGTATGTCTTATAGCCGTGCTTAAGACTTCGATTGTAGATATCCAGGGACATCTGATATGCGTTTATAAGACGTCTAATGCATGTCTATTTATTGATACTCAGTATCAATAGATATACTTAAGATATCCAAGAAATTTCATCAGAAATACAGCCTTAGGGCAAAAGTATTGAGCACCCCCATATTTATAATATATTTGGTAAAAATAATAGATGGATACAAATATTAAATTGTATACAATTAAGAATTTTCTTTAAAAAATAAGTTTTTTATTTTTTTTCAAAGATAGCAAACGCATAACTCATCTTTTAATGAAGCTATTTTCTTTAAAAAACTTTTTTTTTAATTAAATTTTGTTGTTCTGTTAAGCCAGTTAATAAATAATCAAGAAAATAATTATTGTAAGAAAAGACAAAATGAACTTAGTCTTCAAAAACGAAAATAAAGAAAGCTTATGTAAAAAAAAAAAATACATTTATATGTAATTTTTATTATTTTATTTTTTAACATGTGTTAATAACAAAAATAAATTTTAAGAAATATTTATGCTGCTGAAGAGATCTTGGCATTTCAGGCAAGAAATATTTCAATTTCCATGATGATCTGTTAACTTATGACATAACAATGAAACTTCCAGAAAACAAAGGAATTTATAATTTTGAAAAAGTAGGTGTTTAAAGAAAAGGACTTCATTAAATGACGAGTTGCTTGTTAACTGTCTTTTTTTTACAAACCATAAACTTAAAAAGAAAATTCCTAAATGATATGCAGTTAAATATTTGTATATAACTATTACTTTTACAAATATATTAAAAATATGGGGGTGCTGAATACTTTCAGCCAAGACTGTATTTCCAATGAAACGACATTGTTTCCCTGCATGTCTTAAGTATATCTATATGAAAATTAGAATAATTCTTGCAGAAAATGTTAAAATATAAAAGAATTTGTCTTCAACAATGAAAATAGAGAAATCTTATTTTTAAAATATACTTTAAATTTATATGTTACTTTTATTATTTTAACTTTTAATATCTGTTAATAAAAATGATACAAGTTTTAGGAAATATTTTCATTGATGAAGATAAGTGATTTATATACTTTGGCTTTTCCGGTAAGAGTTATTCTAATTGTCATGATTACCTATTAACTTGCATAGCATAACAATTGCTATACTATGAAAGTTTCAATTCTGAAACTTACTGAAAAACAAAGTAGTTTAGTTTTTTTAAAAACTCATTTTTTTAAAGCAAATTGTTTAATTAAAAGTCGAGTTGTTAGTTTGCTGTCATTTTAATTGTAATAACTTAACCATTAAAGACACAGACAGCAGTTGTGAATTCTAAAATAATTGTGTGTTGAACACTTGCGCTTCATTTACTCTCTTCCTAAACATCCTTCAATGTTGAAGTTCAAAATTTGTTCTACTTTTTCATTATTTTTATCAGTAAGTCTCCACTGATGTACAAAATACACCGCCATTGAATTTTTATAAACTATTATATTTTCTTTCTTAATTAAACATTTTTTTATATAAATGTGATATCTATTACTTGAATACTATTACTAAACATCAGACACTACGACTAATATTCAGGCCCCTGCTGGCACTTAGGAATACGTGCCCTTGCACCCTCTGCCTGAACCACCCTTAATGATGGCACATGATTTAATATGAAAGTGCCAACATAACCCTCTGTCCACCGCCCTTTCAAGACATCCTGCATGGGCCTGCTAACACTTTGAAATAAGTTATATTAAAAATACGAGGGTGCTTAATAATTTTGGTAAAGACAACTGTAGATAAAAATACTAAATGTTTCATTCCAATATCAGTATATTATTCCCCCCCCAAAAAACGAATATTTTGCAATGTTCTGCAATGAACCTTCAACTGATCACAAATGTTCTGTGGGAATAAAAAAATAAAACACAGAGAGATTTTCTTGTATATGTAGGAGTGCGATTTCATCTTGTATAGAAATGCTAAAGACATTTCATAAAACGCTAACACACACAAAAACCAAAGAAATGACCGAATTTCACAATTTTACTCCGATCGAATGACGGATTTCGCTTTTTTTCCCCCTCGTAATAGACGATTTTTGCAATATTTTTCAGATTTTTCTCTCTGGTAACTGGCGAATTTCACATTTTTTTTTCTCAGAACCAATCATCGAACTCCGCAATTTTTTTCCCACGACTAATTCGAGAATTGCGAGATATTTTCCAACACTTCACTGATGAATTTCGCATTTTTTTTATCCGCGACTGATTGGCGAATTTTAAATATTTTTGATATTTTCTTTTCACTGACTGGCAAATTTGTTCAGCTCTTTCTTAGGACCAATGGGCAAAAATTGCATTTTTTTTTTTTTTTTTTTATTATTCAAGCGACTAATATCCGAATGTCTCTATTTTTTTTAAAAAATCCACAACTGATTGTTAACTTTTGCGATATTTTCTTTATTGATCGATAAATGTTGCGGATTTTCTTGTGACAGAATGGAAAAAATTGTGGGTTTTTACAAGACTGATTGACGAATTTTGTGATTTTTTTTTTCTGACAATCCACCGATTAATTTAGTTTTTTAACCTGCGACTGATAGGCGAATTTTGCATTATTTTCTTTTTATCAATTGGAAAATTTTGTCGCTTTATCTTGGAATTGATTGAAAAAAATCGAGGGATTTCCCAAAACTGATCAACTAATTTAGTGGGGTTTTTTTTTTCAGCTATAACTGATAGCCAAATTTTGCAATGTTTTCTTTCTGCCGATTGGAAAATTTTGCAGTTTTTTCTTGTGACCAATTGGAGAAAATTGTGGTTTTTTTTTGTCTACTGATCGACGAATTTCCCATTTTTCTCGACGATTTACTGACAAATTTCATGGTTTTTACCCACAACCGATTGAGAAATTTTTGCGCTTTTTCTTGGCAAAACACATGAAATTTCAATCAAAAATCATTCGGTTGATAAACGTATTTCACATTTTTTGACCCGCGACTGATAGGTGAATTTTGCAATATCTTCTTTCTACAGGATGGCAAATTTTGTCACTTTTTTGCGACCGATTGGTAAAAGTTGCCGGGTTTTTATGTGACTGACCGGCGAATTTCAGATTTTTTTCCGATGATCCACTGACGAAATTCATGTTTTTTTTTTTAAACTGCAGCAGCTGAAGAACTTCACGATTTTCCCCCATGATCGACTGACTAATTGTGTGAGCTTTTCCTGCGACCAATTAATGAATTTCACAATCTTTTTCAACGAACGATTGATGAAGTTTTTCTGGTGATTGACAGACAAATTTAGTGCTTTTTCAAATGAATGAATAGTGAATTGTGTTGAAAATGAGAATTTGAAATGTTCTGCAGAGAAGTTCATTGTTCTGCGATGTATGTCGCACTCTTAAGCATATTCTGCTTTGGGGACTGTTGCCATATTTATATTGGAATATTTTTATCAAAGCATCGACTAATTTTTTTTAAATATTTCGAATGAAATATGTCTGCTGTAATTCACTAAAATCTCATAGCTAAATTAAAAAATCTACCATATTTACTCCAGCATAATGCACACATTTTTACAAAAATTTCAGGTCTAAAATCCAGTATACACATACATGATACACTGAATATTTCTAATTGTATACATCAAACCATACACATTTTCACAAAGTATATATACATATTGCAGAAACTTTATTTTATGATATTTTAATAAGAGAGCAAAATATATATGAGCACATACAAAAGTAATTTAGATTTGAGAAAAGATTGTAAATCATGATTTCTACAGATTTTTTTTTTTAAGTTAAAATAACATGGTACACATTATACACAAGTAAATATGGTATTTAAAATCAGTTTGATAATTTTATCTTGTGAGAAATTTCTAAATCCTCCAGTATTTTGCAACAAGAGGCTAATAGATTTGTTATTTCTCCCATATTATTTAAATTTAACAAATCTTTCTTGCAGAGGATAACGACTTTTGGTAGATAAATTTTTCTTGGGAAAAAAAGAAATCTTTGTGATAAATGTCACACATACATTACACATCATGCATAAAATCTTTAATTTTTCATACCAATATTTTAGAATATTTTCTTCTTTATTTTATCATATAATTTCTTCAATTAAATTAGGCAAAGGATTCCATTTGTAAATACTAGTAATCAGATTCAAAATTATGTGTGGGACGCTCGTCGCAAAGTTGTTAACACAAATTAATAAATTTCTTATTCTGTTTATTTTGATAAAATTATTAGACAAATGTTTTAAAATCTATTTTGCATATTGAACTAATTTTAAATTTTTTTTATCAGTACAAAAATATTACTCCAATTAACTCACTGTATGAAAGAACCACTCAGAATTATTTTTTAGTCAATGTCTGCCTACATCAAAAACTTATTTCAATTCTGTGAGCTTCAGATACAAAGGGAAATTTACAAATTGACTGCTACCTCAATTTTGCATTTTTAGAAAAACAAGAAAAATTTTAAGTTTTAAATATTGCAACATGATTTAGATTAATGCTAAAAATTATTGCATGCTTTCTCATTATCATATCATTTTTGAAACATGTCAGCTCTACTACTCAATGAAAGTTTTAATAAAAATGTAAGTCTTTTTTTTCCTTATCAGCAATATTAGTAACTAGGTGACAGTACTAGGTGGTACAGAATATAACTATAACAGAAAAAGGAAAAAAAAAGAAGTGACTTTATTTTATTTGAAAAAAAAAAAAAATCTTTGGAACAGGACAAAATTCTTATTATTCTACTCCATTATCACTGCAATAGTAAGAGCTGATTTCTTCGAGCAGCACCTATAATAAAATAATAACACTGTTTTACTACATAACATTTTACGAATCACACAAAATGACATTTTGTTATATGAAAACTGAATTAATCTTCAATGAAGCAATTGTAAGCCCCCCCCTCCTCCTTAATTTTTTGCATGTGATTTCTAGTGATGGGCATAATGAATGATTTTGATATTTGAATGAATCATTCAGGCATGCACAAAAGCATAGTTGTCAAGGCTCTTAAAATTCTTTTTGTTTTACAAAAGTTCTGGTTTTAATTGATCAAAAATAGCAAGAAAGTAAACAGCAATGCTTTTGTGTATGCCGGGATGATTCATTTGAATAACAATCATTCATTATGTCCTTCGCTATTGTTATTCTTAATTTTTAGGGTTACGTACTTAAAAAATAAAAACGGAACCATTGTATATTGAAATACAAACAAGATAACAAACAAATATTGAAATGCAAACAAGAAATTTCAAACTAACACTCCCATAGGATTAACATTAGCCCATGTGACTAGCACAGACTCTTGACTATGGAAGATTTGGAATCAAATGATTTTTCCATTATCCCGTCGACCACTTTTCAAGAAAAATTAATTATCACCAAACAGTAATGCCAAATAAACAAATGGAAGAATGTTGCCATTGGAATATCAAAATAAATACAATAAAAAAATATGGAAAAGCCCCACTCACCTAAGTGTCAACTATCAGTAAATTTAAACACAAAAAAATTACAATATAAATGAAAATAGAAAAACAAATCTTGGATATTCATTTATTTACATTATTTTTCTTAATTATCCTTCTCGGCTGGTGAATATAACGTCAGTTGAAATTGATGTATTGCACTTAACTATGCAACATAACATTTTTTCAATGCATTTTCTCTTTTAATATCATGGTGCAGCAGTTTAAGGACACAATTATTATTTAAAATAACGAAATAACTACTAAATCAGCTCATTTTAAAGATTATATTTAATTAAACAATAACAAAACATCACCATCAAAAATGAAAAATTCTTACATATACTGCTTTTTACTTTTAAAATTGTTGTGGATTAAAACTTAATAATTTATATTATTAATAAATGAAATTAGCATATATAATACTTGAGAGCATCCATATTTAGTTAGTAATCAGTATTCTAATGTCTTATAAAAATATATTTCAATATTTTTTTTTTACTAAACAATTATAAAACTCATGCCAGATAAGTGCATATGATGAGATTAAATTATGGAATGATCAACGTTGAAAGAAGAATTAGGATGAATATATAATATTTGAGGAGATTTTAGTAGATGTAAGTGTATAAAAAAAGAGAGAACAGTTAAAAAAAAAAATAAATAAAACTTGTTGAAATGAAAAGCAAATGTTATTCATATTACTGTTTTTAACAGTGGAAAATGGTAATTTTATTAAATTGTTGTATGTATGATTTTAAAGATATGAGAAATATTAAAACTTGCCTATCAATAGCCCCAGTAACTAATTTGTGTGTGTATCAATCTACAGCAAAACAAAATATATCTATGACGCAACAAATGTCTACTATCACAAGAAATAACAGTAATCCATTAAATAAGCAAAATTTTCAATTACAAAGAAAATACAGTAAGAAGATAACAGTAATCCAATGACAAAGTAAAATTTTGCTTTTTTTTTTTTTTTTTTTTTTTTTTTTAAGTACAGTATTTTTTAAGCTATTAGATTAATCTTCAAAAATCTGCAATGCCCACTGTCATGTTGCATTATTTCTACTAGTGGGTTAATAGCCTTTAAAATTAGTTGAGTAATAAAATATGTAATTAAACAACTGTTGTCCTATTTAATTATTTAAAGAAGTAAAACTGAAAAAAAAGTGTAAATTAAATTAATCATAATAAAAAAAGCTTTTATTTTAAAAATATAGCAATAGTTAAGCACTAAGTATGCCTTGTTAAAATTTAGGTAACATATTTACAATTCTGACTCAAATCACCAGTCTGCTATGTGTTATTCCAATATTAATGTCTTCATTATTGAGAAATTAAGTTATTTATTAAATCCTAACTCAATAAAATGTCTTTTAAATTAGTTAAAAAATACTTAAAAATCTACAGTTTATAAATAAATTGCTTCAACGTATAAAAGCCAATTTTGACCAAAAAAGGCCAATTTTGGCCAAAAAAAGCCGGTTAAAACCAATAAAAGCCGCTGGCCTGGCTTTTATTAATTTTAGCCGGCTTTTTTGCAACCCTGCTTATCAAGTTATAAGTGCTTCCGGTCATTTGGCGACACTTTTTCGCACTTTACTGCCAACCACCTTGGTAATTTGGTTGAAAATGCCGACTTTGACAATCTTTTGTAAAAGATCTGCCTTTACTAAAAAATTGAAATCGTGTTTAGATTACATAGTTTCTGAATAAAAACACCTACCAATTTCATGCATTTGTAAGCAAAAATGAATTAAAAAATGTGTCATAAAGTAGCCTGTTTGGATTTGAGAACAGCCTTAATGGTGCCAAGTTGCACTTATTAAAATACATCAATTAGTTACAAACCAAATTACAGAACTTTCCACTACATCACACATACATATGAATACATCGATGATACATAATTAATACATACATGATTTCACAAATAAATGAGTGAAACGCTTAGCAAAATGCTGGCATGCAGTTAATACGAAAGTACAGAAACAAAAATACATGCAAAATATAGAAATCTCATGCTTATACATGTTTTGAAGATATGACATGATGAACTTTAAATGTTTGTTTTCTATGTTTAAAAATTTACAAAATCCTTTAAAGTTAATAATCTTAACTTTAGCAGCTTCTCCTGCTACACCATAGTTACGGATTAAGAAATACATAAAAAAACAAGTCAGTTTTATCTTTATTTTTTAAAACTCAGAAATTCATGTATATAACTTTTTTTTTTTTTTTTTTTTTTTTTTTTAACTCTTGGTTCTCAAATGATCTGCTCAACAACACGAAACTTTCTGACTCATTTTTAAACACAAAAGCATAAAATTGGCAGGTCTGATCATGGAAGGGATTTGGAATCTAAATGAGTTTTCCATTTTTTTTTATCAATAAATCACTTATCGAGTTATAAGTGATTTGTGTCATGTGATGATATGTTTCTGACCTTTTTTGTGCTGCAGCATTGGAAATTTGAAAGATGGAAAACGTCTTTCAATTACAAAATTTCTGAATAAGAATACCTGTAAATTTCATGCGTTTCTGAACAAAAAAAGAATTAAAAAAATAAGTCATAAAGTGAGCCGTTTGGATTTGGACCTTAAGAGAAAAAAAATATTTTTGATGTGTTACATTATACATTAAATATTATGTTAAAAAAAATTAGGTCTTGTACTGTTATTTTCTAAAGTATAAACTTCTAAGATTTATAAATTATACATTAGTAAATAAATTGCCATTTATATCTCTCTTCCCACTCTGCTCCAAAAAATTTGAGTAAAAACATAAGATCTGATATTTAAAATTAATCTAGAATTTCATAATGCAATCTAGTGTAAATTTTGCAATCTCACAACAAACTAATTATTCTAAAAAACAAGGCATTTTTTAATAAAAAATATACTAACCAAATATTCATGCAAGTCTTCCTGTCTTCAAATGTTTGTGATGGTGTGTTTCAACTGGGAGTCAAAAAAGATTCAAAGAAAGTTTCATTAGTATTCAGCAACATCTATTATAGTTAAAATGTGACTGCGTTTATATTTCACACCAACTTTTCTCAAAATGATTAATTATGGGTTTTTTTTTGTTTTTTTTGAACAATTATTCGCAAAGATCCAAGGATGTCAAACTCAAGAAATCTCAAATTTTAAATCAGTTTGAGTTATTAAATTTTAATCAATAAGAAATTTCTTTAAAAAAAAATTATTATGCATGCTAAACATCTTGAATCAGCCATACTCATCCTTTTATTACCGCGGGCCGCAAACGTATATTTGCGACGTTAGGTGGGCCGCAACACATACTTGTATAGTAATGTAAATATATAGATTTCTATAGCAAATGCCCCCCGTTTTTTCCCATCTCAAAAAATGCCCAACACGCCTAAAGAAGTATTCACTTCAAAAATATAATTTAAGTAACATTTATTACAAGGACAAAGCCATTTTATAACATTAAAATAAAATACAGCAGCAAAAACAGAAAAAGAAAATCCATCCAGAAGATTAAACAATCCTTTTTTCATCAGGGGTGGGACTCTCATAACTTATTTCTATCCTTCCTCTGAGATTAAATCCTAGAAGGAGCAACAGTTTGGTTTATTTACGTTTATTTTTATTGCGAGAATGAAATCGAAGTTGCCAAGAAAGCGATCACCGCCAAAACAGACATTTTTTTAAAGCGCCAAATCCGAGCTGATCCTGGGACTGGCTTTTCAACAATATAACAAAGGAATGTACTCTCTAGTAGATTCTTTCTCTGAGGTCTCGGATCGCACATAAAAGGTCGCCAGGCCACATGCCCGCTTGTTGAGTATGGCTGTCTTGAATAGTTTAGTTTTAATACCTTCTGAGTCCCTTCAGTACTGTTTTGATTTTTTTGTCTCTTCCTTTCACTCCGATTTTTCAGATTTGTGAGACCTGAAGTATGCCGAAATTACAAATTTATTCTTTTATTTAAATTTTTGAGTCAAAAACCTCAAATGCTACATTGATATGTAAAATTTTACATTAAATATCACACATATTACATGAAACAGTACAACATTACATGCAATGTTTAAAAAGTCTTTTACTGTATATCAATAATTAATATTTAGTAAAATATTACTGATACGTGCAAATTTTAACTTAATTTTGCGATATTTACCAGCATCCTATTGGCGAATTGAGCAGTTTTTTCCTGGCAACAAATTGACGAATTTCACATTTACTTCCTGTAACCAACTGACAAATTTCGTGATTATTTTCCTCCTACCAATTGACAAATTTTGCTTTTTTTTTGGCGACCGATAAACGAATTTCTCAAATTTTTTCTGCACCTTACAAATGAAACCGGCATGTTTCTTTTTTTTCTTTTTTTTTTTTTTTTTTTCACACACGACATATTGAAGAATTTCACGTTTATTTCTTGTAACCAACTGATGAATTTCGAAAATGTTTTCCTGCGATTGATTGAAGAAATTTGTGATATTTTCCTGCTACCAATTGACAAATTTTGTTTTTTTTTTGGCAACCGATAAGCAAATTTCTCAATTTTTTTCCCACACCTTGCAGGTGAAACTCACATGTTTCTTTTTTTTTTTTTGTACACGTGACTATTGATGAATTTCACGTTTATTTCCTGTAACTGTAACCAACTGACAAATTTCGCGATTGTTTTCCTGCAATCCATTGAAGAAATTTGTGATATTTTCCTGCTACCAACTGACAAATTTTGCTTTCTTTTGGCGACCGATAAACGAATTTCTCATTTTTTTTCTGCACCTTACAGGTGAAACTCACATGTTTCTTTTTCTTTTTTTTTTTTACACGTGACATATTGACGAATTTCACATTTATTTACTGTAACCAACTGACGAATTTCATGATTGCTTTCCTGCAATCGACTGAAGAAATTTGTGATCTTTTTCTGCTACTAATTGACAAATTTTGCCTTTTCTTGGTGACAGATAAGTGAATTTCCCAATTTTTTTTCACGCACCTTACAGGTGAAACTTGCATGTTTCTTTTCTTTTTTTTTACATGCGATTTTGGTCAAATTTCATGATTGTTTTCACGACTCATCGGCAAATTTTGCTATTTACCTGCAATAGCTTAACAAAATTTATAATTTTCCCCCAACGAGTACAAATATTGGGAAATTTTTGTGCGATATTTTCCCGCAACCTTTTGGTGAAATTTGCGACAGTAAATTTTTGCAAACCCAAAATAATCAGGGCAATTTTCCAGCTATATAAAAATGGGCAGAGCGCATTTACAACTATAAAAAAAAAACAGGCAGGGCGCTGCACCCTCTTGAAAACGCCTTGGGAAAACACTACAAGGGTCGATCCAGACAAAATTTGGAGCCTATTTAGGGCCCCTTCACAAAAATCAATTTAATAAAATGGGACCCTTCACAAAAATCAATTTGATAAAATGGGACCCTTCACAAAAATCAATTTGATAAAATGGGACCCTTCACAAAATTCCTTTTAACAAAATTTCCCCCTTTCATAAAAACTTACTATTTAGGGGAGACTGGTACACAGTGGACTACTTTTTCAGTTATTTTTTTTTCTCTTTAACGGACAAACCGGGTGCATCCCTGCATGAAAATATTTGTGAATATTCCTTATACCTTTATACATTCATCATAATTTTCTCATAACATAGTTTTCAATACATTTTTCAAAATAAAAATTTTTGGTACTTTTCGGTTAGCCGGGTGCCAGTGAAAATTATATATCTATGTATACATATTACATATATATACATATATATATACATACACACATTTATATATGCATGTATATATATATAATACATATATATACACATACATATATGTGTGTATGTATACATATATATGTATATATAGATATATACATTTCACTGGCGCCCGGCTAACCGAAAAGTACCAAATTTTTATATGCACCCGTAAATTGGACCAGTGTGCCCCAGAAATGGGGCACACTGGTCCACCCACCGGGGCACAGTGGACCGCTGTTAGGCATTATCTGAAATGCAATATAAATCTATTTTTCATTAATCTAATTCTTTTTTATTTCCCCTTTATCCACAAAATAACATAGTAATATAAATTTACAAGTAACATTTTGAAAAAAAAAAAAAAATATTATTATTATATTTTGAAAATAACAACAGATTAATACAGGAACAATTGCAATTTAGTTATTACTTAAGTACAAAAAAATCAGCGCACATTAAAATTTGCAAATGAAATTCCAAAATACTTATGAGTAAGATTGAGCCTGGAATTTTCCTGAAATACTTTCGGGTCTGGGAGCAATATTATGAAATCATTGACATCAACAGTAGATTAATCTACAGTTTTGGGAAAAATAAACTGATTTCCATTCAATTTGCATCTCATGAATCTTACTTGAATAGAATCATCATCAATTAGACTACAGTTATATTTATCACAGGCAGTAAATACAAATCAAAATATTTCTTACTATGTTAAATAAATTGTTATTTTTCTTTGTTTACTTTATTTTACAGTTAAATAACTTCTTTTAAACAATATTTCTTTATAGAAAATAAGCAATTATTAAATATTTTGAACATTCTGCATTACATGAGCAGAGTGGATTGTGGACCACTGTGCCCCATGTTGAAATTCAATAAATAATCATATTAATATTGTTTATAGCTTTCTTTTAAACATATTAACTTTAAAGTTAAATAAAAACAAGTATCTTAGCTTTGCAAAACAGCTGTTTTATAGGATTTATCTACAACCTTTAATTACTAAAAAAATTAAAATATAATGTTGAAAAATTTTACTTTTAGAAGATCAAAACAACCAATTAGGATAAAATAGTTCAATCTGAGCTAAACATATTTTCTGAACGCTATAAATAATCAGTGCAGTGCTGTTGTCTATTAGGATAGAAGAGAAGCTTAAAAATTTTTTAAATAAACAAAATATTACGGGGGTGGTCCACTATGCCCATAGGTCCAGTGTGTACCAGTCTCCCCTATTATTTATTATTCTTTGACTTTTAAAATGTGTAATTTGCAAACAAACAAGTTCACCAGAGAGGAAAACTTCAGCAAAAGTATTTAAAAAAGTTTGTTAATAAACGCTTGGATCGAATTTGAGTAGCTGGATTTCGACTTTCATTACAAAATGTTATTTTTCACAAAAATATAATAAAATTTTACAAAAATAACCTTTACTTTTCACAAAATGGGCCCCGCAAAAAAAAAAAAAAAAAAAAAAAAAAAAAAAAAAAAAAAAAAAAAAACCCTGCATTGACCCCTGCACTATAACAGTTAATTTTCTTGTTACTTTAAAAAAATAAGCAAATAAATAATGTAAAAGTTATTTAAATATGATTCTATTTCTTAATTTTTCTGAATATTTTTATTTATTGACAGTTAAAAATAAAAGTTATCTAGGGTTTTAAAAATATTTTAAAAAGCATTTTCTTTAGATATTGAGCAGTATGACTAAATACTACATACTGAATATTCGGTGCATCCCTAATGGTTAATACACAAGTACCAAAAAATTAGTATCAAAGTGATTTGAAAAAATATACTCAAGCATAAATATCATATAATACACAATTGATATATATATATATCTTTTACTGGGTATGTAAAAAAAAAAAAAAAAAAAAAAAAATCGGAACACAAGTTAAACAATGACAACAAATGAAGAAAAAAATGTAAAATTTAATACATATAGGATCAGAATTTTAATTGTTATACAATGTTCACTCTAGAAAGAAAAGGGCAGGTTGTTAGAAAATAATAACAGCACAAATGAAGCAGAAAACAGTCATTGTTCAGTGAAAATGGGCATTACTTCAAGAAAAAAAAATTATTGTGTTGAGTAACGATAAAAAAAAAAAAAAAAAAGGAATAGGCGAGATACTGTCACGCACTGAAGTTTGGTGACTTTTTGATTGGCCTGCTTTCCAAGCCCATGCCAAACCAATAATTTAAATACAAGCATAGTAGCCAACTTAGGGGATTTTTTCCTTTAAAAAGGAAAAAATCCCCTAAGTTTGGCAACTATTTTCCTTTTTATAACTGATTAAAGAAATAAACTGTGTGAGTGTAAGACATCATAGCCAAAAACAGTACAACATTTATTTAATAATCTCCTGTTTTTATTAAAGAAAGAAGGAAGGTCTATGATTTTTTGCAAGCTTTTGGATACATTAATTTAGAAATACTGTGGTATTGGGGAAGATTTTAACAAGAGACCTCTGGATATAATTAAGGATGCATTTGAATATTTTAAAAAGGGTACGGTGCATTTTGCTAATTTTAGAGCAGGCAGGATGCTGCGCCCTTAAATATTGGTCTAGAAGGGACACTAAATTATAAATAAATACAGGGGAAAAAAAGTAATTTTTTAAACAAGAATTACATTATTTATAGTATTAGTTTTAGTCGTAGCAAAATTTTATATATAGTTATTTTAGTGTAATTCTAAATTGTATGATAAATAATACACGAAACTGTTAACCCCTTTAAGGGCAAAGTATTTCAGTTGCAAACATGTTCAAAACTTTTTTTTTTTACCCTTTGAAATCTGAATTTGTCAAATAAATTCATTTAAAAATAAATAATAGCTATTTTTTCCGTTCATGTACATCGTAAAATCTAAATATTATTCGAAAGTTCTGATAAATATTATGGTTTAGTGCATAAATAATCTAACACTGGCGTTCAAAGGATTCAGTGGGGTCAGGATTCATAATGGTGATAAACAAAACAATATGTAGTTCATTAAAACTCAATTACTACTAAAAACAATTACATTATTGCTTTCGTTGTACCTGTGAGATTATATTTCTGCATTTATACAATTTATACAGCGACATTTCGGATGTATTTTTCCTTTTAAACACAATATATATATGACTGATGAAACTTATCGTAACATTAAGCCTAAATCTTGTATATATGTAAGATACAAGAATTTAGTAATTAAGTGTTATATAAACTACACAGGAAAGTAAATAAAGAAATGAATAACTTACCTTTTACAAAAGTTGTCAGTATAATTACATCCAAGATTGCCGCTGTATACAAAATAAACAACAGCCCCAGCCGCGGCGAGAGTGTCTTCAAACGACCTTTGACTTTCCGTTCCCGCATGCGCGCAGTTGCATTGAAGTAGGAGTACTTTTTCCATAAGATGAGCATAATACGTGTTATTCGCAAATCCATTGGATGAATCGAAAAGTATTTCCATTGGAGGTTGAAAAAAGCATTTGCTTTAGACGTCGAAAAAGTGATAGATATAATACGTCTATTGCAGGTCATAGACGTCTAATAGAAATCTAAATGAGAAATGGCTTATAGACATATATTTGTTTAATGCTATGCATATCTAAAAGATGTCATGGACGTTATAGATGTATTTAGACTATAAATCGACATCTTATAGATAGAGTGTGCTGTCTGGGTTATAGAAACATCATAAAACTGATATTAAAGATTTGTGAATGTCATATTTTTTAACGCTGAGCCCCAAACATTGGTCCCAAACTCACAACATTTGGAGAATAGGTATCTTTTATAAATCAGACCTTCATTAAGAAAGGATATTGCAAAACTGGTCTTCTATTGGTATAAAAAAGCGTTAAAAATATGTTCATGGAAGATTTCATTCAAAGTAACATTTTGCAAGTTAGAGTATATGTCATAGCATAGAGTTTCGATGACAGGGTATTTATTTTTTAATTCAAATACTTATTGAATTAAAAAAGAAAAAAACAACTTTTTAAAGGGTAGGATAAACAAATATAAAGCTAAGTTAAAAACTCCTTTTTTTTAAATAGTTGCCATTAATTTTACATTTGCATGCTAATGGCATAAAATTACGTATATTACTTTCGACATAGAATTAATGTCGAAATCGATAAATAAATTTTTAACATATTACTAATTTTAAACAAGAGAGCACATGGAAAATAGTTGCAACTGAATTTATTCAAAAGGACCATATTCTTCAGACTTTACATTGGATAAAATATATGCATTATTCTTCGTTTATGAATGGAAACAGAGATTATTGTTCGCATTTATAATAAATGTTCCAAAAGCAAAATATTTAAATACTATCTATTGAGTTAATAAAAGTAAGGAGAATAATATATATATATATATATATACAGGGTGATTCATAAAAGATGGGCAGAACTTTAAGGGGTTATAGTACACTTAAAGACAAATAATATTAAATAGGAGACTAAGGGTCCCAGACGTATTCCCAAGGAGATAGGGGGCATTAAAGTTTAGGGTCCGAAATTTCAAATGATTATAAAACATGGAAAAATTGGTCGATTCGTTTGCGGTTTTTGCAAAAAATTTTCTTTATGCCAGTATTTTCTTGAAATAAAATTTTAAAGTTCAATTTCAAAAAATGCCGATAGGGGGCGCTTTAGACTTTGGAGTAACAAACAACTATTTTTTAACGTTATTTTTTGTATTTCTTTAAATGATTTCGAAAGCTTAGACTTAAACTTAAATTTTGATCTAAAAATCTGAGTCCTAACGAGTAGTTAAGTAGCGGAAACTGAAATTTGAAATTTGAAACCCTTCTCCCCCCAGAACAAAAATCAGTTATTCCCGATCTTTGTGTCGTAGATTAGGCTCTAACTACTGCCGCGTTTTGCTAAAATTATTCTTTATGTCAGTATTTTCTTGAAAATAAATTTTAAAGAAAATTTTCAAAAAATTCCGATAGAGGGCGCTTTAGACTTTGGAGTAACGAACAACTATTTTATACCGTTATTTTTTGTGTCTCATTAAATGCTTTCTAAAGCTTAGACTTAAATTTTCAGCCCAAAATCTGAATCGTTAGACGTGGTTAAGTTTCTGGGGAGAGGGGTTTGAAATTTCTACTCCTGAGCACAGTTCAGTTTACCATGTCCACACATTGTGTGCTGTGATACGAGGTAAAAAGACACAAATTAGGATTATGTTACCAAAGCATATTTATTAACATGTAATCACAATAAATATTCAAAATTGTGACCACCAGAGGTTATGCACGCAGAACAACGGCGACGAATGGAACGGCGAACATTCGCGAAAACATCAGGCTTTTCGAGCACTTCCCCTACAGCGGCGGAAAGTCTGGCGACCAGTTCCTCGGGGGATTCAATGGGTGTCTCATACATAAGAGCCTTCAATCGTCCCCAAAAAAAGAAATCGAGGGGTGAAAGATCTGGCGAGCGAGCAGGCCAAGCAACAGGACAACCTCGACCAATCCATCTGTTCGGAAATGTGATGTCCAGATAGTTGCGGACGTCTCGTACGTAATGGGCTGGCGCTCCATCGTGCTGGAACCACATGACCCACCGGATGCGTGGAGGAACAACGTTTAACAGGTCTGGCAGCACATGTTGCAGAAATGTGAGGTATGTTTTACCGTTGAGGCCTTCAGGAAGAAGGTACGGTCCGATTAGGTGGTCTCCGAGGATTCCTGCCCAAACATTGATGGAAAAGCGTCTCTGATGAGCATGTGGATACGTAGCATGTGGATTGACATCCGCCCATACATGTGCATTGTGTGTGTTAAATGTACCTTCACGTGTGAAGGTACATTCATCGGTGAAAAGCACAGTTCGTCCAAAATGTGGATTTAGCGCGTTCTGCTGCAGAAACCAGCGGGCGAATTCAATACGATTTGGATAATCCCCTGGAGACAGTTTCTGGACTCGTTGCACATGAAACGGGAGCAAATGTTCATCCTTCAGTACCCTCCAAGTCGTGGACTGTGAGGTATCCACCTGGCTAGCCACTGTTCGTGTACTTGTACTTGGCTGCGCCGCTACTACATCCAGAATGGCTTCTGCAACAACTACTGATTCGTCCTTTTTTGCACGACCTGCATTCGACCGGGAAGCGAGAAATGATCCCGTCTCACACAACTGTCTGTGCAAGCGCTCGAAAGTTTTGCGGTTAGGCAACCGCCTGTTAGGAAATCGCTCTCCGTACATTCGTTGTGCCTCTGCACCATTTCCATCTGCCGCTCCGTAAATTAAATGCATCTCAGCCTTTTCCTTATTCGTGAAGGGCACCATCTTCCGATTCATTACTACAGCGACTTACACTTGACTCACCGTTCAGTGGTTTTTATGCCTGAATCGTGTCGAAATTTTGCATACGTGTTCTTCTTCTTCCCCATTTGACATTTGCATACTTTCTGTTTCCTTCTTCACCCGGTGACTAGCGTCAGGAATGGAGCTTTAACGTTTGCATGAGCGACGTTTCCAACTGTGCCAGTGCCTTTATGAGTGAATTCCGACTATGCAGTCCTTGACGAAAGTTGTATTTTTGCCTCGTATCACAGCACAGAATCGTTGGGCATGGTTAAGTAGTGCAAACTGAACTATGTTCAGAAGTTGAAATTTGAACCCCCTCCCCTCGCTACTGAACCACGCTCAGCGATTCAGATTTTGAGCTGAAAATTTAAGTTTAAGTCTAAGCTTTAGAAAGCATTTAATGAGACACAAAAAATAACGGTATAAAATAGTTGTTCGTTACTCCAAAGTCTAAAGCGCCCTCTATCGGAATTTTTTGAAAATTTTCTTTAAAATTTATTTTCAAGAAAATACTGACATAAAGAATAATTTTAGCAAAACGCGGAAGTAGTTAGAGCCTAATCTACGACACAAAGATCGGGAATAACTGATTTTTGTTCTGGGGGGAGAAGGGTTTCAGATTTCATATTTCAGTTTACGCTACTTAACTACTCGTTAGGACTCAGATTTTTAGATCAAAATTTAAGTTTAAGTCTAAGCTTTCGAAATCATTTAAAGAAATACAAAAAATAACGTTAAAAAATAGTTGTTTGTTACTCCAAAGTCTAAAGCGCCCCCTATCGGCATTTTTTGAAATTGAACTTTAAAATTTTATTTCAAGAAAATACTGGCATAAAGAAAATTTTTTGCAAAAACCGCAAACGAATCGACCAATTTTTCCATGTTTTATAATCATTTGAAATTTCGGACCCTAAACTTTAATGCCCCCTATCTCCTTGGGAATACGTCTGGGACCCTTAGTCTCCTATTTAATATTATTTGTCTTTAAGTGTACTATAACACCTTAAAGTTCTGCCCATCTTTTATGAATCACCCTGTATATGTGTGTGTCTGTGTGTGTGTGTGTAAATTAACCGCATATTTGTTGGCAAAATTTAAAAGATTCCTAGAATAAACTTAATTATATCGTGTTTTTCTTGGGGCGAAATATTTAACGTGTTTTTGAAGAGTTAGTTTTCCTAGTACAATCTATGCATGTTAGCATCCAATAATACACCAGAAATTGTATAAACAGAGTACAAACCGAACTAAATTTCTGGATCACTGACTGGTCTAAATTCTAAAAATTATAACACACACACAAAAAAAATTACAAACTACACGAGTGGACGGGTGGGGTTTCGTAAACCCCAGACACGCAATATAATTTAATAGCTACTGATTAGAACAATGAGCGAGATTGACAGCCTACGTGATAACTAACATACCAGAGATAAGAAGGTATATGGATGGTTAAAGCTGAAGCTACTGCCATCTATCATAAATAATAGAAGACATACATACATACTTGGGTCTCACTGATACAACCCGTGCACTGGCGAATTAAACATAATAAAAGTAATTGGGTTCACATATAGAAAAATATCTATTTAAAAATTTAAAAGCAATTAATTAGTTTATGAGTTTCCATTCGTTAAAATCATTATTTAATAGTTAAGATAATTTTGTGAATGATACAGAAAGTTGTATTAAAGAGTTAAATTTGTATTTGGTAAAGTTTTATCAGTGTAAGAGAATTAATTCTACGTTGTTCAAGTGCAGAATTTTTGTTTTATATAGATATTATTTATACGCGAAATAATTTATTTCTTTAGCTAGAGAAGAAGAGAGAATAATTTCTCATAAAAATGCATATCCTATTAATACTATATTTTCTTCGAAACAAAAGTGTATTTCATTAAAAAAAGATAAACATTGAAATGAAAAAAGAGGAAAATGAAAATATAAAGTAGGAAGTACAAATTAATGTTAAAGTAATTATTTATTCCAGGGCGCAAGAATATAATACCGTACATAATAATAAAATACAAAGTATAACGATATTGTATTCCCAAAGACTAAAAAAATTAATTGGATTATCTAAAAACACCAAACAAACATGCATTTTTATTTCGTCTTGGGTTCTTGCTTATTACTTCACAAGATCTATTACGATGATGAATAGAACTTACAATTTAACACTTTCTAAGATTTTCATTAAATGTTCTGTTTTAGGATGTAAAATACATTATATTTATGTAACATTATTTAATACTTTAAAGTTAATTAGGAAATAGAGAATTTTGTTTTTTAATTATTATTAATGCTATAATTTTTTGTATATTTGAAGAGCAGGAATTCTTTTTCCTAAAATGAAGCAATAACAAAAAAATTATAAAACAGATTTACAAGATGAAAACAGCAGTTTTATGTCGACACAAATGAACGAAAATTCTTATACTTTAAATATTGCTGTCGTTATCGTTTTTATTATCATTAAGCTACAGATTTGTATTCATTGTTGAAATTTTTGAATATTCAGATTAGTTTTTTATTTATTCAAAGTATATTTTTCTCTTAATTGTTTGGTATTTAAGTATTAGATTAAACTTTAATTAAGTTATAATTGATTTTTTACCTTATAGTTTTTTAATATCTAAAAAGTAATTAATTCTCAAAAATTTCGAATCACATTTTATAATTACAAAGAATTAATCAATATGACATAAAATGTTTTCATTAGAAATTGTTTTGGCTCAAATGTTAATGTGTATCACTATACATGCTTTCACAAGAATCTGTTATAGATTTTTATCTTTGTGAATGTATATAGAGTAGGAAGAAAAACTTCTTATTGTACAGCACTCGAGAAGTTAAACTTTAAATTTTATTACTCAATTTTCACCCTTTATTCAATCAAACAATATTGAAATGTTTTTCAGTTGACTTGCTTATACAATTTGAATCTGCTGTTTCGAACTTGACAAACAAAAAAACACGAGTTCACATGTATAACGAAAGCAGGTGCTTTAAAATGGGCAACTGTAAACTTGCAATACATTTTATGTTATTGCTTTTAGAATCTTTTAAACCTCTCGCACCAAATTTTGAGTAACTCAAAAGATTCATTGCATGTGTTCTCTCTGCGAAAACAGATTTCTATTGGTTCTGGGATAATGGATGAGACATAAATTCTTGATGGATAAATTAATTTACTATTCTTAAGGTCTACTCTGCAAAGGTTATATGCTAAATAATCAGGCGACACTGTAGTTCTTGTGCTGTATTTGATATCTGCTATATGTTCTTTTATTCTCGTTTTAAATTTTCTATTTGTCATTCCTATATAATATTGCAAGTTCCATCTGCTTTCTTGAATGGGATTTTATTTGCACCTGATAATTGACCAGGTTCCATTACAACTATTTTTTTTACGGATTATGTTTTTTAGGTAGCTTTCAATACAAAAAAGTGTAAAGCTACCTATTGCAGCCGTTCGGAGGAAAGCAGTTCCGGAAAATTTCGATATATTTTCACCGATCATGACCCCCAGACCCCAAAACCACCCTCCGTTCAAATGTTGATTTATATATATAGATATATCCATATATATATATATATATATATATATATATATATCTGACCTATGTCATACGATAACGCTCGTATTTATAAATCAATTTTGATGAAACTAATTGTGTGTTTTAAGCTAACCAATGTCTCGACCGAGTTCGTTGGCCAGCTTGGTCCGCCATTTTGTTTCAAGATGGCGGCCATTTAAAAATTTAAAACTAAAATAAATATACAAAAAAATTAAAAATTCAAATTTATTTTTTAATTACGTTTTAGGCCTTGATACAAGGATTCCAGAGAATTTTTTGGTTTACCTCTATCTTAAAAAATGGCTGAGATAGAGCAGTTTGAAATTCTAGGATGGCTGACATTTTGAAACAAAACAGCACATTAACGCGATTACTCGCAAATTATTTTCTTTCATTGTTGTAATAATTTTCCCAATCATACGCATAAAACTATATATTCATATCCGTTAGCGCCAAAATTGGCGACATTGGCGACAAAATTGACAAAATTGGCGACATTTGGCGAAATATCGACAAATTTGGCGACCAAAATAAGTCTTCATAAATGAAGCCAATTTGGCTAATGCTCAATAATTTGGCGAATTTCTTATTCAAATTCAGTATTAACGAATCTTTTGTAAACGTTTCTTTGCATTTTAACTTGCTGTTTTCGTGTAACATTAGCTAAAATTTTAAAACGAAGATATAGCAAAGCTACCTTTTCCTCCCGGTACAGGCCGGAAGGACTTTTTTAATTTTATGAACGGTTTTGAGATAAGGCACAGAATCAGTTTGTTAAGTTTAGATTTTATCTTTCAAAGAACACAGGAAAATATTGTAAAGTTGATAATTTTCGATTTTGCCGTTTCTTTTCTTTTTGTTATCCATGCTCATAACTAATTTATTAATAGTGCTTTCTTTATATTCGTTATTTCGTGTGATATTATGTATTTTATTTATTTCCTTGGTTAACTGATCAATGGCACAGATTGTGAATAATTTTTTAATAAAAAGACTAAATGCAGATACGTTGTATGGAAAATGTACTTGAGTATTAAGTGGGATAGTGGATTGATTCGCTATTTGTTTTCAATAAATAGTACGTTCTATACCATGGTCGGTTTTGATGAATAGTACATCCAAATAAGGGAGTGTACCATTCTGTTAAACTTCCAAAGTAAATTTAATTTTAGAATCCAGGTTACTGATCTCTGAGCTAAGAAATTATTCAGTAAGGTATCTGTATGTTGCCTGATGATGAAGATATCGTCTACGTATCTGAGCATTGTATGAGGGGTAAAATGTAACTATTTATATATATATCTGTTTGTAAAGGTCGTAATATAAATTCTACTAATCAGCCTGGTATAGGGGAAGCCGTCGTGACTCCATTATTTTGGTTATGAATTTTATTCCCAAAGGTATAATAGTTATTATTAACTATAAGATTTAAAGCACTTTTAATGTGTGTTTTTATATTTTCATTAATATTCACCATGCGGACAATTGTCCAAATAAGTCTGAATAATTTAATAATATAATAAGTGTTAATTATTGTCTAAATAATTGTCTAAATTGTCCAAACAAGACAATTGACTTATTCGGATGTACTATTAATATTAATCAAAACCAACCATGGCATAGAAAGCACTATTTATAGAAAACCAAAAGGCAATCAATCCACAATCCCACATAATGCTCAAGAAAATTTTTCCTACAATATGTCTGTATTTAGATATTTTATTAAAAAAGCCTTCACAGTCTGTACCCGTGATCAGTTAACCAACAAAATAAACTATATTCGTGATATCGCAACAAATACTGTATATAAAGAAAGCACTATTAATAAATTAATTATGAACATGTATAACAAAAAGAAAAGAAATTTCAATGAGGAAAATTCCAAGTTATCTATTTTACTGGATTCTTTGACTAACTGAAATATAAACATAACAAATTCAATATATGTCTTTTCGCAAAATCTTCAACAGAATTTAAAAAAAAATAGTCTGTAAGAAAATAGATGTAATGAAACCTGATCAACTATCAGGTGTTTATGAAACCCGGTTCACCAAAGCAGACGGAACATTGCAATATTATACAGGAAGGACAAATAGAAAGTTTAAAACGAGAATAAAAGATCATATAGCAGGTAGAATACAGCTTTAGCTAGACTATTTAGCATTAGAGCCTTTACATATTAATTTTAAGAATAGTAAAATAATTTATCCATCAAGATTTTATTTTCTGTCCATTATCCGAGAATCAATAGAAATCTATATGAGTAACGAGAACATATGCGGTGAATCAGCCTCATTTGAGTTACCTAAAAATGGCGCAAGATGCTTTTTAGATTAAAAATAAGCAATAAGGTAAAATGATTTTCATGTTTACAGTTGATCATTTTAAAGCACTTACTTTCATTATACATGTGATCTCGTGGTTCTTGTTTATCAAGTTCATTTTCAAAACTTATCTCGAAAACAGTTTATTTATCAGAAAAAATTTAAGTGGAGTGACAAATTTACCTTGTAGTTAAAACAGATAAAATACTTATTAAAAATGTGCTTAAAAGTCAACGGTTTTTCCCCTTGGACGCGTCTCATTTCAGCACCTTTTAAGCATATTTTTAATACGTATTTTATCTGTTTTTAATTTATTTATCATTATTGATCTTGAAAATGACGCCGATTGAGCGTACGATACTTGTTGATCTGTTTATTAAAATGTATTTATAAGCCTCTATTTGTACTTTTACGATTTTAAGCATACACATTTTTACTTTGAATTTTACATTGGATTCTTATTATCTGTTTGATAAGGATTTGTTTAATTCGATTTCATTTCCAATTTAATTATCTGTATATATTTCTGTTTCTATTAAATTAAAATCAACCATATTAACTAAATATTTTATAATTATCTGAACACAAATATTCAAACCTACACTTATAATTAAAACAAAGTCTATATTCATGTGTATAAACTACATATATGCAACATTTATTTCCTCATGGAATGTAATTAACTGCTTTTGTAATATAACTTTTTAATGATACATATAGAAGTGCTTCTTTATAATAAGGTAAAGCCAGGAGAGATGGCGCAGTCGGAGAGATTGCGCGCATAGAGATTCGGTGGGAAGGAGTAGATTGAGCGCACAGCGACTCCAGGTAGTTGTACAACAGCAGTAGTGGAGTGCCTACTCGAAAGTGCACGTAGATTGTTTTGAGCATCTAAGATAAAGCGTTGCTGTTTTGTTTTGTTTTCCTAAAGTAAGTGCTTGAATTTTCATAGCTATTCATCAGAATTTCTATACAATGTCAGTAGTACTAAATATTTTAAAGTTAAACGATTTCTCAGAAGCTACTAATCTAGACTAACAATGTGAACATCAACAGTTCGTTTTAGTAGCGGTCATGTTTAAATAAAAGGCCGCGCAATCTCTCCTACCGAAATTGGAGAGTTTGCGCATCTGATACTTAGGAGAGATGGCGCATTGTTCCTATTAGGTTCCATGCTAGGAGAGATTACGCAGCTTATTGGTAAATTTGCATACAAAAATGAAAAATGAAAATGGACTAATTTTAAGTTAAACGTGTCATCAAGTAACTTAATGTTATTTTGTAATCTTATCTGGACTTGCTTTTTCTAATTCTTTAATTATTTATTTTCCTTTAATTTAAATTTTTAATCGTTTTTAAAATCATCTCCTTTTTCTGATTCTTTAATTTTTTTTTCCTTTAATTAAAAATTTTTAATCTCTTTTTAAATTATTTCCTTTTTCTGATTCTTTAATCATTATGTTGAAATATTCACTCCTAATACACTAATATTTGTTCACAAAAACCTTACAACAATGTCATTTAAGTGTAATTATTATTGTTAACAATTTAATTGTAGTTATTATTAGTAACAATCTCTCTTATCCATGTGCGCAATCACACCAACCCTGTAAGGACAGTTTGCGCAAAATATCTTTCTTGGTTTTATTACAACTGTTCTATTAAATTGCACCATAACAACAAAATAGCAATTGAAATGCATAAAAAAACAAATGAAGTAAAAATTATTCATGGATAGTTTAGCAAAAAAAAAATATATTTAGATTTTTTATTGTTATTCTTTTGAATTGTGCTCAGACTCTCCTAGCTTTACCTTACTAGTTGACTTTAGGTGTGATGAATAGCAACTGATTACTGAAAAGGAACAAAACTTCATGAGAAAATAAAACAATTCTTCTAAATAATATATATTAATCTTTTGAAGATCTTTACTTTTTGTACTTACTTTAGACGAACGTGTACTTTTTAAAAATAAACACAAGAAAGACATATTGAAATATAAGTAATTACTATTTAAAGTATTTGTACAAAGAAAGTTTTTTTTCTCAATTTAGCACAACTGATAATGTTTTTATTTTTAAAAAAGAATTAAATTATTTATAAATTTCTAAAATTTTTCTGACACTAAAAATTATGATCAAAACGATAATGTGTTATTTTTGAAGAAATATACGAACAAAAAGTATTTCTTTATTTATTAAAAAAATCATTGTCAGAAGATATTTCGATTAAAAATTTTTATTCAAGTTTTGAAGGTCTTTTTTTAAGATCATGATATTTTAAAATATGCTTAAATACATTATTGCAACTAATTTCTTCAGCAATGTTTATAAAAAACAGCTTTCCATTCGGTGCGTAATAAAAAATACATTATATTACCAAAGAAAAAATATAGTCACTGTTTACTTTAAATAGTTTCTTAAAGTACACTTTTCGGGTTAAAAATTGTTTCGCATAAGTGTAATAAAAATCATTCATAAAAATCCTTATTTAAGAAGGTCAACACAACATAAAAAAACATGTTGTAAAAATATTTCTCCGAAATATTTTCTATATTCTGCTAAAAGTGTTTGCATAAGGAGTTTTTCTATTATTATGTGTAATTTTCGCTGATTTAAAGGTATCGTTTTATTAAAAAAAATGTCCTTTTTAAAACTGATGAAAACTTTCATTAATTTTTATCATTAAAAAAAATGCTTAAAACGTTTGCTAGAAAGTAATTTCAATATATTCAGTAAAAATGTTTTGTTTATTATGTTTTTACTTAATTTTTATGAAGGCTTTTATTATGTTTGAATATGGTAACAACGGCATTATTATTACATTTTTAAAACGTTAATATGAGTTAAAAATATTTTTTTAAACACACTAACCATTAGGAGGAAATAGGAGACAATAAGGTAAAATCGGATACTTTATTATTAGTTGCTTCTTTAAGTAAGAATTTCCGAAATAATTTAATGAAACTTTACATAAATACTCTGCACATATCTGCACATATTCATTTTTATATTGGAAACATTTTTATTACACTTTGTAAACAGCATTATTAATAAATGTTTTTATTTTTTTCTAGAAAAAGTCAAATCATCCGGTTTCGCATGGGTATGATTACCGGTAATCGCTGTTGTCAATTACTACGCTTTTTTATAGTCAAATACATCTATTTAAACCAGAAACATTACTTCTAAAATAAAATAACATGCATACAGCTATTCATTAAACAAATGCTGCACACATTTTTTAAATATTTGTTTTGGTTCAAAACATGTTTATATAATTTTGAGAAAGCGTAGAAGTTAGCAGGTATGCAAAATACACATCAGGCACGAGCTGTCCCTCTGAAATTTAAGAAGGCTTCCAAAATAGCTGTCAAATGAGGTTTCATATTCCCCTTTTAATGTTTAATGATTTTGAAACGAAAGTTTGTCTAATGCACAGGAACATCCAAAATATATTAGGAAATTTATGTAACCGGAAAATCTGAAATAAGCTGTTAACCAATCGTATTACATTCTGATGTGCTGGTTAGAAATTTCCCGGGTAGATCAACATGCATAAAATACACAATACATAAAACAAATATACGAGGGGCAGTCGGAAAATAAGTTTCCCCTGGCGACTGTGGACAGAGGTGTGTATGAAAGACAAAAAATGTAATAAGACATTAAAGATAAAACATAACTTTATTTTTCCACATAAGTACCAATTACATTGAGACATTTGTCATACCGCTTCATAAGCTTCAAAAAGCCCTCCAGGAAAAAATCAGGGCTTTGCATACGAATGAATCGTTGAACGCCTATGGGGTTAAGACGACACATCAGGTGAACGCGAACGTGCAAGACACCGATACACCATTGGGTAGAGGTCGACCGCGATCAAACAGATGGCACTGTTGCAGTGCCTTCGCAGATGGCGCTGTTGGAAATTTGATTGCACAATCAAATTTGCCAATCTTCGCCAGCTAACGGACCGGTTCAGATTTTCGAAAAAACGCTAAAAATAGACCGGTAATTTTTTCTTTATAAAAAACATGATTTTTTTTTGTTGTTGTTGCTAAATGAAATTTATTTGGATTTATTAAAGAAAGGATAAAGTGTTTTGAAAGGAATATTAAACGAAATCCTTTGTGCGATCCTTACCCAGTTTTTTTTTTATTGTTCCATTCCTCTTCCCTCTTCTAGAGTAGTAAGTGTACCGATTATGGTTTCATTCCGGTTATTTCTTTAAACTATAGACATCTTCAAATACAGATTCTTATATTATAACCATTCGGTATATACAGAGGACGTAAAAAAGATTGTATATTGAAATATATACGTGAATTCGGTTGTCACGTCTGGAAATGGCATTTGTATCATTAATCAGTTGCCATTCATGTATAATTTTTAAAACCGTTCAAGGATGTCATAAAGTCCTTAAAGGATACTTGGCTTCCCCTACTTTCTTAAGATAATCGGGCCATGTTTAATCACATTGGAAATGAAAGAGATGAGACCGTCTTTTAGTAATGAATAAATAAATTTATTTTATACTTTAAATACAGAACTTAGCTAACAGTGTTCCAATTATAAGACAACATTAAGATACAAAAAAATAATTATCTTTTTTACGTTTTGAGAAATTGCAGTAAAGGAGCAAACCTTTTTATCAGTTTTAAATAAATCATAATCGCATTTACCCGTGTAGTTTTGACTGCATTTTTTTCAAACATTGTTTGCGAGGGCCGTTTAATTATTGTTATCCAATATCGCTTTTTTTAAAGCTCTCGTCAAAAATCAGGCTGTATCCAAAGAGAGAGGGTCGGAAAGTAAATCATAAAATTGCCCCAATAAATTCTAGGAACACTTCTATTGCGGGAAAAAACCTTCGTTACACGCATTAATATGAAATGTTTTAATAACTTTAAATGTATTCATATTTAAAATTTTGAAAATATCAAACATTAAAAAACCCCAAAAAGATACAATAAACTTTCGACCACAGAAACTACGCAAATGCTTGTATTACGATACCCCATGGCCTCTACGTCTTCTTGCCAAGATCTATTTATTTCAACAATTACCCACTAGAGGGCGGCTCAAATTGAGTCAAAACTCAGATATCTTGTTTCACCAGACTGTAGAGTTTTACCTTATTTTCCCTTATATTTTAATAACATTTTTTATGCTTTTAAAAACTGTTTTTAATATCATGTAAAAACGATAAATTAAATTTAAAGTGGGCATTTTACCAAGAGGACATTTTTAGTATTATAGAAAAAGTTTGAATACGTAAATGTAATACACCTATGAAATTAAAAAAATTATTTTAACATGCTAGTTATTGTCCTGGAATATTTATTTCAAAAGATTTTCTTCTGTAATTGATCAATTTTTTAAAGAAAAAAAATAGCTCTAAATTTAAATTTTAAGAAAAATTGCTTATATTTTTTTGGTGTCTGAAATATTTTTTTTTGTTTGGGAAATATACTTCGTTTTGCATTTCCATAAGTATTATTTGAAATATTAAAATGTTTTAATTAATTTCAACAAGTAAATCGGAATTAATTTGTGTACTAATAAAAGAGCAATGTGCATTGCCAAAATGTTTCTTATTAATAGTTTTTAAAGCTTTTTATAATACACATGAACAGACGTAATTTATTACAAGTCTAAATTATAACATTTCTGAGAAATATTTATATATAACATGCGAATTAAAACATATAAATCTTTATTAGTTTATTTATTGCTACATATTTTGAAGCAGATTATTTCCATATAAAATCATACTTAACGCCTTACCAATTTCTCTTTTTTGACACAATAAACTAGGATTAAGGGGAAAAATACTGTTTTTTTTTTATGGGCGAAAATATTTGCCTTATTTAACGGATATATTCCTGTCATTAAATAAAGGAAAAAATAGAACTAAAAAATAGCGGTATCAAAAATGTTTATAACAAAACAATTCTTGCGCGCACGGTGTATAGGCAAAACGGTTAAGTGGTTAATGTATTTTGAAAAAGGTAGAGTGAATATTAAAGTTATCCAATTTTACTGGAATAAAATTTCGTAAATCACGTTTTGGTACTCGCTTGGGCTTCATGGATTGAAGATTGGCACGTCTCTTCAACACATTCATGAGCAGAAGAATAATCAAATATCTGAGTGCAACATCTCTAAACAAGTTGGAAATTGTACGTCAAACGTGACAAATGAGGTGCGTTCGTACTATAGCTAGTTATATAAATATTCAGATCTTGATGATTTTTAATTCTGTGAAATGAATTATATCGTCTGTATATTAATTTCTGTAATAAAATAAGTATCTCGGTCGCTTGACGGTTAAACCTCGGAAGCTCCTATAACAAGAAACAACCGATTTTTTTTTTAAATTCACATTTCTTAAAAGTTTTTATTAATATCTTCTAAAGTTTTGATTCGATTTTTATAAAATTTTAAATGTCTCGACAAAATTCTGCAAAGATAATATATCTTAAATTTTAAACCATTCGGTTGGGTAGTTTTTGCGTTGTTATATGCGGACAGACGGACGGACCAGACGACGATAATATGTGCTAACTATTTATATAATTACGAACGCACCTAAAAACAGTGGTTTGAAACCTAATAAATTAAAATAGAACATGTAAAGCTGCTTTTCTGAAAGAAAAGAAAAAAACCTGAAATTGTTATTTCTTTACTAGTCAGAGTATTTTATTACTACATTTATAAAGCATGGAGCATAAGATATTCTGCCTATTTCCGGTATAAACTATTAACTATACTTAAAACTAATAACAAACTCATCCTGAATATTGTTTTTGGTGAAAACTAACTGCATTACATATTATTTAATCCAATTTTATAGCTTCGGTAACTTTGCTATGCAGAATTTGTGCTTTTTCAATAATATTTCTACACATTGATCGAAGTGATTATGTTACGACTTGAGGGTTTGGTAAAATAACAAGGATATAAAGCAGTTGAACTCGGTTAATACGAGAAGAAAGGGAATTATAAAAGTTCTCGTACCAATCGTTACTTTTAATACTCATGAATATACTAAAAAAACATAAAAATACATACACAATCAAACTAATTATTTCTATTAATTGTTCTATCTATCTGAATACTAATATCATAAAGTTAACATAAAATATTCAGTCTTACCTTTGTGAGTGTCAGTTTCTTTAGACAACTTCACAGCACTGAAGTAAAAGCCTCTAAAGAATTAGTAATTCCAAAGGACTGGAAGAATATACTGTAGTGAAAATTATCATTTCCCCTTTTCCCGAAAAAAACTCTCAATTGCAATATTCATTGCAATTTTCGAGCAATTGACTTCACTTATACTTTTCATTTTAACAATGCAATAACAGACATGAAAAGGCTGGTTAATATGACCCAGAGTCTGGATTTAACCTTCTCGCCGCCGTGAACCGATATACCCGTTCACTAAGCTGTAGATTTCACTGCAATAGAAGCGTTATTTAAATGAATACTACTCTCAAGGATTATATTCATATACGTAATTAAGTTTTTTATATCATGCTGGAAAAATCATCTTCCAGTATTTTTTTTAGTATTAAAAAAATACACAGAAAAGAACATTACAATTTTGCCCTTTTACTAAACGGTCAGAAAGTTAAGGAAAGAAACAAATAAAGGTTTTCTTCGATGCTAATTCCTTTCCATGACACAGTTATAAATCTGACAAAAGGACGATATTTGAAACGTTCCTATCTCTGCCTTCTTTCTTTCTTTCTTTCATTGTTTCAAAACCTCTGTACATTCTTTGCTTTTTCTTGAATGTGTGTGTGTGGTAGGGGGGGGGGGGAGTTTCATTGAAGGTACTCTTTTTAGTAAAAACGATAAATTACTACATTTGTAATGTCTAAATATTACAGCTGAGAGAGAACAGTGTCTGATAAGAAAGAGATTTCTTCCTAATTCTACCATATTTTTAGTGAAAATAACATTGAAATGAGCAGATGTTTTTCTCATAGTCGCCATGATCCTGCATTTTTATCTCGTAAAAAGCGTGGAAATCTTAATATAGTTTAGTACCATGACACAGTTATAAATCTGACAAAAGGACGATATTTGAAACGTTCCTATCTCTCCCTTCTTTCTTTCTTTCTTTCATTCTTTCAAAACCTCTGTACATTCTTTGCTTTTTCTTGAATGTGTGTGTGTGTGGTAGAGGGGGGGGGGGAGAGTTTTATTGAAGGTATTCTTTTTAGTAAAATCGATAAATTACTACATTTGTAATGTGTAAATATTACAGCTGAGAGAGAACAGTGTTTGATAAGAAAGAGATTTCTTCCTAATTCTAATATATTTTTAGTGAAAATCACATTGAAATGAGCAGATGTTTTGCTCATAGTCGCCATGATCCTGCATTTTTAGCTCGTAAAAAGCGTGGAAATCTTAATATAGTTTAAATGATGAATCATTCCAACGTGAAATTGCTCGTTTTAATCGTGCTCCCGTTCTAACCGTGCTCGTATTGAACAACTCAAACTGTAATACATCTGTGGTACCAATTGCTCTGACGACGTGTTTCACAATATACAGTTTTAGTTAACCCACAAGTTTGAACTGAAATAACCCTTCAGAGCCTCTCTAGCTGATGCTATGAGTGCCTTCAGTAAGAAAAAGCATAAAGGGAAATTGTTTCACGTAGCTTCTTCTATTTTTCGAAATATCCTCCAAACCGTCATATTCAACCGAAGATCATATTTTCAGTGTTAAATATTTGTATCTTTGTTGTAAAGTGTTACACTATCTCTACGGAAGGCTTTCTTGAGGAATGCTAAAAGATTTGATATGAAAATTTGAAAGTGTTGGTTATGTTGAAGGTGATTGTAAAGAAATAAGTGGTACAAAGGTAACTGTTAGAACAGAATAAGTTAGTGATACAGCAAGAGCAATCATAGCAGAAGAGCCAATCACTTCCATTAAGCAAATTTTTTATACGTTCTTCTGAATGAAAGAGTTTGTATTACAATCTACAATGAATCAAAAACAATTTCATGTAGAAATTAAAATTGAATTAAAACTCAAACAGTACTATCTTAATTTTCATTATATTGTTTATATGTTTGTATGTTTTTTTTTTTTTTTTAACCTTGCATATTTTGTAATAGAGTTGTTTTTTCGATCATAAGGAAGAATTTGTTCAGGTTTTAATTAGTTGAATTCTGATTTGATAGGTATTCAATAGCAAAAACTTTTATTATATATATTTATATATATATATGTACACACAGAAAGGTAGAGTGAGAGAGAAAAAAAAAGAAAAATTATATTTTACATACAGTAATACATTTTCATTTCCTTAAATGATCCAGTAAAGTTATTAAAACATTCAATATTGAATGTGTTATTTTTATTTGATAAAAGTACTTTTAGAAAAATAATGCAAGAAAATTTTGTTGATTAGCGTATTTCGACTTCGCTTCGTTAGCCATGACTTTCTTTTAGTCTTTTAAAAATAAGGTATTTTTATCTGTCTATCGATCGGAGAAATGTTATTTGGTTAAAAATTTAAGGTTATTGTTTTCAGTTGTATATGGATTTTCAAGCAACCTTTAACTAGAATTTATTTATTATTACTATTATTATTTTGTTTTGTAAACGATTGCTGAAAAGTGATTGTATAAAAATGTTTAGAGATATAATTTTTAAAAATTTGTATGTAAATATTATTTAGAGAATATGTTTATTTGTAAATTTATTCAAACAATCTATTTCTTCTTTTTTATTTAGATTATGATCAGAAAGATGTACACTTTGAAATGGCAATATTTTATGCGGTTTCATTGAAAATGTTTTCTAATAAACTACTTAATATTTAAAGAATAAAAAATTCTGTAGTTTCAATATATAAGAATATGTATGGTTGTAATAATTCAAAACTATAAATTAGATTACGTATAAATTTATTTAGAAAAATGATACTGCACAATTTTAAAACTAGGGTCGATATTTTTAAAAGTAATTTATGTTTATTTATTGCGTTAAATCTAAAAATTTCTTTAAAAACATTTTTTCAAGTAACAAAAATAATAATTAATACATAACTTTTGTTATAGAATCAAATTTGTTTGCGTTTTTATTAATTTACGTTTTTCATGTTAGAAATATTTTTTATTATTATTATTTATGTTTGAATTAGCGTCCTTCTTTAAGGTTCTTTATATGAAATAAATTTGTGCGTAGAATACAAGGCTACGGCATGAGTGTGTTTTGTCATGTGGGATTCAGCTCATAAACCATAAACGGGCTTCCACGAGAAAGAAAATTTTCCTTTCGGGTTTCCTCAATTACAAATTCAATGAAATGGAGACACGTGTAACTTTTTATGCTAACTGAGGAATTTAACGAACCAATTTTTTTAGATTATCTTATATTATAGAAATTTTGTTGTATATGAGTTTTAAAGATTTGTAAAGCTAATTCTAATTTTTTTAAAAATGAAAACTATACATTTAAAATAAATAAACTTTATATACAACAGCAAACATATTTTTTATGAGTATTTTTATTACCGTTTTTACATAAAAAATAAGTTTTTCAATTTCAACTTTCGATACGTTGAATTGAATTATTTTACTCTGATAATGTATCTTTGAAAATTCGAAGAATTGATTTCTATGTTTAGCTATTTGTTTTATTTGAAATTTCTAAGACAGAAACAATATATAAAATTATTCCCTTATTTTCAGTTTTGCAATTAATTTCCAAAATAAAAATTTAATTGCCTATAAAGAAAAGTTAAAATTTAGGGGAATGTAGCCTAAAAGGATCCTAATGGGCAAAATTATCCACATATGTTTTCTTTCAGACAGAGCGTGCTATCTACAGGGTAACACATAAACTAGTTGTGATAAGTAAAGAAAAAGCAAAGGTGGTATTCAAGCGATCGCAGTATTTCGCGTCTGAATAGAATTCTTTGAAAAATTGTTTTTTATAACATCTTTCATAAGGTCGGCACTAACTTTCATATTTATTTAGATTACAGTCTTTCATGTACAGAAATATGACTGGGTTTACTTAATGGAGTAGATGTGAATTACACTTATATATTGTTATAATTACTTTTATATCCTTTATTTTGCTGATGAAAAAACAATTTACAAATATTTTTAAATGAAGGATAATTTTGACCTTTGGTGAGGGTAAAATGATCCTTTGTACACTTTTTAGAAAGTCTATTTTTTCATTACTTAATTTGAGTTTAAAATATTATTAAAATATGTTTATAAGGCAAAATATAGTGTAAAACATACCAGCAAAGGGCCAAAGTTCTATTTAAAACGTTATGTTACTTTACACAAGTTTTTCCCTTAAGAGGAGCATTTTAGGCGACCTTCGCCTACTCTATGAATTGCTACTTTTTTCTTTCATATCAACATTCAAATTTCAAAGAATTTTAAACTACTGTTATCTATACATTTCGTAATTTACAGTATGTATACATGAAACTATTGCATAATGCCAGAAAATTCTTGAAAAAAAAAGAATTGAAATATGTACATACAATACTTTTGAGAATAATCAGAAAAAAGAGAATGAATTTAATTCTTCTAAAATACATTTGAGAATGTCTATCTTGTTATGTTATTTTTCGAAGTAGCTACAAGTTTAAAACTACACATTGTTACAGCATGTCAGTCACTCATGAAATATGTTCTTGAACTCATTTTCCAACATCATCTTTAGAGGCAACCCTCGTTCTGGAAAACAGTTATTCATGAATTAAAAATTGTGACTTCGATGATTTAAAACTAGGAAATAATAGAAGGTCGCATGACGCAGGTATGGACTATATGGTGTATGTCCCAAAGCTTTTATACCTTTTCTTGTAAAATAATGGGTAACAATCTTGAAAACGTAGGATGTGTATTATTATTATTTAAGCGCCAACAAGATTATGCAACACGAGTTTTTTTCATCGGATGTGTTCCACCAGGGTCTTCAAAATCGTGATGTTATACTTGACAATAACTAATATATGTTATGCTTTTTCCTTAAAGATTCGTGGTTATCATTTCATAATTCCGCCATTCATACATTTCTTAAATATTGATGGAATTAATGTAGTCAAATCTTGATAAGGACGCAGTAAAATTGTACTAGAATGTCGATGGTATTAAAAACATCACATACGATCGACATTATATTTTACTTAAAACTTGTTCAGCATTGTTTGCAGATTCATAGCTTTTAACACATAAAGAAAGTTTACTTTTCCACCTGATAAAAAGAGAGTCCTTATTACTGTTTTCATTTAAAAGTGAATCCAAGTCGTATAAAGGCCATAAAATAAAGTTCATACTGTAAAAAGCACGTACCTGAAAATAAGAACAAGAACTTGCTTGTAAGACAAGCTGTGTAAAAACAAGAACTTGCTAAGTAATTTTGACCCGATCATGCGTATTCGTTATTTTCAGATTTAACTACTGATAATTACCGAAATACAAATATTATTTTATTTTAATTGTAATACATTCAGGATTTTTATAATAAAGTCCCGTTTCTCAGAAGGGTACATATAACAACATTAAGGAACTATTTACCGAGCCTTTATCAAAGTGAACGCATATTGAATAAATTTTAGGGTGAGTATATAAAAAATGAGATCATGTTGAATCACAATTAGGATTAATTTGTATTAAAAATGTGCAAATGGGAAATTACATTAAAAAGAGTGTGTATATCAAAAAAAGAACATGTATTTTTTTAATTTTAAGTATTTTTTTTCTCGGGGCAATTCTCATTGCATGGTGTGTTTAATAATAAGTAATTAAGTATCCATTAATTTTGATGAACCCAGTTTTACAAGTGAGTAAAAATAATGTTGCGTAAAATTCAAAACTATTAGACGGCTTAAACAAATATTAATTCAATTTGTTAATGGTAAATAATTACAGTTTTTCTTTTCAAAGTTAATTAAAAAAAATCGGGTATAAATATTTATATTATCTGTAATCCCGGTACTAAATTGAATCGTTTATATTTTACATTAATATAAGACCAGAAGGATCCGTGCGAAGATTTCGCACTGCAATCTTTGAGATTATTTCCTGTGACGTTTTAGCACTAATTTTTAATTACCTGATTTTTTGTAAAAACAAACAACGCGTTTTAACGAAATGTGAGTGTACTATGTCAGACACTTGTTCAAAAACTTTTCGAATGATACCTCATTTATCATTGTATGTTTTGCATGTGAATATAAAAAGGGATGTTGACAACAAAAATCATGTATATGATTGCTTGTGTATAAGAAATGGGAATAGATTGCCAGAAAATGTTTTGCCAAATTTTCTTCTCTCGCCAAGGTCATTTTTCTAGGTTGCCAAGACCTCTATACGAAAAAAAAACGAATTATAAAAAAATTGAAACACTGAATCAGACGTATAGTGAATTCATATGGAAGCATTTCCTCAGATTTTGCAAAACTGTTCCAGAAATGTCTTAAATACATAAATCAATATTTGGTACACCACGTTTTTGAAAGCCTATGGGAACTTAAACATGGGATGTCCAAGCTTCATGGTACGGCAGCCATTTAAGTGACGTCAGATTTCGCTGGCATATTAACAGCTTAATGAAATATTAAAAAATAAATACTTACAATTTTTGTAAATCCTAATGAACTGTATATCTAATTGGAAAATAATCCTTAAATTGCGTAATCTACTGGTGCTCCGATACAGTACGCATATACACAGCCATGATTAAACAAATAATACAAATGAACAATAGGTGACGCACGCGTAAAAATTAAATATGAACCCGATTAAAAGCTCGATATATTTTTTTACAGTGTGCGCAAGATATAAATTGACAATCGTATTTTAATTGCATTAGAGAATGACGTTATCCTATAATACAGTATTTTATTTTTGTGGCAACACTTATTTGAGAAAATTTTTATTTTTTTCATGATATCAATGCGATTTAATTTTTAATTATCAGCAAATTTTAATCAAAAAATGTTTTAGGAAAATGTAAGTGTACCATGTCAGAATCCTGTTCAAAATCCTTTCATATGCTGTCTCATTCGTCGTTCTGCGTTTCGTATATTCTTAGAAAAAGGGATGTTGACAGGAGAAATAATATATACGATTCGAATCACTTTTTCAAAAGAATATTTTATTTTCTCTCTTCTTTTTTTGACAAATTCAAATTGTGAATAAACTTATGTATGTCAGAATATGTGGAATCAATTAAAGAGGGGAACTTACACACACATAAAATATTGAAGTACATTTAAAACTTTCTGTGTTTCACTATTTTATAATTAAATTTATTGTAAACTTATAATTTATTTCTTAATGTTTCTTTTTCAATCATTTTAGACCAAGCGTAACATTGATTTATAAATTAAAATATTGAAAGAACCATGCATAATTTGTAATTAATTTTTATGGAAGTTTCACAGTGTAATGTAATCAAGTTATCTAATAATTCAATTTTCGTTATACAGTTTTCCAATAATATTACTTTTTATAAGAATTTTCGAAAAATTTAAAAAGCATTAAATTTATAATTAATGCAGTTTCATTAGACGTCGTTAATTTAAACTTAAGAAATAAGTTAATTTAGAATAGTTGTATTTAGATAACTATTTCTTTTAATTTGAAATTAATTCAATTTAACTCCAACCAACTCCTTTTTTCCCTTATTCAAAGTCTTTCATCGACTTCCTCATTTTGTATAGTTGAATTCAGACTCCTTTTATATAATTGAGTTTATAATTTCCGTCTGAGATATTATTATTAAAATTCGAACAATGGTTCCAAACGAGAATACTACCAGTGGATCAATTATAAGAATAAAATAAATATTTAAAAAAATATATACCAATGATTTGAATAAAGAATTTCTAACCAATAATTTAAACAATGATATAAAGGATTTCATTACTGGAAGCGTGCCTCAAATGCCTATGCTCACACGGACAGCGAAATTGAACTTTTAAATAATGAATGTAACTTTCGTAAATTTATTTTTTTTTAAATTAACATCAGTCAACATTGATACATATACATATTTGTACCTGTGTTTTAAACATGCACAATTTTCCCCAAATTCATGTTAGCATTACATATCAATTTGAAAAAAAAAACGTTTTGAATAACGAAATGTTTTATAATGTATCATTGGTATAATACAGTAGACTACCGAATATCCGACTCTTGATTATACCATATAATCGGTTCACATACACACCTCAAATATCTTGCATAAGGTAGTTTAACACTGCATCCCAAAATTTCCACAAAAAATTATTAATTTCGAACGTGTAGTTTTTAACATAGTAAAACATGTTAACAAACGATTAAAAACTGTTTAATTATATCAATACAGTATTAAATATATGAAGCAATAAAACATTTTTTCACAAAGATCAAAACCGGAAGAATTCCCACCAACCAGCACCGCACTATACTAATTTCCTTTGTTTACAATGATTTTTTTTCTGAAATTCTCTTATTTTTTCTTATGTCAAAAAACACAAAATACATAACTAATCCAGAAATGATAATAAATAAAATGCAGTAATAATAATAAATACAATTAAGAAATGATAATAAATAAATTGCAGAAATGATAATTAAAATCAGATATTTATTAAAGAGTTAATTTGTAATTGATATGTTTATTTATTTAGATTTTCTTCATACCTCATATATGTGGTTTTAATATCATACAGCAATATTAAAATATCAAAAATATAATAAAAATATAATTATTTTAAATAAAAAGTTAATAATCCTGTTTTTAGATATGCTTTGCTTTGTAAATTTTTGTATACTTTCACAAAAACTGAATTGTTTTCAGTGAAATTTCGTGTTGTTAAAACATTAAACATTTTCTAATTTTTTTTTTCTCATTATTGCTCTCTTTTTTTATAATATTTTGACTTATTGCTTTATAATATTTTTCTTTATAATATTTTACAGCAACGGATTTTTATTTTACATTATGAGAGTAGCTATTTACTTCTTTTATAAAAATTTCAATAATGATTTAACTATTGTATAGTCAGAAAGTGCTTCTGATAGTGCCCTCCCAATTATCCGACGATTTCGATTTTCCAACATACACTTGGTCCCGTGAATGTCAAATAATCAGGGATGTAATATATAAACATTCTTGTGCGAAGGTGACTTCATTGCAGTTACATTCTTTTACTGAAGTTTTTAGAATATGTTTAAATAAGTAATCAAACCTTCTCTCTCTCTGATTTTTATAATCGTTATGCGCAATATAAATAAACTACAAAAGATATTTTTTACATGTTTAATATTCGAAAACTTTTTATACGTATTTGTATTCGTAATCAAAGTCGGACTTGAATGGGAATTTTAAAAAAATAGACAGTTTTTTTCCAAAATGGTCTTATTTCCCCATCAAAATTTCCCATATTTCGCAAATACTGCTAATCTTTGTGAAAATTTCACGTGAGAATGTGTGTTTTACTGAGTGTCATCTACACGGAAATGTGTCAATGCATATGTATGTATATACCGAAATGAAATGTGTTTGATAGATTGTAATGTTTTTTGTTTCATATGTAAGTATCAGCTTCGAAGTGATTTCATGATATTACATACTAGACACACTGTCACACTGTAATTGGATATTCTCTCACTCCTTCTAGTTTCCCATTACAATAGGTTTCAAGAAATTAAAAATTTTTAGACACAAATATTCATTCCTATTATGCCTAAAATTTATTTAGCGCGTTCCGCAGAACTTCTTGAATTTTTCGCAGGATTTTAGAAACTTTGAATTACGATTTCATGAATATTTAACGCTCGTATTCGTAAGCTATAATAAAGGTAAAATTCGTTCTGATGCTCAAATGGTATTCAGCGTTACCTTCTTGGTAATTCGGTCGTGATCAGGTTCAATAAGTCTATTTTTCAAGGTTTTCGCGTTTAAGTAGCAGTTGAGGTAGATGGTGAATATGCATGTTAAATAATCTTTCAGGAACCTAGTTTCAAGATTTCATTTTACGCAATTGAAGATAGCTGAGAAGACTAGAGAATACAGAAAATAGAAATATTTCTAGTTCTATTTTTTAAAACTACTTTACTAAACTAATTGATGAAAAGAATCCGGTAAAAAGTGCAACTGTTGTATTGGGGCAGCAGGCATTTACCGCTAAAAATAAGATTATTAAACGCATATGAATTTATTTACCTAAACGAACGATATCAAACAAAAAACAAATTAAGTTGTCATGAAAAATAACACTGAAACTAGTCTGCATCAAATTGCTTTAAAAGTCATTTTCTGTGTAAATGCAGAAAGGATAATTAAAATCAGAAGTTTATTAAAGAATTCGAATTAAGTTTGTATTGATAGTTTTATTTATTTTCATATATTTTCTTCATACTTAGTACATATGAAATTATAATACATAGTAATATCAAAAAGATAATAAAATGTTAATTATTATTTAAGCATTAATTCTGTTCTAGAAATTACATTTGTCTTCTATGCAATAGTTTTGTAAACGCTCACTAAAACTGAAAGTGAAAATTCTTGTTATTAAAACAATAAAATTTTTTCACATCTGCTAGAAATATTTCAAAGATAGAGATTCTAGAACATCGTTTAATATAAACCACTATATCTATACCTTAAATGATTAATATGAGAAAAATTCTGTTATTTCATAAAATGTCCGGAAATACAATCATTCATGTTTGAACTGTTATGAGTAATGTAATTGATGAAATTTAGAATATGAAAGAGGAAAAAAGATAATCGTGTAATATTTAGTTGATTAACATTTTAATAGAAATACTTAAAAAAGTGTATAAATGAATAATTGAAGAATACTCAAAACAAAACTTTAAAACAATATTCTACAATATAAATAAGAAATAATGAACCATACCAAACGTATTATAAATAAGATAGAAGAATTGTTTAGTATTTTACTGGATTTTATTTCCACTGAATGGAAGTTATTCAAAATCTTTTCTTTAAAGATAAAATTCAAAATGTTCTGAAAATAACAAGAACTAACTTTTCTCCATATAGTTATTGTAGAAGTAAACTGGGAATATATTATTTTGAAATGTAAAGAAACAAGTAAAAGAATATATAGCAATAATAAATGAAATATATTATCCAATAAGTACGTAAATCGCTTTCTTTAAACGCTTCAATTGTCTCAAAGTTACTTTTTTATTAAGTATATAACTTAAGGAGGTAAGGAATTAAAATATATATATATATATACATTTTTTCGAATCATTACGTGTGCAATGCTTTGAAAGATTCTTCTGCAAAATGCCTATTTTAAGCATGGTATTGATGGTTTGGGTTTATAAAATAGATGGTCAAATACTGAACCTTTATGTGTTTTTGAGTTTTCGATTCATGTATTTCGATATACTTGATTTGAAGTTAATATTGCTTTTGTAATAAAATAAATGACGTATATCCAAATTTAATTTGTTAACTGCAACTGTTTTTAAAAGTTCTAACATAGAAAATAATGCAATCAAAAGTTTGAAGCTTCGATAATGTCAAAAGAAGACATTAGTTTCTCTCGTGATGTATTTTTGTGAAAAACATAATTTGATTAGTTATTAATATTGATTTAGTTTTGACATTTTATTTAAAAAAAATTCTCCCTACAATAATTATATTTTAGACTTATACATTCATTCATTTAGTTTTTGTATAAAACAATGAAGCACACTTTATAAATAAGTATAGATTACAAATCTGATTTAAGAATTCCGCCTTTAACTTTTATTGAACAAAGAAACGCAAAATACTCTAATCAGAACGACTCAAACTTTTGTGACATCAAAAACAACATTTTTCACATTTAAAAGTGATTTCAGTGACTGACATAATTAGAACATTCTTGCCAATATAATATCATTGAATATTTCAACATATTTGTATTTGTTTGGTAATTATAGAATAAGAAGAACAAACCTAGAGGTTTAATATTTCTTAAATATTTATTAACACAAGAGTAAAGAGTATGTCTAGAGTCTGGAGTCCGGATTTCTGGAAAATACCTTTTAAAATAAAACGAAATAATTAGAGTAAGTTTTGGGATATTTTAAAAATACTACAGTCCGAAATACAATTTTGAAGCTGTTTCGTTTTTAAATAATATTATTATACATGGTATCTAATAAAAGACACACCAACTTTAAGATACCAAAGTTTCTTATAAATAAAAATTCAAACAAAAACATACAAAACAAATAAAAATGGCAAAAATATTTATATTTTGAAATTATTTTAATCATTCATGCAGTTTAAGTCAGCAAAGTGCCATCTTTTGACAAAAAAATGAAACATTAATGTTAAATTGAAGCATTATATTTTTCACTCTGAATTCAACAGCAAATTTTTCATACATCTCATCAATTTCAGTAAAAGCGTTAAACAAAATTTATCAATAGAAAGGTAAATATCCACATTCCTGTTACTGCAATGAAATTAAGTAAACATTTTTAAGTGTTTATGTATGTATCCTCGATAAAATCCAGGTAACTGAAATTTGTTGCTTTAACATTCAAAGTTTAATCAGTAGATAAATTTTAACAGTTTTCTTTGCAAATATAATTAAAATTTAAAATAATAATATGGGTCTGGAAAATAACATTTTATATATATATGCATATTTTAGGTGTTTTTCGATACGCTGAGTAAAAAGATGCCAAGTGCATAGATTTTTCCATAATGCGAGAATGAAGATTCGCGGAAAATGTTCATAAGATCTACCAGAGTGTAAAAACTTTATTAAAATAACACTTCAAAATAAGTTGCATACATATATATTTATATTTTCATTACTTTCTATGTTTGTTAAAGCTGCCATAAAGCGAACAACCATCCTTATGCCTTTCCCCCCGTTTTTTATGCATTTTCCCCCCCATTTTTCATGCCTTTTTTTTACTTGAAGTAAACTACTTCCAGTAACGAGCAGTAATTTACTAACACTTGTAGATATCTAGCGCCTTTATGACTAAATATCCAATTTACAAATCGGAAATTCTGGTATCTTTATGCCTAAATTTATAATTTATCAATCAGACAGATATTCTCAGTTAGTATCAAAACTGTACGTGATGGAGTTTATTGAAAACTGTTATCAAAATCATGATTAATAGATACATAAGAAACACCTTCACTTTGAAGAGTACTGTATATTAATTCTGTGTACGTGTAATAATTATATTTCAAGCAATCAAATTTACACATTTATACATTTTAGGTGTTTTTCGATAAGCTGAGTAAAAAGATGCTAAGCGCATAGATTTTTCCACAAAGCGAGAATGAAGATTCGTGGAAAATTTTCATAAGATCTAGCAGAGTGTAAGAACTTTCTTAAAATAACACTGCAAAATAAGTTGCATATATATATATTTATATTTTCATTATTTTCTATGTTTGTTAAAACTGCCATAAAGTGAACAACTATCCTTATGACTTTTTTCCCCCCGTAGAAAATGTTTTACAAATCGAAAATTCTGGTATCTTTATGCCTAAATTTATAATTTATCAATCAGTCAGATATTCTCAGTTAGTGCCAAAACTGTACATCATGGAGCTTATTGAATACTTTAATCAAAATCATCATTAATATATACATAAGAAACACCTTCACTTTGAAGAAGACTGTGTATTAATTATGTGTACGTGTAATAATTATATTTCTAGCTATCTATCGTAAGAGATAATTTAAAAAAACCTATTTTAATGATGTCGTCATGATATTTTAATCATGTCGTCGTGACAACTATTACCACCCCTATTAATGCTGGTGTGGCTTTCATGGTACGTGACCAAAAAAGTATTTATTTTTAGTCACAAACATAAAGTAAATGATTTAACAATTTTTTGAAAAAATAAATTCAGATTAAAATCTTTTCCAATTCCTATTTAAAGCCTTTTTGATTAAAAATGTAAAAATAAATAGAGTTTAAGTGGGAAGTAGACAAAATTTGGATGAATTAAATTAGTAAACATGTTTAATTTTATTCGCATATTAGTTACAATGCCGTTATTTCAACTTAATTGCGAATTTCCGAAACTTTCACAAATATTTAGAAATAAATTGTATATTTTCTTTTGTAATCAGAAAAATAGTTTACACATTTATTTTCTTTTTATCCCAAATATCAAACGAGGTAAGATGTAATTGCCACATTTCTCTGCACATTCATACAATAAGACAATTTTGACATATAATTGAAAATGTTTTTTCTACTGTTTATAAAAATATGACTACAAACATTTTCAGAAGTACACATATTTCAATATATAACATTTAAAAATAGATACATTTAATTAGACATATGAAGTTATGTATATCTATATTATGACACATGTGCAATATGTTAATAATGTAATTAATTAAACAATTTTTAAAACAATTTATTGATATATATATAAAGTTTATTATTATTTATAACAATAAATAGTATTAAAGGACATCGCAAGAAATAAAATTAAAATAATTTTAAATATCAAATAGACTTTTTTCTTTCTTCTTTTACTGAGATTTGTTAACACCATTTTTTCCCCAATAACTACAGCTACTTAAATTAAATTAAAGTTATTTAAGTTGTAATTCATACAATTGAAAATTTAACAAGGATTGCATAAATTAAACATTCACACAACTTTTTTTTTTTTTTTTTTTTTTTTTTTTTTTTTTTTTAAGAGAACAGTAAAACATAAAATTGTCCCTTTTTATGTCATGCATCTTAATTGTCTTTTAATAATTAATTAATTAGATGATGCATTCTTGAAATTGTCATCGAAATATTATGTTTGTTTTGTTTAAATAATCAAATGCTTAATTTTATTCAATATTGAATTAAAAGATAATTAATTCATGATAAATGTTTTTCGTTAACGTAAACGTGTATTTTATTTTCTATGAAATAAATAAAAAATCTGAGAGCATGAAAGTAATTATTAAGTTAAATGTAATTCTTATTAAATTCAATTGTTGTGTACTTTAATAAAATTAATTATTTTTCTTTTCTTAATTTAAAAATAAATTTTGCAAAAATTTTAACATGTGCAGTTTAAAAGCGTACTAATAAAACTTAAAATGATTTTTAATTACATTAAATGAAGTATACATTTAGAAACTATACATTAAATTAATTCCAGATATTTTAATTTTCTTGCGAAATTTTCATGAAATTTATAAAAGTAATAAAAGCAATGATGTAAAATGTGCGCTGAAATGAAAGAATAATAAGGTAAAGCTAGGAGAGTCTGCGCACAATTCAAAAGAATAACAATAAAAAATCTAAATATTAATTTTTTGCTAAATTATCCATGAATAATTTTTATTTAATTTGTTTTTTATGCATTTCCATTGCTATTTTGTTGTTATGTTGCAAATTAATGGAATATATAGTTGTAATAAAACCAAGAAAGTTATTTTGCGCAATCTGTCCTTACAGGGTTGGTGTGATGGCGCACATGGGTAGGAGAGATTGTTACTAATAATAACTACAATTAAATTGTTACAATAATAATTACACTTAAATGACATTGTTTTAAGGTTTTTGTGAACAAATATTATTGTATCAGGAGTGAATATTTCAGCCTAATGATTAAAGAAACAAAAAAATGAAATAATTTTAAAAACGATTAAAACAATTTAATTAAAGGAAAAAAATAAAGAATCAGAAAAAGCAAGTCCAGATAAGATTACAAAATAATATTAAGTTACTTGAAAACACGTGTAACTTAAAATTAGTCCATTTTCATTTTAATTTTTTAATGCAAATTTATCAATAAGCTGCATAATCTCTCCTAGCATGAAAACTAATGGAAACAATGCGCCATCTCTCCTAAGTAGCAGATGCGCAAACTCTCCAATTTCGGTAGGAGAGATTGCGGGGCCTTTTATTTAAACATGGCCACTACTAAGAAGAACCATTGATGTCCACATTGTTAGTCTATATTAGTAGCTTATGAGAAATCATTTAAGTTAAAAATATTTTGTACTACTGACATTGTATAGAAATTCTGATGAATAGCTACGAAAATTCAAGCACTTACTTTGGGAAAACAAAACAAAATAGCAATGCTTTATCTTAGACACTCAAAACAATTAACGTGCACTTTCAAGTAGACACTCCACTACTGCTGTTGTACAACTACCTGGAGTCGCTGCGCGCTCACTCTTACTCCTTCTCCCCGAACCTCTATGTGCGCAAACTCTCCGACCGCGCCATCTCTCCTGGATTTACCTTATCATAATACTTTACTGTTCGAGAGCATTTTGGAGAGTTTAAAGTGAAATTGATAAAGTCATGCAGTACATTCTTAGTAAGTCGAAATATTTCTACTCTTTGCAGATTCATTTATGTTCTTTTCATGAGAGAATATACGGTTTTAACTAAAAAATTGAAGAACGAACGGTAAAAAAAGACAATAATGAAGTGGCAACTTTGAACTGTTTTTGAATGTTAAAGGTAAAGCTAGGATAGTCTGCGCACAATTCAAAAGAGTAACAATAAAACATGTAAATATTTATTTTTTGCTAAACTATCCATGAATAATTTTTACTTCATTTGTTTTTTATGCATTTTCATTGCAATTTTGTTGTTATATTGTAATTTAATAGAACAGTTGTAATAAAACCAAGAAAGTTATTTTGCGCAATCTGTCCTTACAGGGATGGTGTGATTGCGCACATGGGTAGGAGAGATTGTTACTAATAATAATTACAGTTAAATTGTTACTAATAATAATTACAATTAAATTGTTAACAATAATAATTACACTAAAATGACATTGTTGTAAGGTATTTGTGAACAAATATTATTGTATTATTAGTGAATATTTCAACCTAATGATTAAAGAATCAGAAAAAAGAAATAATTTTAAAAACGATTAAAAAGTTTTAATTAAAAGAAAAAAATTAAAGAATCAGAAAAAGCAAGTCCAGATAAGATTACAAAATAACATTAAGATACTTGATAACACGTTTAACTTAAAATTAGTCCATTTTAATTTTTCATTTTTTATGCAAATTTACCAATAAAATGCGTAATCTCTCGTAGTATGAAAACTAATGGGAACAATGCGCCCTCTCTCCTAAGTAGCAGATGCGCAAACTCTCCAATTTTGGGAGGAGAGATTGCGCGGCCTTTTATATAAACATAGCCGCTACTAAAACGGACCGTTGATGTTCACATTGTTAGTCTAGATTAGTAGCTTATGAGAAATCATTTAAGTTTAAAATATTTTGTACTACTGACATTGTATAGAAATTCTGATGAATAGCTATGAAAATTCAAGGACTTACTTTGGGAAAACAAAACAAAACAGCAATTATTTATCTTAGACGCTCTAAACAATCAACGTGCACTTTCAAGTAGACACTCCACTACTGCTGTTGTACAACCACCTGGATTAGCTGTGCGCTCACTCTACTCCTTCCCCCCCGAACCTCTATGTGCGCAATCTCTCCGACCGCGCCATCTCTCCTGGTTTTACTTTATTAACAAAACTCGTAAAAGACGTAATAAATTTGTAAAATTTTGCTCAGAATATGGCCTGCAAATTACTGTCGATTATATAACGATAAATAATCAGTTAAGTTTATATATATATATATATATATATATATATATAATTATAATATATATAAATTATAATATATATATTATATATATATATATATATATATATATATATCTTTTAAATGCCAAAGGTGTGAATTAACAACATAATAAATACACAGTAAAGTAACTTTATTAGATTGTTTCACATCCGAGCCATTTTCACACAAATGAGACTATTCCATAATTGCACGGTCGTTGAAGTTATTATTTAAAGTGCTATCATTTAATTTTCATGTACTTTTTAAAAAATTACGCACATTATCTTTTATTTTTACATAGTTGTTTATTTTCATATCTGTAACTATGGAGTAACTCGAGCCATAATTTTGGTAAGTTAAAAGATGCTGCATCGTTACATATTTTATTTTTGTGTCTTACTCTCTCTATGGTTTCTCTTATGGATGGATTGTATAGACGGGAGGGAAAATTATTTTACTTCCATTGAAATTTATTTCGATGGTTTTTTCTTGGTATAATCTTACCAGAGCTGTGTTTTTTCAATCATATATTTAAAACAGTGCATGAAAATTAAATGATAGAATTTTAAATAATAACTTCAAAGACCGTGCAATTAGGAAATATTCTCATTTGTTTTTGAAAATGGCTCGGAGTGAGCCGAAACATGTCAAACTACCTAATAAAAGTTATTTTACTGTGTATTTAATATGTTGTTAATTTACACCTTTTAGCATTAAAAAAATATATAATTACAAGTTGTTATAATTTATTATATTGTTATATATATATATATATATATATATATATATATATATATATATATATATGATTTTTTTTTGCAATTCATTCCCTAGTCATGGTTGAGTTTCATGCTGGTTCTTGAGGTGCAAGGTATCTTTTTTTAATTTTTATGGATTTTATACTTACTGACTCTATTAAATGTTTTCTCTGTAAATTATAAGTATGGCTTCTTTCCTTTTTAATATTGTAATTTATTTTTCATTTTATCACTGGTTTGCTTCATTGTTTATGAGATGTAGTCCCAAAATCATATTTTTTAGCAATGTATGGCTAATATGATGCTGAAACATCTCATTTCATTTTATTTGTGGTATTTAGGAATTTGGGACTTGATAATTCTGTCTAAATTCCACAAATTTCATTTCATTTCATTCATTTCATTCCATTTATTCAATTTTTATTCAATTTTTATTTAATTTCTTATTCTTTTAATATGTTTTTGTTTCCATATTAAGTGTGTTGGGGAATCTTTCATTGTCAACTAATTATTTCATACTTAATTATTATTTCATTGTTTAAGTTGGTGTTATGACAATGTTTCATTTATGGTTATATATATATATATATATAGTTGAAATAATTATTAGTTTCCATACATAAATAAACAATACTTTAATTCTAGTTAAATCGTTATCTATTTTAAAAGTACAACGTTTTCTTGAAAAAAAAAATACCAGCAAAAATTAGGTAACACACATATGTTCTGCAAATCATACAACTCAAAAACATGAGCTGACAGTGAGTACTATAAATAAAAACTGTTCGAAAACCGCTGGAAAATAATAAAGACAGCGGAAATCTTTATTACAATAGACGCTAAGCAGCGTTGAATCTGTTTCTAGGATTGGTTCTATCCTCTGTAAATACAAAGTAGCCCCAGATTAATATATTTCCTTTTCGCTGACTATTTCCTATGTTAGTTTCGTATATTTCATGCACATATGTTCATTGTTTCACGAATAAGTATTTTAAGTTGCAATCGGTATAATTACTGTATACAAAATTCCAAATTTTCTTTTATTATTTTCTTTTTTTCTTATCTTCCTCTTTATGCAATGACCTTGTATTAAATAATAAAAGAAAAGTAAGTTTTTATTTATATCATTGTTATATAAAAATGAAACTAATCTTAGGATTAATTTATTTCAAGTACAGTAGAACTCCAATTATCCGAATCAATTGGGACCGGACCCCATTCGGATAATCAAAAATTAGGATAATTGGATTTTTTCCGAAAAAAGAGTCTATTTTAATTAATTACTGTATGTATGTATGTTGAAAATGGGAGGAAAAATCTATTTTTAAAGAAAAACCAATCTTCTGAGCTAAGATCTTAGCTTTTTCACAAAGAATCGGACCCGAATTTGGGTTTCCCATAGAACGTTGCTGCAAAAACCACTTGAAAACGGTATCTTCTAAATCTTTGTTTGTTGCTGCCTTCATTGATTTTCTTGAACTTCCATCTTCGTTTTCAAGCACTGACACGAAGTTTAAAAGTGTAGGTTTGCTCCTTTTAATGTCTGAAATCGTTGATTGTCCACAGGGGTGATTGTGGGTTCATGAAAAAATACCTGAAATTTTGACAAGAAAAGGGAACATAGAGAATATCCCAAGAGAGGGAACATATAATTTATTACAAGGAGGTCAAATTATGAAAAATATGAATTTTAATTATGTTTAGCAATCATATGAAATTGATATTTTAATCTTATTTTATGAATTTAACTAACAGAAAAACTGGAATTTCTGTATTGAAAATGAAAAAATACCTGAATTCAGGTATATAACCTGAACACCATCACCCCTGTTGTCCAACACCGTACATCTCAGCCACCTGTTTACCCGTAATGCCTTTATCTGATTGCTCTATAATGTTTAGTTTATCCGCTAACTATAACACAACACGTTTTCTTTTAGAAGCCATGGTGAACGACGAAACGAACTCAGAAACAAAACAACGCACCGACGCGAAAGAATACCATCACAGTAGAAGGTCAAATATTCAACTAGCAGGTCACGTCACACTGACTGACTAATCAGAACGAACAGTGACAGGTGGGCCGGGCCGGCTACCTGGCGACGGACGACAGCCAATAATCGAACTGCACTATGAGACGGTGACTCATCATCCCAATAATGTTCGCACTGCGCCTATAGTAGCTTCGCAGAGGGAAGAACAATAGCGCGCGTAGAGAGAATCATTATTTTGCGAATCGCAGTACGTTTCCGTCTTAATTCTTTTTTTCTGAAATTCTGAAAGCGATTCGGATAATCAGCGATTCGGATAATCAGCGATTCGGATAGTCGGAGTTCGGATAATTGGAGTTCTACTGTAATCTAAATCACTTGTAAATGTAAATTTGATTGTTGGGTACTTATAATTTTATCACATGAAACATCATTTCTACATATTTTTTAAACTTGTTTTCTTATTAACGTGCAATTATATTGAAAATTGGAAAATTCTATTTAATATTATGGTCATAAAAATGCATTATTAACCCCTTTCAGGAGCAAAGTACTCTTGTAGCTAAAATATTGAAACGATTGATTGACACCAGGATTCACTAACGAATTTATTTTAAAATAAGTAAAAGCTTTCCCTAAAGTACCTTATAAATTCAAAATTTTATTATAAAACTCTGGTGTCATTGTGGCATTTTGGGATTAAAATTAAGTGGTATATATTATATACAGGTGTCCTTCAAGGGGTTAAATAAGTGCTGCAATCTTGAAAGTAATTATTTACGTAGTACAATTTAACATAATACAGTCAGTCAACAGAAAAAAAAGAAAACGAAAACAAAAATAGAACCATCCTATCTATTTTATCACCAAATAGACGCAAAGGAAAACGAAAATAGCCATTGAATTGAAAATTATGTCTTCTTTAAATGTTCGTCAACCAATGTTAAATTTTATTTTTAATACTTGCAAAACAAACTGTAATACCAGTCGTGTTTTGAGTATAACTCAAAGAACACCTAACAGAATGAGTCGTAATTTTGGATTAGATTTTTCAAAGTACCTAAAAATAAATTTCGGTTATTGTGGGATTTATGTATACAATACGACCTGAACCAGAATGAAGATTACACATGAATGTGAATACAATAACAGACATTTAATGAACTATGAAATACACAAAAATAAATAAAAAATACTTGTACGTTTGATTAGCACAACTAAAATTGCAGGCATTTGTCTATTTAAAATCATCAATATAATGGAGCAGCATTTTTTCTTTATCTTATTAAATAAAGGTAATCAGCTAATTAAGAGCCTACATCAGCCACGCGAAAAAACGCGCAAGATAATGTTAAGTCTATGGGAAGGTTCTTGCGCGATTACTCGCTCGCATTTTAATATTTTTAAATGTTTTTTTTTTGCATAGGATAGCTGACGTCGATCGCTAACGTTGTTAGTTTATACTTTTAAAAATTTGGTTCCAGTTTTTTTATAAGCTGAGATTATCAATTTTGGAACCGGTTGGAACCGGTTCTGAAAGTGAAAGTACCCTTATATAAAAAAACTGGAACCAAAATTGAAAAAGTAAAAACTAACAACGTTAGAGATCGACGTCAGCTATCCTATGAAAAAAAAAAATCATTTAAAAATTTAAAAATGCGAGCGAGAAATCGCCTTCCCATAGACTTAACATTAGCTTGAGCGTTTTTTCGCGTGACTGATGTAGGCTCTTAAGCTTTGCTTGGAAAACCAACCGAACTCACCTTAAAAAGTTCCAACAATAATCTCATTCATCATTGTGGACTGTAAATCTATGATGTCTCGATAATCTTCATACTCCGTTGAGTTGAGATATTGTATTTAGACGTTGCTCACAGTGTCTCACATTTATTTGAAATAAATATGAGATATAAAATACCAAAATCCAATTTCCTGTTTAGTTTTTGCTCCGAACTGCATAAAGTATTCGGTATACTGAATGGTATAATGTCCGTAATTGTTTTTTCCATAATGATTTTATGTCGAATAAAATAAATTTGAATTGTATTATTTTGGAAACATACTACATTAACCTATAGGGTGGTCATAAACTCTTTCCCTGATTACAATAATTTATTGCAGAAAAACTAATATAATTAGGCGTATTCTTGTTTCAATATATTGTAAAGACATTTAAGAAGTTTTTAATAAAAGTACTTACGTCAGCAAATCTCGATGTGAGCACCAATGGTAGCTCGAAGAATGTCAAGGCTGTATTCCATTTCTCACCAGGTATTGCCCAACATTTGGGCTGTCACACTAGTCACAGCATTTGTGATCCTGAACTTGAGTATTTCAATATATTTTACTGGTGTTGCAAACACTCTGTCCTTTATGTACCCTTAAAGAAAAAATCTAGAGGAGTAATGTCAGGAGAGCGTGGAGGTCATGGTGCTACCAGGAGATCATACGTTGACAATTCATAAAGTGTGTGGTCTTATTAAAAACTTTATAATAGTACTTACATTTAAATAATATTGGAAAAGAGAAACAAATAAATTGTGAAGGATTAGTTTCTTTAAAAAATTCCATCTTTTGAATTTTATTTTCTTTAGTGTTATATCAAAATCTGGTCGCATTATATGTTATTTCTGATTTATTGTTGAGCATAGAAATTACATTATATTACATTACATTTATTTGACTGCATTTTTTATAATCCTTTTGAATTTTCTGTGAAACTAATAATCTAATCTCAAGGAAATTGCTGTGAGAAATGAAAACTTCAAAATTGAAAGAAATTGAAAAAGACATAAATAGATGCGAAATAAATCTCTATTTAAAGAAGAAAATGGTTTTTAAAAACGATTTTGCTAAAAAAAACAATTATTGTAAAGGATATAATTTTAAATGATATTCATCAAATTTATAAATTTTTTCATACGGCATTTAATAAGGAAATCTATATGAAAGAATTGTTTTCATTTATTTTATAATTTTACATAAAGTAGGGCACTTATTTTATAAATCAACTTTTCGAAATAACTGTATACTAAATTGCAGTATTTAAAACTAAATTTATGCTAATTCATGAAATGAATGAACATCAAATGATTTCATTATTGATAGAAGGCATCACACCTACATGCTTACTCATAAAAGTGAAATTGGATTTTAAAAGAAAGAATACGAACTTTGCAAGAAGTTTTGAACATTTTTTTTCTGTATTCTTTTCAATTAAAGAATTAATATTAATGCACATATGCTTATGTATACATCTACCTTTTCATCCATCCATCCATATACCCGTACACACACACACACACACACACACACACACACACACACACACACACGCGCACTTACACACATATATATATATATAAGATGTGTATGACGACATTCCATTTAAGCAGTGTACGGCAATTACTTGATTTCAGAAGTTGTTTTATTTCGGTAAGCAGGTATGAAAAATATTATACAACCAATGAAGTAAGGACGATACACTTCTGACAATCACATATTCCATTAGGTTGGAGAGGAAAAATATAGTTATTTGCAGTCATACGAACATAGAGTGAATAACTAAAAACATGAGCTACCGTCATTTAAATGAGCGACCACAATTAGAAATGGTGCAGTCATATCAGCCTAGAACCGAGCGAACAAAAATAATAATGGTAAATGTCGAAAATCCATACATTCGCCACACAAAAATGGAGAACTCTTTAATTAATTAACAAGGCATTTTATGAAAGTGATGCTGACGGCGAAATTCTAAAATATCAGATGACATTCTTCTGATGCTGTGGTTATTTTTAACAGCATATCATTAAAAAAGTTCTTTTCGAAAGTCGTGCAATTTGTTTTAAACACATTCGCGGAAGACCACAACAAGCGTACTTCAAAAGAATTTTATCGAATTTGGGAATGACAGTGGATTAATCAAAACGGAGAGATTTGGCTCCAAAAATACGCGGGGAGAAAGTTTCTGGTAACTTCCAGAATCGCGTCAAAAAAGAATAATAGAAAGTTTGGTCAAAATATATCGAAGAGAAAATTTTACTAGCGCAATGCCAAAAAGAAAATAAATTGGCGCGTAGAAATTAAATTATAGTGATTGAAAAGTGGAAATTAAAAATAAAAAAGAATAATAGCATTTTCAAAAATGAAAAATTGCAAATTAAGCAAGAAAAATTTTGAATCTATTTAAGATAGTTTAATTATTAAATATATATGTATATATATATAAATTTTTTCATTCTACAATTCTTTTTATTGTGCATATTGATTCATATGTTTTAAGGATTCACCAAGAACTGAAGCAGAAGCTGATCTTTTTTCTCTGAAATTAGGTATTATTAAACAAGGAATATGTGAGTTGTTATCATGAAATGGAATTGTACATTAGGAATGATGTTATACGAAAATTCAATGAAGATAAATGCTGACAATGTATTTGAATAAGAAAAAACAATTAGTAGGTGGGAAGTAGATTAAAATAATTTCCTAAAATTTAAAAGTAAAAATGTCATGTTGAACGATATCTGTCTATTTCTTTTCTAGATTTTTGCAATGTCATAACCTTTCATATAAATATACTTACATCTTTTATCAGACTTTGAAATTCTTGAACATTGTTAAAATGATTTTCAACCAAAAACAGAAGCTCGCACGTAAACACGATTAGCAATTGGCAAACACTTTTTGAAATCTATCTTCCCGGAACGAATAAAAAGGAAGTACCAATATTATTGTTTTATATTATACAATACTGTATACGAGGTAGGGTCAAAAAGTTCTCGGAATAAGTCAGTTACAAATTATTAAAAAATAGAACAATAATTTTACCTTATTGGCCTTCAAAGTACTTTCCTCCTGCATCAACACACTTCTTCCATCGTTCGTATAAATAATTCAAAACACTCCTTGAATCCATTTTTTGAGACGTCCTTCAGTAGCTTTGTCGCATTTTCGATCATCTCATCTGAATTTATAAAACTGTGTTCCTTCAATTTTATTTTCAGCCATGGAAACTGGTAAATATCCGCTGGTGCTAGGTCGGGAGAATAAGGAGGGTGTTCCAGAGTGGTATCACTGTGTCTGGCAAGGTGATTTTTCACAATCAAAGCGCGATGTGGTGGAGCATTGTCGTGTAAAATAAACCAATCATTTGTTGCCCATTTTTCAGGTAGTTTTCGTTTGATTGTATCTCCTAGTCTTTAAGGATCTCCAGGTAAAGTTCTTTATTGACAGTTTGGCCTTCAGGAATAAATTCGTAGTGAATGACGCCATCGTAATCGAAAAACACCTCCAACATCACATTCCCTCGGCTTTTGCCCAAGCGAAATTTTTCCTTCCTTTGTGATGTTTTTGCTGACCTTTACCAAAACGCTTATGTCATCGTTCCGTATGCTTTCTTCAGCATCTCGAGCGTTTCAGAAGGTGATTTCTCGAGCAAAACGTAGAATTTGATGTTTGCATGCTGCTCTAAAGACGATACTTCAAAATCCGACGAATGAAAAATTCTCTTTGTCAGAAATAATCTGCAGCTAACGCCAACAGTACCGGAAATGAATTCCAGATGACTGTGTGTTTTCCTTATCAGTGCTGCAACCTCCAAAAAAGATATTTCCCCTCCAACGAACACCTGCGTGAAAGTAAGCGACCATTCCGGGAATTTATTGATTCTACCTCGTATATACACATGTGTGTGTGTGCGTGTGGACGTGAATAAAATTTTATACTATTGGAGGCTTCCATACATGGATAAAGAATAATTTAAAGTATTACACAAATGATCTGAACTTTAATGGATAAAATCAACTTTATTTCCAACTAGCAGTAATAAACCCCGTTTTTCACACAAATAGAATGAAAACAATACTCATTTATAATAAACATAAGAAGGCGCAACGCTTCCATCGATGGATATGACATTTTTAGAAGTATAGGGGAATTTCATCGATAAAAATGAAACACATGGATTGTTTAACGAAGATTTACCGTTTACTTTTTACTTTTACTTTCAACGTAGACTAAGATTAACATCCAACATATCAAAGTTTGTTTCTTTTGTTTTAATTTTCTCGGATAAATCAAGCAGTAAAACTGTTAAACGGGCTAAATTTTGAAAATCTGTCACAAAATTAAGTCACTAATATATATATATATATATATATATATAATTTAACAAATTACAATAACCATTCGGAAAATGTCCCAAAAGCTTAAAAAAAAATTACCGTACTTTCGTGTTGTAGCGGCCCCCACACAATTATGATTATGTCAAGGTTGCAGTTATGATTTCGCCAAGATCATCGCAGAGCATATATATATGGAATATATATATGCATTCTATATATGCATATATATATTCCAAACACCCCTATATGTGCCATATACGTCATTATAACATAATATTTACATGTCGTATATACATCATGTACACATATAATATATATGCATCATGTATAGATCATATATGACTATAACTTGGCTACATACGTCAAGAAATGTTATATATATATATATATCATATATTATTATAATGTCATGCCTGCTTTATAATTTGGCGATAAATCTTGGTCGCTTGGCGATTCATCATTGATGGCTGCTATAACACGAAAGTACCAATTTTATGCCAATATATTATCAATATATTAATGAAAACAGAAACAAATAAACAGAAATATCTAAATATGATGCCAACTTTAGGTGTTAGCATTGAATTTTTTAAAGTTTGATACAATTTCTGTTTGTAGACCATCCCCTAAGAAAATGTAAGTATTGCTTTAACACTTGTTTAGATTGATGTCTGAGCTAAAGGTATTTTGAGGAAATTAAAGTTGAAGACCACGTTTTTTGCTTTATAAGATGATTTCTCATCCGACGTCAATTTTTGAATTCGAACTTTTTTCATATCTGATAATTTGCATCTATCCTTTTTGTAACGATTTTATGCATTTATTTTTATGCATTCAAAGAAAAATTCTGTTAAATTTACAGAATTTCGTTAAAAACGCTTAAAAACGCTTAAAAACGCTTAATAAAATAAAGTGACGACGTCAAGGTGTCCATTCTCGACCTAAAGCTACAACCATTTTCAAAATAGTTAAAAAAACAAACAAAACAAAAACGTGCATTTTCAGACATGCATTTGAAGCATTTTACTTACGACTGTGCAAAAATGCAGCATTTTATCTTAAATCTCAGAATTCTTACTATAAAAACTAAAATAGCGCATTTATGGTTAGGCATTTTTTATTTTCCCACAATTTAGAAAAAGACAAACAAACAACATATTATTATTACTGTCTCAAATTTGTGCAACGAAACAAAGTGGATAAACAAAATATTTTTTTTTAAACGCTAAATGATTTTTAACCATTAATTTTTTTTTTAATAAACACTTACAACGCCAAAAAGCATTTTATATGAAAAATATCAATAATGTATTCAAATACAATTCTGAAATTTATTCAAAGCGATATTTTCTTATTAGTCGCATGCCAAGAGTAAATTGTCAAAGAAACCGCTAACAATATCGACACTCAGCCTTTTGGATTTTGATAATTTCAGTGTTTTAAGCGTATAGTTCAATTGCATGTCTTTTAAATTTGTATTTTATTTATATTATTTTAGTATTTTTTTTCTATTTATTGAAGAAGTTTTAACTTTTCTATGTAATGTTATCCAGAAACAAACCATTTATATTGTTTTAAGTGCCGACGAATTAATCTTACCTAATCCTGCTGCATGCGATATAGGTACGTTTAAAAAGAAATTCATATTTTAAAATTATTTTAAAAAAAACATAAAAAATCAGTACATTAAGATACAACTTTCAAACAAATTGGATTTGAAAGAATATTTTTCCCTACTAGACAGTGTAAAAAATGAAATTTTACGATGTTCAGAAGTTAAAAAAAAAATGGTAATAAAAGCAACATTTACTGTTCAGGTGCTGTTACCGTCAATACGCCGTCGGCGTTGATATTACAGACATATTTTTGCTTTATAATATAGATTAAAAACAGAAAATGGCATGTTAAAGAATTTCTAATGAAAAGTTTTTTAATTAATCATTAAAATTTCGCTGCAGTTTTTAGATAAACTTTATTTGAAAGCACATTTTTTGTTCTATTCTGTGCTGTAAACATTGAAAATATGAGATATTTAAAAACAAAGGCGAAAGAAAAAACCAGTGCAAAAATCCAGTATTAACTCCTATTCATAAAAAAAAAATCGAAATCGAATTTTGAAAAAAAAAAAAATCTGTTTGAGGAGTTCTCGGAGACCTTGGAGTACCTTCATGAGAGTGTACAGGCAGAGAGACAGATAAACTTACAAACACGTGGTTTTATTAATATAGATAAATGCAAATTTATCGAAACCGTAACATAATTTGAGTTTTAAGAAAGGCGAGTTTTAGAATGGTACGTCTAATGAAGCAAAGTAAATATTTAAGTAAATTGAGTAAATAATTGAAAGTTTTGAAGTAATGGAGCAAGAAGTAATATTTTGATCCAATGTTGATGAATGAAGTAATGTTGATGATGAGGTAATGTCAATAATGAAGATAAATGTTGATAATGACGTTAATGAAGCTAATGTTGGTAATGTTGATAATGTTTAAGATAAATGTTGATAATGACGATAATGAAGCTAATGTTGATAATGTTGGTAATGTTGATAACGTTGAAGATAAATGTTGATAATGACGATATTGAAGCTAATGTTGATAATAAAGATGATAATTTTGATAATTTTGATAGTGTTGAATGATGATGATGTTCATGATGTTGATAATGAAGCAATGTTCAATGATAATAATGAAGTAATGTCGATAATGAAATAATGTTGTGTTGATGAACGAAGTAATGTTGATGAATTTTTGAATTAATATTGATGAACGTTTTGAAGCAATAATTTTGTTGTAAGTTTAGAAGTAATGGAACAAAGTAAGAAAATTAAGTTCTGTAAGAAAGTAAGAGCAATAGTTTTGATCTCAGTATACCGATTACAGACGTAAACTGGCAATATTTTATTCTAAATTTAATATAAAATAGAAATATATTTAATAATAAAAAAAATGTTTTATCCACGAAGAATTTTTTTTTTTAATCCTTCAGTCCTCTAAATAGGAGCGTATTTTGAGCACAAAACAAAACCAAGTACTATACAGAATTTAAAATATTATATAACGATAGATTTTCTAAATCTAAACGTGGGTAATATATGGAATATTGTTTGGGCAGTACACATATTAATACGAGTAGTCATTTTCACATCTAAGCAAAAATGTTTCCAGGCTAGGACTCGAAACCATAACTTTTGGCTAAATTGCCAATGTTCTTCCAATTGAGCTGTAGAAATCACTCGGAACTACATTAATAAAATTAGTGAGGGTAGACATCCCCAAACATAAAATGTTCGATGCTAAGATAATACTTTAGGCGAATGCAATATGCCTTTTTTTCAACTTAGTATGTCAGGAACAAAACTTTCATATAACACCCCAGAATATTATTAAAGAGAGAATTTTATTGAACATCTTCAAATACTTTTAAAATACGAAATATATAACGTGTCCAAAATAGGAATAAAATTCTGGTTGTCTAAAGCACGGCTGATATTAGACTAATCGCTACAATCTATCGACTAATATTAGTGAAAATTACATGCTACTCCGATCATATCCAAGACAAGAAAGATAGTCCGATCATGGCTAAGACAAGAATGATAAGTCAGATCCCGTCTACAATCTGTACTAGAATCAAAATTTCACGAAACTAACAATCACCTAATGAGAAGTTATCCTGAGTGGCTGTCCCTTTTGGGCAAATACTCCACTGGGTGAAGAAGACACGTCCCCGTTCTCTAGCGATTGGTGTGCAAGGTACAGTCGAGGATGGCAACAACCGCTTTTTGGGTCTCCTAGTGGTCACATTACGTGCCAACACAAGACAACAAACCTCTGAACTGTTGTAAATATTAGGTCACTTAAACTGTAATGCTAGTCTTCTATATACCGTAAAATGCTGTCTGGCTGATGACGTCGGAATAATAAAAATTAATTTTGCTGCTTTCATTTCCATGCTTAATGCGTGGACAAAATACAAGTTATTTTTAAATAAAAAAAATTATTTCTTTAGCATAAAATATAAGAAACTGTTTACAATATTCATCTAACAATATTAAAAAAAAAAAAATACAATATTCAATAATAATAATTCAATTATTAAATTTTTGATTTCTTATAAATTAATTCAATTAATTACTTGAGAAAGTAAAGATGTGCAAGAATATTCTCACCACCTTTAAAAATTAAAAAGAAATGCACATGTTTGCATGTTTTTTGTTCCTAACATGCAGTATTTTCGTTCGAATTTAACACCACTGTAAGAAAACTAGACAAAATGCAGTAGAAACTTTATAGTGAAATTAGAAAATGAACAGATTGACTTTTAAAGAAAATATGAGAATTGTTATAAAATAATTTAAAGGCATACTGAGCAGACAGGCTGCCCACAAAATGAGAAGTTCGGGCCGATGTCCCCAGGTTCATAACCAGCGTGGATTGGGCGAGGTGTCTGCTCAAAGTTTTTACGGATTTTTTTAAATATGAACATTAATTCAGGTAACTTTCTCTTTGAACATCCTCCCTGAAGACATCTCTACTACAGCAATAGGGTAAAAACTGGACGATGCTGAAAGACAAATCCCATTATGTAATAATTTGAAATTGCTTATTATAAAATTATAGTACGTTTGTTCTTTCATAATTCACTAGTGAACTACATAGGGAAATTTAGCGAGGCAACATCAATTATATCAACATTATGGTGAGCTATAACTCATGAGTTACTAATAAGTTACGCTGAAAAGATATCATTACAATATGATGTTTCCACAATCTCTTATTATCAAGTTATTTTTAAAAATGAATAAAATGTAGCTTACTACATTGCCACCATTTCTCTGAATTTAGTTTAAATAAATATATATACTATGCTCAAAGTCTGTTTGTAAGAGCCTTTTAACTAACTGATTGAATTTTTTATATTTGCTGTACTTCAAAATTTGGAAAATGTTTCTGATTATCGGGAATACTTTTTAATTTCATGCAATTTCAAACATTCAATAATCAAATCCTGTTTTGAACATTTCTTTTTTAATTTGAGAGCATTATAAGCTGATTTGTAAATACTGCTTTTTAATATAATTTTTATACGCTTTATTTGTTTGAAAGTACACCAATATTTGATTACATATTTAATCTTTTAAATCATTATTTTTTTCAAGTGAGAATTCTTTTCAAATAAAAGTAATATTTCTTATCACAATACTGTTTGATTCCACTGGAAACTTTTGGATTATACATTTTCTCCCCATAATTAGAGAACGTTTCAAAAGGTAAATAGACAATTTGAATTACTTATTAGATAATGATACGCCATCTTTAAATATTCTTTAATAAATCATTGCATTTTTTCAAGAGACTCTTAAATTGAAAGAAACACTATTATATAAATTTTTTTTTTTACCGTTTTGTGCGATAAAGTCATATTTAAAAATAAATGTTTTAATTTTATGGTTGAATTAACTTTAAGGATGAAATTTAAATATTTATTTTGCGATTTTGATAAAAATATAAGGTTTATAAGTATACTTTAATGCAATTAAATGAAAGATACTAATAACTAAAGAGTTGGCCATCCATTAATTATATTTCCTAAAAACTTTCCTCTATTGTTTACATTTATTAGTTATTTATATTTTATAACCAATTACTAAAAAATAATTGTTTTAAGCATAGTTTGTACTCTTTATGTAACAGTATATAATTTATAATTTTCAAATCATCTCTATATTGTTTATAAAAGTAAATAAATATGGAGAATGAGAAAGGAAATATGAGTTAATCGAATACTTGTAATGGATATTAAGACCATCAGAAACAGTTTTCATCTTTTTTAGCACTTTCCAACCTAGTTGAAAAGTGCTTATGACTTCGGTTTGTCTGGCCGTCTGCCGTCTGGCGTCTGGCCGTCTCTCCGTGCTCTAACTCCCGTAAATAGGCTCAGATTGCTCTGCAATTTTTATATGTTATTGCCGTTATCTATAGGATGTTCCCTATTTCAAAGGAAGTGTGTAGTACTTATAGTTTTTTTACAGGGACACTCAAAATAATTCCGTTACATTGCGGTCTATGGGGAAAAATCATTTGCGGTTTATTTAAATAATGTTTCACTATTTTAAACGCATTGTAATTTATATATATTACTAAGGTGCATTAGAAGAAGCTTAATATGGAACAGGGTGTGCATAGCACTTATAGTTACTTTACAGGGACAGTAAAAATAATTCCGTTACATTACGTCTATGGAGAAAAATCGTCTGCGGTTTATTTAAATAATGTTTCACTATTTTAAACGCATTGAAATTTATATAGATCACTAAGGTGCATTACAAGAGACATACTACGGAATATTGATTGTGTGTATAGCAGTCATCGTTAATTTACAGGGACACGCAAAAGAATTATCTACTGTCTGTTAACAATAATTCCTGGAAGTGCGTTTTAAGTTATTGAACGCGATTTTAATTTTAACTTGCTTTTTGTCTATTTCGTGGTGTGTATAAATTCTGTAGATCCCATACAGGGCAGCACAAAAGTTCGCGAACGCATTTCTGTTTATTGACAAACTCCCGAGAGAATTTTAAACTGTGCTACGCGTTTCCTAACTGAACTAAAATTATCATCCTACGTAATATATATACAAATCTATAGATCCTATACAGGGCTGAATAAAAGTAATCGGATATTTTTCCGAATATTGTATATGTTGGAAATTCCTGAAATTATGTTTTTAAATATGTTATGCGTTTTCTAAATTGTTTACTTAGATGTTAGCTTTTAGCTTATTAAACGGTATGACTTGTAAAATTATTTTGGAAGCGTTGGAAAGTGCTATATAATCTATGCTTGACGCATGATTTTTCGTTCTTGTTTTTATCTGATTTGATAACTTGAAATTAAAATAAAGATAATTTTTATTTTGTAATTTTCGAAAATAGAGAAAAAAATAATGTTTGCATTTTTATTTTATGAAGGTTTTTTTTCAATGTTTGAAGTCTGCATTTATTTGAGCATTTTCTTTACAAAACATTTAAAGAGTTTGTTTCAAACGTAAAATAAGTTCATAAATAAACAGAAAAAGGAGGAGACAAAACGAAAACAGTTAGAGAGTGCAGTTGTATGGCAAATACTTGCAAAATATAGCATATTGTTTAGAAATGGCTTTTTTCCGAATAATTACAGGGACCTCAATCATTGAAAACTTCAACGATAGAATATTTTGATCATGTTCGAAAATACACTGCAAACAAATGAGCATGACATAGTTCATCGAATAAACATTGAAGTTCATGTAAGCAAAAGATAATGGCTATCACACTTAGATACATATAGAAACATCTTGTTACAATGCACATGTATGTACATACATGCACACATAAATGCAGCAATTATGTTAAAACTTCCAAAGGGATTTCTTGTATCTAGAATAATAATATTACAAACAGGTTATTAAACTTATTAGTGTGAGTGAAATAAATATTTTTATTCATTTTTATATAGATTGTATCTGGTTGAAAATAAACAGATCTTTTATTCTCTGATCATACACTAAAAATATTTTTTTGAATGTGAAATATTTCAGTTTTGCTTTTTTGGTTGATTTATCGAGACGTTTTCCAACAATATTTAAAACTTGTCACTATGATTTCAATTGCTGTTTAAATCTAGAAATTTAGAAAAAAATTAAACAACTTCTTTACAAATTTTTGCTGCCGATTCTTTGTTAATTAACTCTTAAAATACAGTACAATCCGAAGTGCTACAATCCAAGAAAGATCATTGTCTAAGGTGTCTAACTCCGAATCTTAAAAGGAGCCTGAGATGCCACATAGAGCATATGTTCTATTCAAGTTTACAGCCTGATGTGGAACCCACAATGTTTAGTTCCCAAGTATAATTGGCACTCATTTGATCGACTCCTAAAGGAATGAAATGTTATAATATAGCCATTAATTACTAATAGGTGCTAAATAAAACTATGAAAACGTTAAAAAATGGCTTTAATAAACTATTCACATGTTTCGTCTGAAACGAAGCCATTATCAAAAACAAATAAGAATATTTTATAGTTACACAATCTATACGGTGATGATTTTAACCGTCATCATTCAATTTTTAACAAACTATCTCAGATTACGCACATTATTTTATTTTATTTTTCTTGAATATATTTATTTCCATATTCGTAACCATGGAATAACTCAACCCATAATTTGACAGGTAAAATGATCTTACATCGTTGCGATCGTTGAATTTTTACGAGTAACAATCTCTATGGTTTCTCTTATAAGGGATGAATAGTACAGATTAAAGGGATAAATTATCTTACTGTCATTGAAATGTATTTAGATGGTTTCTTCTTGATATAAGGTAAAGCCAGGAGAGATGGTGCAGTCGGAGAGATTGCGCACATAGAGGTTCAGGGAAAAAGATTAGAGTGAGCGCGCAGCGATTCCAGGTATGTGTACATAAGCAGCAGTGGAGTGTCTACTTGAAAGTGCACGTTGATTGTTTTGAGCGTCTAAGATAAAGCATTGCTATTTTGTTTTGTTTTCCCAAATTAAGTGGTTGAATTTTCATAGCTATTCATCAGAATTTCTATACAATGTCAGTAGTACAAAATATTTTTAACTTAAAATATTTCTCATTAGCTACTAATCTAGACTAACAATGTGAACATCAGCGGTTTGTATTAGAAGCAGCCCTGTTTAAATAAAAGGCCGCGCAATCTCTCCTACTGAAATTCTAGAGTTTTCACATCTGCTACTTAGGAGAGATGGCGCATTGTTCCCATTAGTTTCCATGCTAGGAGAAATTACGCAGCTTATTGGTAAATTTGCTTAAAAAAATGAAAAATGAAAATGGACTAATTTTAAGTTACACGAGTCATCAAGTAACTTAATGTTATTTTAAATCTTATTAGGACTTGCTTTTTTGATTCTTTAATTTTTTTTTCCTTTAATTAAATTTTTTTAATCGTTTTTAATAATATTTCCTTTTTCTGATTATTTAATCATTAGGTTGAAATATTCACAAAAACCTTGCAACAATGTCATTTAAGTGTAATTATTATTGTTAACAATTTAATTGTAGTTATTATTAGTAACAATCTCTCCTACCCATGTGCGCAATTACACCAACCCTGAACGGACAGATTGCGCAAAATAGCTTTCTTGGTTTTATTACAACTGTTCTATTAAATTGCACCATAACAACAAAATAGCAATGGAAATGCATAAAAAACAAATGAAGTAAAATTATTCATGGATAGTTTAGCAAAAAAATTATATTTAGATTTTTTATTGTTATCCTTTTGAATTATGCGCAGATTCTCCTAGCTTTACCTTAATCTTTAAAGGGTTGTGATTTATCTGTTATACTTTTTATCAGCGATATGCTTATGTTTCTATAATTAGATTTCCTGAAAATCAGGCCAATATAGTAAATATTTGATCCGTCGTCTTTAATAAATGGTATTTCATATACTCCTGAATAATTTACAAAATGAATTAGCTCAATTTTAGTGCAAATGATGTACTTTAATTTCGGAGGGTGTTTGGCTACTAATCAGATATTGAAATGTTTAAGGATGAATTTTGATTTCTCAAGAAAGCTTGGAAAATATTGAAGTGTATAAAGTTTGTATTTTTGTGATTTCTTCGAATGACATCGATTTTTATACAATTTGCATTTCAGAAGCTGTAGCATTTTATTAAAAATTTTATTTTTCAGTTCGTGCATAATACGCCTGTTATACAGTACCGTAGTCAATGGAGACAAGTGCCGGAGTTTCGTTGGAATGTAAATTTGTTTAGATCAGATTGCGAATCCTGGCGGTGGAAAGTGGAAATAAACGATTGTGAATTTAATAGTGGTCCGATTCAAACGGAATCTTTTCAAACATTCTTCCCAGGTTTCTCAGGTATTAAATAAACTTCGGTATCTTTTTTTTCAGCTCTTGCTTACTACCATTTATGAATATTAATATCCAGGAGCGCGATTTATTTTCTTGGGATCTATAGACCCGATTTCAACGGGAATTGGTTCATTCAGTTTAACATGAACTAATTAAGATATAGATATCTGATTATGATATAGATTTGCACCCCCCCCCCTGTGGTGGAAATTATCACTAAAAGATTTTGCAGCAAGTGTGCAGTACGCCTGCTATACAATACCGTAGGCATAGGGGACAAAGTGCCTGAGTTTCTTTCGGAAAGAGTTTTGTTTAGAACAGAATGCGCTTGTCGGTGGAACTGAAAGATTTTCTTGAACGAAATTGCCTATTTTTATGGAAAACATACAAGAAAATTACCGATTTTTGATAATCCCAGACAACTGAATATTCTCATTTTAACTCATCCTCGAATATTAAGAAAACTATTGGAAGTATAGATTCGAAACGTGCAGTATTACGTAATATACCGATTTGGAAAATGAAATTTTTTTAAAGATCGGACGGTAACTTAATTTTGGCGAAAAATTGAGCCGCTTTGAATCAAATGACCCAGACATTTGAGGGAGTCGTGTTGAATTTACTTCCGCTTCGGGGTCCGCCTCTTTATTTTCTGACAGACGAAAGGGATACCAGAGGAGCAGTTTCGTGCAGCGATTTTTAGTGTGGTTTCGCGTTTCGTACTATTTTTTGAAGGGACCCGGCAACGCCGGGCGGATCAGCTAGTACTATATTTGGTTCAGCTTGAAAATGCACAACACAATTAAAAACTTACAATAAACAATTCCCCCTCACACTCAGTAATGCTTACGAATTTCGTTGTGTAGCCCTGTATATGGTATACACTATTGGCCATTAAAATTGCTACACCAAGAAGGCGAAATGCTACAGACGTGAAATTTAAACGACAGGAAGAATGTGCTGTGATATGCAAATGATTAGCTTTTCAGCATATTCAGACAAAGCAGGCACCGGTAGCGACACCTACAATGTGTTTATATGAGGAAATTGTTCAGCCGGTTTCTCATACACAAATTGCATTTGAACGTTGTTGCCTGGTGAAAAGTTGTTCTGATGCCTCGTGTAAGAAGGAGAAATGCTTACCAGCACGTTTCTGACTTTGTTAACGGTCGAATTGTAGCCTACCTTGATTGCGGTTTATCGTATCGCAATATTGCTGCTCGCGTCTGTCGAGATTCAATGACGGTTCGCAGAATATGGAATTGATGGGTTCAGGACGGTAATACGGAACGCCATGCAGCGTCTCAACGGCCCCCTATCACTAGCAGCCGAGAAGACAGGCATGTTATCCGCATGGCCGAATTGATCGTGCAGCCACGCCACGAGCCCTGAGTCAAGAAATGGGGTCGTTTTTAAGACAACAAGTGTCTGCACGAACAGTTCGACGATGTTTGCAGCAGCATGGACTGTAAGCTCGGAGACCATGGCAGCGGCTTCCCTTGACGCTGCGTCATAGACAGGAGCGCTTTCAATGGTGTTATCAACGGCGAACCTGGACGCACGAATAGCGAGACATCATTTTTCCAGATGAATCCATGTTCTGTTTACAGCATAACGATGGTCGCATCCGTGTTTAGCGGCATCGAAGTGAACGCACATTGGCAGCGTGCATTCGTCATCGTCATACTGGCCCATCACCTAGCGTGATGGTATGGGGGTGCCATTAGATACACTTCTCGGTCACCTCTTGTTCGCACTGACGGCACTTTGAACAGTGCAGGTTACATTTCTGGTGTGTTACGATCCGTGGCTCTATCCTTTATTCGAGCCCTGCGAAATCCTACGTTTCAGCAGGATAATGCCCGATCGCATGTTGTTGGTATTGTACGGACCTTCCGTGATACGGAAAATGTTCGGCTGTTGCCCTGACCAGCACGTTCTCCAGATCGTTAACCAATAGAAAACGACTGGTCAATGGTTGTCGAGCGACTGGCTCATCACCATACGCCTGTCAATACAATTGATGAACTGTGGCATCGTGTTGAAGCTGCAGGGGCATTTGTACCTGTACATGCCATCCAATCCCTGTTTGACTTAATGCCCAGGCATATAAGTGCTGTTATTACTGACAGAGGTGGTTGTTCTGGGTACAGGTTTCTCAGGATCTATGCACCCAAATTTCTTGAAAATTTAATCACTTGTTATTTCTAGTATAATATATTTGTCCAATAAGTATCATTTTGTTATCTACATTTCTTCCTGGTGTAGCAATTTTAATGGCCAGTAGTGTATATCATTTATACACATCCCGTAGTACACAAACATTTAGTTAAACTTCAAAACGCATACCATCAATGAAAGCGCATTTTCAGCATTTATCGTTAATGTATCCATACACCTTTGAAACGTCATTTTCAGTAAAAAGAAATCGATTTTTTATTTTTTGCAATAATATTGTAATCCGATCGTTTTTCTATCAAATTCTGCATTAATTTTGTCTGTATTTTAATTAGAACCCGAGTTACAGCCGTTTAAATTTGCATCTGTTACAGCTTGCCGAAGAATTTCACAACCGGATATATCGGTCTGCAAACCGGAAGTAAGCTAAAATGTATGTTTACATTCTCCTTTTTCGAGATTTAGCATTTAAATTGGATTATATTTCTAAATAATACATGGAGTTAATAATTAAACCTTTAAAGAATAATAATTATTTTTATAGTAACTATCACGTTTCAAATTTATTTTTAGCTTTTTCTCAAAAGGAAGTTTTTTAATTTTTTTACTATAAGATAAAGCCAGGAGAATGGCGCAGTCGGAGATATTGCGCACATAGAGGTTCAGAGGGAAGGAGTAGAGTGAGCGCGCAGCGACTCCAGCTACTTGTACAACAGCAGTAGTGGATTGTCTACTTTAAAGTGCATGTTGATTGTTTTGAGCGTCTAAGATAAAGCATTGCTATTTTGTTTTGTTTTCCCAAATTAAGTGCTTGAATTTTCATTGCTATTCATCAGAATTTCTATACAATGTCAGTAGTACAAAATATTTTAAACTTAAAGGATTTCGTATAAGCTACTAATCTAGACTAACAATGTGAACATCAGCGGTTCGTATTAGTAGCGGCCATGTTTAAATAAAAGGCCGCGCAATCTCTCCTACCGAAATTGGAGAGTTTGCACATCTGCTACTTAGGAGAGATGGCGCATTGTTCCCATTAGTTTCCAAGTTAAAATATTCATTCCTAATACAATAATATTTGTTCACAAAAACCTTGCAACAATGCCATTTAAGTGTAATTATTATTGTTAACAATTTAATTGTAGTTATTATTAATAACAATCTCTCCTACCCATGTGCGCAATTACACCAACCTTGAACGGACAGACTGCGCGAAATAACTTTCTTGGTTTTATTGCAACTGTTCTGTTAAATTGCAACATAACAACAAAATAGCAATGGAAATGCATAAAAAACAAATGAAGTAAAAATTATTAATGGATAGTTTAGCAAAAAATTACATTTAGATTTCTTATTGTTATTATTTTGAATTGTGCGCAGACTATACTAGCTTTACCTTACGTAAAACATCCTATAGCAAAATATTATGCATGAAATGCCTTGAAATTTTTTTTACATATTTTACAAATGTTTATTGAAGGAATAGACTACAATCATGTTGATATATTAATTAGTTTTATATTTAACTGGTGTCAGTTAAAAAGTTCCAACACCTTTTACGAATTTTTCATTACATTAGTACTTTAAGTGCCACAGCATCTGCGATAGAGATGTTATTATAATGCGGCTAATCTATATACTAGTTAAAACCATTCTCTTTATTATGTAATTTACAAAATGTGTATGCATTGATTTAATTTTTAGTTATCATGTTTTGCACAAATGTCAATTTTCCACATAATATTGTCTATTTTTCACTTAAAAAAAGTTATTTCTGTGCAATTGCTAAAATGTTTATATATTTTTCAAAGTTTTAACTTAAATGTTATTATAAAAAATTGGTATAAAGAGAAAATTTCAAAAATTTCAAATCATCGACTCCTCCGAAGGTGTGAAGTAGCTTAATAGACAATATTTCAGATACAGTGCTGTATCCGAAATCTTTTGCATGTCCCTGTAAATGGACGGTAAATGTTATGCACATAATATTCGTCAGCAAGTGCCTTCTAGTAAACCTTATTAATGCATAAGGTAAAGCTAGGATAGTCTGCGCACAATTCAAAAGAATAGCAATAAAAAATCTAAATATTAATTTTTTGCTAAACTATCCATGTTTAATTTTTACTTCATTTGTTTTTAATGCATTTACATTGCTATTTTGTTGTTAGGTTGCAATTTAATAGAACAGTTGTAATAAAAATAAGAAAGTTATTTTGCGCAATCTCTCCTTACAGGGTTGGTGTGATTGCCCACATGGGTAGGAGAGATTGTTACTAATAATAACTACAATTAAATTGTTAACAATAATAATTACACTTAAATGACATTGCTGTAAGGTTTTTGTGAACAAATTTTATTGTATTGGGAGTGAATATTTCAACCTAATGCTTAAAGAATCAAAAAAAGGAAATAATTTTAAAAACGATTAAAAAATTTTAATTAAATGTAAAAAAAAATAAAGAATCAGAAAAAGCAAGTCCAGATAAGATAACAAAATAAAATTATATAACTTAATAACACGTTTAACTTTAAATTAGTCCATTTTCATTTTTAATTTTTTTATGCAAATTTACCAATAAGCTGCGTAATCTCTCCTAGCATAGAAACTAATGGGAACACTGCGCTCTCTCTCCTAAGTAGCAGATGCGTAAACTCTCCAATTTCGGTAGAAGAGATTGCGCGGCCTTTTATTTAAACATGGCCGCTACTAAAACGAACCGTTGATGTTCACATTGTTAGTCTATATTAGTAGCTCATGAGAAATCGTTTAAGTTTAAAATATATTGTACTATTGACATTGTATAGAAATTCTGATGAATAGCTATGAAAATTCAAGCACTTACTTTGGGAAAATAAAACAAAATAGCAATACTTTATGTTAGACGCTCAAAGCAATCAACGTGCACTTTCAAGTAGACACGCCACTACTGTTGTTGTACAACTACCTGGAGTCGCTGCGCTCTCACTCTACTCCTTCCCCCCGAACCTCTATGTGCGCAATCTCTCCGACCGCGCCATCTCTCCTGGCTTTACCTTATCAATTTTGTTACATTTAAAAAAGTATTACATAAGTCAAATGCAAAATTTTTCCCAGTAGACCATTATGTAACTGAATTTTTTGTGTGGCCCTGTAAATAATAATAATGCTTTGCACCCATAGTCTATAGAATGTACGTCTTAATGCACTTCATAAATGCATATCAATTCCATTATGTTTCAAATAGTGTAACATCATTAAAATGCATTTGAAACGATTTTCTCCCACTGACCGTAATGTAAAGGAATACTTTTGAATATTCCTGATAGCGAATTATAAGTGCTACATACTTCACTTTCAACAGCGCTCGTTCTATAGTTAACGTCAATAAAATATAAGAATTACATGGCAATCTGTGTATATTTATAAGTGTTAGAGCAAGGACAAACGGCAAAGCAACCCGAAGTCATAAACTCTTTTCAACTACGAGGTAGGGTCAAAAAGTTCCCGGAATAGGTCAATTACAAATTATTAAAAAATAGAACAATAATTTTACCTTATTGGCCTTCAAAATACTTTCCTCCTGCACCCACACATTTCTTCCAGCGTTCGTATAACTATTCAAAATATTCATTGAATCCATTTTTTGAGACGTCCTTCAGTAGCTTCGTCGCATTTTCGATCACCTCATCTGAATCCATAAAACTGTGTCCCTTCAATTTGATTTTTAGCCGTGGAAACAGGTAAAAATCCGCTGGTGCTAGGTCGGGAGAATAAGGAGGGTCTTCCAGAGTGGTAACACTGTGTCTGGTAAGGTAATCTTTCATAATCAGAGCGCGATGTGGTGGAGCATTGTTGTGTAAAAGAAACCTATCATTTGTTGCCCATTTGTTAGGTCGTTTTCGTCTGATTGCATCTCGTAGTCATTAAGGATCTCCAGGTAAAGTACTTTATTAACAGTTTGGCCTTCAGGAATAAATTCGTAGTGAATGACGCCCTCGTAATCGAAAACACCTCCAACATTACATTTCTTCGGCAGTTGTCCAATCGAAATTTTTCTTTCCTTGGTGATGTTTTTGCTGATGTTTTTGCTTATGTCATCGTTTCCGTATGCTTTCTTCAGCATCTCGAGCGTTTCAGAAGGTGATTTCTCGAGAAAAACGCGGAATTTGATGTGTGCACGCTGCTCTAAAGACGACATTTCAAAATCCGACGAATGAAAACTTCGCTTTGTCCGAAATGATATGCAGCAAACGCCAACAGTATCGTAAATGAATTCCAGATGCCTGTGTGTTTTCCTTATCAGTGCTGCCAACCTCTAAAAAAGATATTTCACCTCCAACGAACACCTGCGTGAATGTTGGTGACCATTCCGAGAATTTATTGACTCTATCTCGTATGTTGGGAAGTGTTAAAAATCAGTCGGTATTCGAATTGTCGGTAAAAAATATAGTTACCCCACAAGGGCGGATAAACCAATATGTCTGCATTTTCCTTAACAGAATCTGTTTTATAGAAATACATAGTATTTATTTTATTTATTGAATGATTTTTACATGATTCAGTTTTATTATAAAATGTTACTTAATAATACTATATTTTATTGCACATTTCGATATTTTATTTAAAAAATGTTATGAAAATCATCAAAATTTCTGGAATAGAACAATAAGTGAAGAAAGCTTTCGTTAATGAAGAGAAAAAAAAATTCAATTGTAAAGGATTTTTTTAAAACTTAGGAAATTCTTAAACGAAAATTGATATAATCCAATAGAATGATACATATGTATTTTATAAGTAATGCATTAGAAATCTTCATTCTTTTAAAATTGTTCTATCATCTATTTACATGATAGACTGGATTACATAAAAAAGAAAATATGCAAAAATTCAGAACTTTATTTCATTTCCCATTCTTACTTTTATTATGCGTCAACGGATTTTCTGCTTCAAGTATATATATAGTTATTTATGCAAGTGAAGTAATGCTTGCACAAGTAGCTGCAATTTCTTTTATCTTTTCAAACCTTTTATACTTTTCTTTATGACAATACGAAGGTTCTTAAAGAAATAAACAGAAATAATTACTTTTTCTATAAAGGAATTGAAAAGTATAATCAATTATATTCTCAATATTCTATATTATATAGAATTTTAGAATAGAAAATGAGTGAAAACTAATTAGTAATAATTTTATCTATAGGATTTACTACTTTTTTTTTCAAAATATTCGTAATGTTTTTGTAGATTGACATATTTTTTTATTTCGATAGTAAAATATGCGTAGCTAGAATAATTTTTATGTAATTTCTAACAACCTTTAAATCTAATTTACATAAGTACAATACAGCAAAAGTAATACATTAAAGTAGGAAAAACAATAATATCTCTTAGTTTCGATGCTTTTTTGTGTATTTTGTATTAATGAGTGAACAGTTCTACAATTTTCTAACTACATATTTTTGTGTGTTTCTTTGCATTTTAAAATAGGGCACAATCTTTTCCACATTTTAAAACAAGGCACATTTTGTGGAGAGCATAGCGCTGCGTTAAAAATTCTCATAGCATGCAGTCAATTTGTGAAGAGGAGTTGCAGATATCTTTTAGAAATGATTGGATCGATTTGTTTTATTTAATTATGGACAATAGTCATTTAATTATGGACAGACTGCAGTAGTTTTCTCTTCAAACTAATAACACATATGCAGTATTTCTGTAAGTTACCAACAACTGTACTCTTTGAGTTTCTTTCAAGGATATTTGGTGTTTGGTGGTTTTTATTTTTGAAGCTGTAAGATCAATTTTATCTTTTACAACTTCATCAGTAAACTATTTTGAAATTTTTTCTAGTTTCAGAAGCAACGCATGATACAATTACAACCAAATAGTATAAAACACATGTACTCTGCAACTATCAGGTACAGATATTCTGTAATAATAAAGATAGATGTTTGTCTAAGTTAATAAAGATAGATGTTTGTGTGCACGTATGTTATGTTCTGAAGAGAGCGTTGTGAGTTACAAGATTTACCTGGAAGGTGATGGAAGTCATATCTGACGTTATGCACTTCAAAGCCAGTTTTTTTTAAATATTTTTCTTTAGAGCTTTTTTATTTAATTTTTTATGCGATTTTAGCTTTTTTGTATTTAGCGGCATTTTTCGACATTAGTAAGAGGTATCCGGTTTCAATCTTTTTGCCCAATATAGTAATTTATTTTGTATTTTGAATAAACATTATTCGGGAATCGTACAGTCATTTTAGAATTTTTCGCGATTATTTGTATGCGATTTTTAATGTTTTTTACGAATCCACGGCAATTTTTTGAGATTGTAAAAGGAATCCGGTTTCAATATTTTAGCCCAATAGAGTAAATTTTGCCTTCAGCTATTTTTGAATTTTTAGCGATTTCTTATAGGACGTTTAGGGTGTTCTCGCGGTTTGCGGTGTTTTTTAACATTCGTAAAATTAATCCGATTTCAGTCTTTTAGCTCATTGTAGTAAATTTTGCCGTAATTTTGTAGTAATTTTTGTTGAATTTTTAGAGATTTTTAAGGCGCTTTTTATCGTTTTTCGCGTTTTTTGGCGATTTTTGGTCCTTTGTAGAAACAATCCGATTTCAATCTTTTAGCCCAATGTAGGCCATTTTCGGCATTGTGTGTTTTGGGTTTTAAGCAATTTTTATGTGAGTTTTACGTTTTGAAGTTTTTTTATATCATTTTTGACATTCGTAAAAACCTTTTAGCCCAGTGCAGTAAATTTTGACCTCTGCGTTTTTTAAAAGTTTTTGCTGATTTTTTTTAAGCATTTCTTAAGAGTATACTTTTTTGACATCCGTAAAAAAAAAAATTCGGTTTCAATAATCGTTTAGCATAATATAACAAACTTTATCCTCTTTTTAACAAAGTTTATTCGGAATTCATACAGCAAATTTTTAATTTTTAGCGATTTTTTACTTGATTTTCGTGATTTTTTGGGTTTTGCGGCGATTTTTCCAGATTCGTAGAAATCCTGTTTTTCAATTTTTTCGATTTTAAATATCTCTTAAAATAATTCTTCGATTTAAAAACTATTTGCTTCAGCGTGTTTATCGAACATTTCTTTATAAAACTACCAATTTTTAAATTTTTATATGCAATAGTTTTCTGGATATTAGTCCAGAAAGACTTCAAGGCATAAAATCTTAATTGACAGCGGCGGCCGCGGCGGTGGTTACTTTATTTTTAATATAGAGAGATTATTAGCGTTTTTTCGAGTTTTGCGAAATATTTTGACATTTGTAAAAGCAATCCGGTTTCCTTGTTGTCTATAGTAAATTTTGTTTTTTGAAATTTTTTAATTTAGTCTGAATTTCTTATACGATTTGTAACGTTTTTTGCGCTAAGCAGCTATTTGCTTGATAATTGTTTTCTAAAACGGAGATAATTCTGCGTCAAATGTTTCTACTGCATAAATTAAATTCAAGTTGGGAGAATGTCAAATCGATTTCTATAGTATCATGAATGACGATGCGGAATATTTAAATTTAATCTGGGTCGAAATATAAAATTACAATAATTCAAGGTTTGCTTGATTGGAGTCAGAAGCAGACTTAAGCCGCTCGGGACTCTCGGGTGTATAATGCCGAAGACAGTAGTGCCCTTTGTTGCAGGTTAGATTAACTCGAGGTTCGTTTAAAAAAAACGACCATCAAATTGGGCGAAGCTTTGCTGGTGTAACATAAAGAATAATTCTTCACTGTTAAAACTACAGGTGACACATGGCACCCCAAAGGGGTGAAAGGCTTGTCTCACTGGTGACACCCCTAGGGGAGCCAAAATGTCACCCTTAACTAGAGTGAAAGGATGGCACCCCTAATACAGGCAGCCCCAAGGGGTGAATAGGATGGCACCCAGGGGAGAATAATGGCACCTCTACTCTAAGGTGCCCAGCGGCACTCCACAAATGAAAGCATCTCACCCTCCCCTCCCTTGTCTAGCAATTATATTTAAAAGAGTAGTTAGCATACTTAAAAAAGAAAAAAAAAGCTAAACATATATAATTATAATGCAATGTTTAACTTTAGCTGCAATAAACTGATCAATACTTCATTTTCTCTGTTGAAATTTATACAAAGTTAAAAGTTGATCATCTCATGTCAAGGGTCGATCCTGGCAAAATTTGGGGCCTATTCAGAGCTCCTTCACAAAAATCTATTTAATAAAACAGGCTCCTTCAGAAAAATCAATTTGATAAAATGACACCTTAACAAAATTTCTTTTAATAAAACAAATCCCTTCACAAAATTCCTTTTAATAAAATAGGTCTTTTCACAAAATTCTGTTCCATAAAAACATACTATTTTTATTAATTATTTATTATTTTGTTATGTTTTAAAATGTGCAATTTGTAAACAATCAAGTTCACCAGAAAGGAAAACTTTAGCAAATAGGACTTTAAAAAAATTTTGTTATGTTAATAAATGTTTGGTTCGAAAGATTGTTTACAAATTACACATTTTAAAACATAACAAAATAATGAACAATTAATAAAAATAGTAAGTTTTTATGGAATAGAATTTTGTGAAAGAGCCTATTTTATTAAAAGGAACTTTCTGAAGAGACCTGTTTTATTAAAAGGAATTTTGTGAAAGGGATCAGTTTATCAAATAGACTTTACTGAAGGGGCCCAATTTATTACATTGATTTTTGTGAAGGAGCCTGTTTTATTAAATAGATTTTTGTGAAGGAGGTCTGAATAGGCCTCAAATTTTTCCTGGATCGACCCTTGACATGAGATGATCAACTTTTAACTTTGTATAAATTTCAGCAGAGAAAATGAAGATGAAGTATTGATCCTTTTATTGCTGAAAAGTTAAACATTGCATTATAATTATATATGTATAGCTTTTTTTTCCCCTTTTTTAAGTATAAGGATTTTTAAATTCTTTTCAATACAATTGCTAGACAAGGGGGAGAGGGGGGCATTTTGTGAAAAATATAATAAATTTCACAAAATGCCACTCCCCAAAACACACACACAAAGAAAAAATAAACTTGCATCGATCCTTGCATGTGTAGGTTAATATACATGAGAAATGTATTATACATCATCAGGTGTAAATAGCCAACAGTCACTATAGATAAATAAATGCTGATTAATATGTTTGGGTTTGTTTAAGATTCAGAAGTCATTTTATTTACAATTAAATTTGTTAATAAATGTTTTCAACTTGTAACTCTCAGCCTAAATTGTGAATAGATATTTTCAGCTTAAAAATAAAGATTTTTGTTACCTTCAAAACCGGTTAGTATTTATTACCATATATGTTAGTATTTATTACCATTTTAAGTTAGATGTAATACAGAGATATTTATTTATCATTATTATTTTAAGAGGGAAAAACTGTTCTAGCTATGCGAGTTAAATATATTTACATAAATCACTCGATCATCTAAAACATTCTTACATCCAGCTACACTACTGTGAAATGTTCCAGTGATTTATTATTAATAATATGTTATAGTACAAGAGACTCACAAAACATTTTTCAAGAAGACACATGTATAAATGTCAAAATATCAATTCAAGAATTACGATTTATTTATTTTGTTAATAATTCATAATATGTAATGAGGTATCTTTTTAGTTCATTTCATCACCAAACACAAGCTCTAAAAATTTCGATAGCAAAAAGTATTTGATTAATAAAAACTGTTAGCCCTATATATATTTTTGGACCTTGAAACTTCTACATAATGTCACCTTTTTGTACTTGCTTAATTTCCATTCAATCCTGTATTCGTTTTCTTCAGTAATTAATTTCAGTCGCTATCGTTTTCCATTTCTGGTATCGTGCAAATCTTTCTTTTCGTTTTACAAATCGCCGATAATGTTTATTTTCCAAACTGTTCGTTTCGATATCGTTTCTCACATCGACTATCGTTTTCTCAGCCTTTTTCCGGATTCAATTGCGACCGCTAGTTACGACATCATTTCATTCATAACGCTATAGAGGAGCATGCGCTCGGCTGCCGTGCCGCGTTATAGTCATGCACTCTAATTACTTTGCCGATAGGCAGTTTAAGAACTTCTCAACTTAGCACATGAGAAAGGGGGTTTTTTCGGAAAGCGGTATGGTGATGCTTTTTAAAAGGAATGAAAAGGCCGTTTGGATGGCGAGCGAACGGTAGCAGCTGTGGTATACGATGATAAATTTTAACAAATATGTTTTAATGCTGAAATAATATTTCTTCTTCCGAAGTTCATTTAATCTTTCGTTCCACTAATATGGAGATATGTGTTTCCGAAGTGACATGTGGACTCGTCTTCATTTTGTTTTTTTCTCTACAAATCTAAATGTTATGTCGACTTGTCTTCTTTTGGTTTCTTCAGGTATAAATAGAGATGAATGTCTACTTCAATATATTTTTTACATCGTTTCATCATTGCAATATATCGTTGTGTGCATTAAAATGAATCTTTTATTTATGCTGAACTTCGTGATAATAAATGAACAGCGATGTATACTTGTATTGAAATAAGTAACTTACCAGCATGTGAGTAGGACTTGGTCTTTGTTTTTGAAAATTTAAATTATTGCATGCTCTTATATATTTTTGCCACCTTGTTTTTTTTATAACATGCCATATGTCATTATATTTTTATTTAATTAAAATGTCTGTTATATTTATTCATTTTTATTTTTTGTGATATGTTAATAAACGTTAGTTTAATTTAAAACCTAAAACTGCTTTATCAATTTGTTATATCTACATCCAACACTATTGTCACTACCTTGCCAATATCAGACTTTGGGCTTCCACGTACTCTGCTACTTAATTTAATTCTGTTTTTGACCGGTCCCTGTATACCAGTTTTTCTCAACCTTTTTTAGTTGGCGGCACACTAAAAATATCTGAAATTATTTGCGGCACACCTGAATATAAAAAAGGGGTACTTTTCGGTTAGCCGGGGGCCAGTGTTATATATATCGATAGATATTTATGTATATATAACACCGGCTAACCAAAAAGTACCAACTAATGTATAAGTTGTAGGACACACACACAAAAGAAAAATAAAATAAAAATTTTTACGTACAAAATTTATTCAATGAGAGGGCTGAACCTGTTTTCTAGAACAAATTAAATCAAACGAGGTTCCAAAGTCGACAGACAAGTTCGCATTTCATCGTCAATTTTTAAAAGTCTTTCTCGCTTTTTGGACTTTATTTCTGTCAATGCTGAAAATCCAAATTCACAGAGCCACGAAAATGCAAAAGACAGTACAAATTTAATAGCTTTCAAGCTGATTGCAGGATACAAATTTTTGACAGAAAGCCAAAACTCATCTACATTTGTCTCGAAGAATATTGAGCGGTAAAACTTATGTTTTCTCAAATCAATTAGCTGTTCTTTTTCCAGTGTTGTCAAATTTGGTGTCTTGCAAATTACAAATGGGTTGATTAATCATTCATATTCTTCAACTGAAAGCGAAGGAAAATAGTTTTTAAGTGAGGTTTGGAGTTCGTCAATGGTGCTTATCATTTCGTCTGCAATTTTTCTTTTCGACTGAGATTCATTGACGCCCGGAAAACAGTCAAAATTTCCTTTAGATATTTCAGATTTCCAAAGTGTTAATTTTTCTTCAAATTATTTCAGTTTTGATGTTTATGTGACAATATTCTCAGATGGACCTTGAAGACTTAAATTCAGAGCGTTCAGCTTTTCAAACAAGTCCGAGAGAAACTGAACTTTAAGCAACCAAATCTCATCGTGAAGAGAAAGTTCAAAGCATGTTTTATTTCGCTTCCAAGAACAAAATCACCTCGGATTTCAAATGCACGAGTATTTTCAAAACCTTTCCCTTCGAAAGCCAACGCACTTCGGTGTGATATAAAAGTGTTTTGTATTCGGAATACATTGCGTCACAAAGCTGAGGGAAAATTCTTATACGCTTATAATATTTGGATTTTCTTCGTGCACAAGTGTGATAAATCAGTTTTTGTTTCCCAACATTGATGGACATCCGTCTGTACAAACACCCACGCAGTTTTTCCACAGCAAACAAAAACATGAAATATTTTATTTTACAAGTTCAAATATGTCTTTTCCTGCCGTCGTACTTACGAATTCTTTACAGAAAAGATACTCATTCAAGAATTTTTTATCTTTAATAAATCGAATGAAAGCAAGGAGCTGAGCTTTACCACTGATATCTGTCTATTCATCAATTAGAAGTGACCAGAGTTCACTGTCGAGCGATTGGAAATGCTCGACTATGTATTTGTACTATGTATTTGCGACTATGTATGTAACCTCGAATGGTATTTGTTTTTTTAAGTCTGAAGATAAATCTTCGATTCGGCGTGATATTGTGTCATTAGATAATGGTATTTTCTTGAACTTCTCTAATGCTTTTTTTCCCAGCATTGTTTCAACAATGATACCTAATGCTGGTACAATGATAAACTCGGCATTGGTGTGTGCTCTTTGGGTTGTGCTATTAATTTCACAACCCAAGCAGTTTGTTTTTTATCTGTGGATGTGAACTTTCCAAATGCCTTTGCAGTTTACTAGGAACGAGAGCTTCATTCGCAAGTTTCCTTTTACAGATTATACAGAATGGTATTTGAGAGCCTTCCGTTTCAATTGCACTGAATCCGAATTCGATGTAGTCATCTTTATACTTCCGTTTTTTTCTTTCTTTTTCTTCCGTTTGTGAAACACCAGATTTTATTTCAATATATTCGTCCATCATTCTTTCCTATGCTTCTATTTTTTGCATTTTAACCAATTCACAGATGTGAAAATCAAGTGTTTTATCCAGTATAATAAAACACTTGGTTTTCCTTTTTTTAAAAACTTTTTTTAACAGCAATACGCACTCTTTTCTCGAACGAAAACAAGATTAGAATAAAATGCACGGCGGCGTCCAGCAACAAAGTCCAAAACAGATTCCAATCGACAGTTGAGAAGGCAAACGCATGCGGGAAAGAGTGAAGAGGGAAGGTAGCACATGATAAATAGAAAATGCATCGTTGATCCGACATCATGCAATAATTTTAATTATTTGTCAAAAACTCTCTTGGCACATTTGACAATCTCTCGCGGCACTCTAATGTGCCTCGGCACACAGGTTGAGAAACACTGCTGTATACGGACCGAACAAAAACATCTGCAGAAATTTATATTTTATCAAGTTTACTATTTCTTATGTTACAAAGTTTATTATTTATTATGTTACAAAGTTTACTATTTCTTATGTTAAGAGTTTACTATTTCAAGTTTACTTTTTTATATTATCAAATCAACTAATTTAAAATTGTCAAATATTCAAATTAATACGTTTCAAGCTAGTAAAAGTCAATTCCCTTTAAAACTTGTAAATTCTTAAATTGTTTACAAATAGTTTGTGTATATATCAGAAAAATAAGAAATTAAACTATATTTTTAAATATAACAACTTATGTTTCAATATACACTGCTCAAAACAATTAAAGGATATTGCAGTTTTAGGTGGATTTTGTATCTGGGAAACTTTTTAGCTGATGGATACATGGTCTACAGACATAGTAGGTTATATGAGAATAAATTACACATGTTTGGCAGAAAAAAATGCATTTTATTGCGCATTTGTGTACAAAAGGAAAAAAACACAATTTGTGCATATGAGAAAAAAAGAATAAGAAAAGGTGTTTTCTTCAAAGAAAATCATTTTCAGTAGGGGGTATGGTTTCCACGGGCTGCCAGCAACGTTGAACACCTTTGAGGCATGGACTCAATGAGGCTATTAATGACGAGTTGGGGTATTCTGCCCCACTCTTCCAGAAGAGCTCTTTCCAGTTCTTGGAGAGTTTGTGGGGGTTGTTGGCGGCCAGAAACTCGTCTTCCTAGAGCGTCCCAAACGTGCTCGATTGGATTCATGTCTGGAGAACACGCTGGCCATTCCATTCGAACGATTCCTTCCTCGAAAAGGAAATCCTCCACCAGGTTTGCACGATGTGGCCTGCAGTTATCGTCCATTAAAATGAAGTTATCTCCGATTGCTGCAGCGTAAGGGACTACAATAGGTCTGAGGATCTCATCCCTATATCGGCGACCTGTCAGAGCTCCCTCTCGAATGATGTAGAGGTCAGTGCGCCCGTCAATGGAGATGCCACCATACACCAACACTCCTCCACCGCCAAATCTGACACTTTCGTGCACGAACGCAGGATTATTCCTACTGCCACGGTCCCTCCAGATGAAAATACGCCTATTATCCGGATGCACAGAAAAACGGGACTCGTCAGAAAACAGAATATTGCTCCATTCATTTCTCCTCCAGTTGACATGCTCGGTTGCCCACTCCCTGCGGTCGCGACGATGCCTTGATGTTAATCTAACACATACCATCGGCCGGCGAGCGTACAGACCTACAGCATGGAGCCGGTTTCGGACAGTCTGAGTTGAAATCGTGGTGCCTGTAGCCGAGCGAAGGTGTTGTTGGAGAAGAGTAGCGTTCATGTTTCGGTGTCTCCGAGCTGTTAACGCTAAATACCGATCTTCATTGGGCGTTGTTGCCTGTCTACGACCTTGCCCTGGTCTTCGGCCTGCACATCCACTCTCCAAAAAACGGTTCCAGATCCTGGAAATGACACTTTGTGACACTCCAATGGCTTGCGCTACTTCGGCTTGAGTTTGGCCCCCTTCTAACCTATCAACAATTCTCCAAGCTTCTGAATCTGTCAAATGACTTCGCTGAGACATCGTACTCATCGAAACAAAGCAATCACTGAATGCCGATCATCCTTGTCTTCATTCTCTTTTATCCAGTTGAAAGTCAAATTTCATTCGCTGCCGCTGAAGCGACGTTTTTGACGTCGAACTCAAAATTTGCATATTCCACAGTTTGAAAACCAGAAAAATTTGCATTTGTGATTCTCTTCTTCTATTTTCGGCAAAAAAAAATTCGTTTATATCTTTATTTTATATAAAACTTCAAATATCCTTTAATTGTTTTGAGCAGTGTATTTTTTTTATTATTATAATTAGTGCTCCCGATGCGATACGTATTTCAGTTATACGTTTAACCGATATACGTATATACGTATAATACGTATTTAAGAAATACGTATACCTTAAACTATACGTTTAAACGTATCCAGATACGTATAAGCGTATATCGGTTAAAGAATTATACGATTAAGAATTATATTTAATTCAAGTATACGTATATTTCAAGTATACGTATATTTCAAGTATCGTATTTACTTTTAATGCTAATGGATCTCATCAGTGTTACGTCACTGAACGGATAAGAAGTTGAAAATAGGTGGCGTTACTTTAGCAATCCGTAGAATATGTTTCATACATAGAATCTTGTTATTTTTCCCTATAAACGGTTATCTATATATATAAAAGTCGTTCTTGGTATGTATGTATGTATGTATGTATGTTCCTTATACAAATCTACAGTTTTTGTCCGATTTGAACGAAACTTTATGTACATACGTTTTAGAACACGAGTAAAATTACTGTCTACTTTAAAAATTTATCAGACCATTATTTACCACTGTTTTCAAACATCGCCCATAGGTTAGCATTACAAAAATCTAATTTTCTTTTCAATTTCTAATGCAGTTTCTTTCCCGTTGCCATTCAAAGAAACTGCGTATGGGCAATATTTTTATAAACCAATTTCAGATTCACCACTATAATTTGAAAACCGAACCTGACGTCTATTATATCAGATGTGATTTTCTTCGCATATTACAAAGATTACTATAAGTGCTTTAAACGACACAATACGTTTATTTAAATGTGTTTGGAGATAAAAATAAATAACTTAGCTCCTAATTTTACAAAGGCAATTTGTTTTCACTGGTTTGTTAATATTAAAGTAAATTTTCTAAGAAATAAAAACACATTTTTGAGCATTCTGACTTCATGATTAAATTTACTCTACATAATCGAAAATCGTCTGTCAAATATTGACATTTAGCAATCATTACATCGTAACTTTTTTCAACTTCAGCCTCAACCAAGGAGGTACATAAGTTCCTTGGATGCAGGTGGACAGTAGATGCCCTATTAATAAAAATTGTATTTAAAGAAAACAATACAGTATTTTCCATTATTATTGTCTTTAAAAATGGGTGTTAAAACAAATGGGATTAAAAGTAAAATGGTTTAGCGGAGAACAAATTTAAATGCATTTTTTCAAATATAAAACATTTATTTTATCTTTAAAAATTAATATATATTTTATAAGTTCGATAACGTGGCAACATTTTCATTTCACCAGCTTCGAAATTATTATCCAATTCTTAAAAAAACACTATATTTAAAAAAAATAATATTTTGCATCAAAAATCAGATAATTTCAAAACGCAATTTTAGCAAATTCTGTTTAAATTACATTGTAAATATAATTTCGGATTTAAATTTAGTATTTAATAATATTGTTAAAATTTTTCTATGAGTACAGTAGTATTGGATTTCTTTAATCGCTTTCATGTTTTAAATACAAATGTGCATGTGACGTCACGCACTCAAGTAAAGTCGTTTTTCTCAATTATCTGTAGGCGAAAAGTAACAATTCTTGCTGAGTTTGTAATTCATAATGTAATATTTCCTACACATAATATAATGTATTTTAACTATTTAAAAATTACGAGAAACTTGGCGAAACTTCAAGCAATTTAGCTCAACGTTTTGCCTACGTTAAGTTGACTAACATGCACATTATCTATAAATATAAATGCATATCTGTACATGATTCATGAAGTGAAAGAATTTGTTTTAACTAGACACGTATCGGTTCAGAGGGAAATCTACCCCAGTGAAAGAGTTGTCATATTTTAAATCATGTACATGTTTTCATTCACAAAATATTAGTATTTTATAGCAATTACACAAAGTAGCATAATTTGCACAGAATGTATTGGTCGCCAAAGTATAAGTTTAACATCCTTTTTCCATACAATTTTCAAGAATAATAAATTACTTTAAAATTACTTTAAAATTCATAAAACATCAGTAAATTGAGATACGTTTTTCAAACGAATAACATTGAGAGTACCTTTATTTCATTCGACCGCATAAAAATTGAATGTGCTATGTTTAGAAATAAATGTTTTTACTTTATAAAGATCAAATAAGTTAATCTTTCGTAATTGGATTGGACACAGATTTAAAAATATACATGCTTTAAAATTACTTTAAAATCCATAAAAAATCAGTAAATTGAGATAAACTTTCAAACTACATTTGAAAGTGTATTTTTTTTTAAATTGATAGTTTAAAAAATGAAATTATGCAATATTTAGTAGTTACAAATGTGCAGTACAAGTAAAATTTAATGGATAGGTCGTTGCTACCGTCATTATGATGTCGACATTACTTACGGATATATTTTTGTTTTATAATATAGATAGATGCCATATGAAAGCGAATTTCGTAAAATGTTACGACATTTGGTAATTTTTTTTTCATTTTCAAAAAAGTCGTATATTTTTATATGGTATGTGCAAAAATAAAGCGCATTCTCATTTATAAAGCTGAAAAATTTTACTAATGGTTGAGTTAAAGTAACGCTTTTTTTTCTAATTTTCTTTTTTATCGATTATGGTTGAGTATGCACAGATCATATTGTCGTCATTGTTATTGTCGTATTATTGTGTTTGAATCCATGTTAACCCGGGCAAAGCCGGGTGGTTCTGCTATTTATAAATATATAACGAAAGTAAAAAGAATTTTTGAGCAAATAAGGAGAATATACACGTTTGAGATTTATTGTTAATCCTTATTAAGTATATTCTTTCTTTTTTAATTAAAAAAAAATATTTATTTTTGTGTGCGTATACTCAAATTGCGCCCGGGGGGTCAAATGTTGTTATTTCCACGGTGCTAATGTTTTCTACTCTGTGTTAATGTATAACGCAATTTCTGAACACTGTAACTTTTTTTTTCAAGACCTTAATAAAGGGACCGGGAGGGATACTATGCTCTACAGACTTGGTTTCCTTGTCTGAGCAGTCCCTCTTAGGCAATCAAATCAAATTTCATTTTTTTAAATCATGACACTCGTGTTATTTTTTATACAAAGTGTACGTGAATTACAAGATGTTACGCTTTAAGAATAGTTGTTAATCTTGACAAATTTCATTTTTGTGTTAGTACCTGTAAATTTCGATTACTTATAGCCTGACAAATAATCGTCACTGCAGGTTTCAGAACACAATCACACAAGCTTAGAATGACTTGCCTTCTCTTTTCTTTTTTGCAGTGAAACGTATATTTAAATTTTTTTTAATATAGAAAAAAAGTATTCTTAAATAAAATAAAAGTATGTTTAGTTAGTTATTTATTACGGCCGATTATCGTTACTAGGGATATAGGCCGGTTCGGGGAGTGCCCTCTGTGGGGGTCTTTAAAATAAAAATAAGATTATGAAACTTACCAGGAGTTGGATTGATCATTGTCAGTATAAAATAAGAAGTCAATGTAAGTTTATGTTCTGCAATACTAATGTTTCGGGCAAAATGTCCACGCCATAAATCAAAATAAGCTATGTGCGTGTGTTACAGATATGCGAAAGGTAAATCATTTCATAATTAATAGTTTAGATTTGAGAGTGAAAAAAAATAAAATATAAACTGAGGAAAAAATATTCCTATTTTTTTGTTGCAAGTGCCGACTGCACAGGACACAGCGGGTGTTTATCAAAGTCTGTGATCCACAAACCAGCAGGAGAAAGGCATAATTTTTTGAGCAATAAACGAAAAACGTTTAAACGTTGATACGTTTAACCGCTGGTGTAAGATCCGTATATACGATGTACCGTATATACTGTTTCGTATAATACGTATAACCGCCTTGGTCGTATCATACGTATTCAAAATGCGTACCCCGTATAATACGTGTTATACGTATACTCGTATAAACGTTTAATAGGGAGCACTAATTATAATGCATCATTAAATTTATTTCTAGATGGTAAGCAACAAAAACCGTGCGAGAAAATTCATTAGATAAAAATATGAATAAAATGAAATTATTATAAGCTTTACATAAATAATAATTTAAAACACAAGCAAATAGGTCAGGCGACATCATTCTACTTTCACGAGATAAAAATTTCAACTTTCCAAATTTAAAATGTCCGCTTGAAAATAATGTGTGGAGCCATTTGTAATACAACATAATATAAAATCGTTTTATAATAATAAAACATAATATACAAACACTGAAACATTTTACATACCTGTATATAAAGTGTGATTATTTTTATTGACTCCCCCTGATTTATTTATTCGCAATAAATGGCGTTAATAAATGGTATATTAATAACTATGCGGCAGCGATTATGCAGCAGCGATGTACTGCAATTCAAAGTCAGCCATCTTGTTCGAATCTCCCTTGTGACTTGCGAAAAATGAGACGAGACACGTCAACACGTCATGAAGAGGAAACACATCCGCGCATGCGCAAGATACCAGTCGAAAGGTGGGTGAAAAAATTCGAGCAATACGTATTGTACGGAACCCTAATTAGCTTCAATCACCTAGTCAGTGGCCAAATGGTACCCGAACCACATTTTCAAGCCTGTATAGCAGGCTAGCGTTCCAAACGGCACCAGTTTTTCACCCCGGGTTCCCAAACGGCACCGGTTTGTCACCTATAGTTTTAACAGTGTTGAACCCAAACTATTTTAGGAGTAATAAAATAATTTTTTTTCAGTTCTGCATTTTTGAATGCTTTGATATTGCTTCCATTCTTTTAAATTAAACAACAAAAAAGGATGTATAGAGTTTGATTGTATGTTTTTTAAATATATGTCCCTTCATAGTTTTTGAACGGATGACATATTTTGATAAATATATTTTTTCTTTTGGTAACAGCCGTTTTGATGGTGGCCTCATAATAAATTTCAACAGTGTTCAATAATCGTATGTTTGTCTGCATGCCCGTTGTTTGCGTTTTGAGATTTTCTAGGCTGTAGCTTTTTAACACTTTCCAACCTAGTTGAAAAGTGTTTATGACTTCGGTTTATCTGGCCGTATGCCCGTCTGCCGTCTGGCCGTCTGTCCGTGCTCTAACTCCCGTAAATATGCTCGGATTGCTCTGCAATTTTTATATGTTATTGTCGTTATCTATAGCATGTTCCCTATTTCAACTGAAGTGTGTAGCACTTATAGTTTTTTTACAGCGACATTCAAAAGAGTTCCGTTACATTACGGTCTATGGGGAAAAATCATTTGCGGTTCTTTTTAATGATGTTACACAATTTCAAACACATCGTAATTGATATATATCACTAAGGTGCTTTACAAGAAGCTTAATATGGAGTAAGGTGTGCATAGCACTTATAGTTACTTTACAGGGACAGTCAAAAGAATTCCGTTACATTACGTCTATGGAGAAAAATCGTCTGCGGTTTATTTAAATAATGTTTCACTATTTTAAACGCATTGAAATTTATATATATCACTAAGGTGCATTACAAGAGGCTTATTACAGAATATTGCGTGTATAGCAGTCATCGTTCATTTACAGGGACACATAATATATTATCTTCTGTCTGTTAACAATAATTCCTGGAAGTGCGTTTTAAGTTACTGAACGCGATTTTAAATTTAACTCACTTTTTGTTTATTACGTGGTGTGTATAAATTCTGTAGATCATATACAGGGAAGAACAGAAATTCGCCAACACTATTCCGTTTATTGACAGAAACTCCAGAAGAAGAATTTTAAACTGTGCTACGCGTTTCTTAACTGAACTAAAATTTAGCAGCCTATGTAGTATATATACAAATCTATATATACAGGGCTGTACAGGTCTGAATAAAAGTATTCGGATATTTTTTCGAATATTGTATATGTTGGAAATTCCTGAAATTACGTTTTTAAATATGTTATGCGTTTTCGAAATTGTTTACTTCGATGTTATCTTTCAGCTTATTAAACGGTTTATTATTTGTAAAATTATTTTGGAAGCATTGGAAAGTGTTACATAACCTATGCTTGACGCATGATTTTTCGTTCTTGTTTAAAAAGTTCCCGAAAACTGCGAACTACAATCTGTTGTTAAAGGCTACAGTATTGCATCACAGCTCTAAAATAACGAGCATATCAGAAATAGTTTTTATACAAGGACTGGTAAAAAAATATATTTATGATCGTACATTGCATGTCAACATAAGCGATATTGGTAACAATGGTATTTAAATTAAATGTGAATAGCAATAATGTTTTGCCATAAAAAACACTTTATATTTCAAAGTCAGTCTCTGTAAAATATGTCCGTACATGTGTGTATAGTATGTAGATTCAGTGTATTCCATTGAACTTTTATTTATTTTTTCTTAAACATTTCTTGTTGTGTATATAGTCTACCATTTAAATAGAGTATAACAGACGCTTGAAAGAGTGTATGTTTTTCGAGTCATTACTAATGCACTACATATGTATTATTCTAGTTGAGTACAACTGTATTGCTCGCTTATTTTCAAATTCCGAAAAATGAAAGAAGTAGACTGACGAAGCAACGGCAGATGAAATTGGCCGTATAACATGAAGAACAGTAACTACCATAGGAAATGTTTGAAAGAACTTCAAAGTTCAATGTAGTCATTTTCAAAAAGAGCATATGCACTTTACAGTGATCGCTAAAAATACGAACATCATTTCCTAATTTTCATAAAGACAAGTATAAAAATTATATGTACTTTTCCTCAACATTAGATAAATAATATTGAGAAATGTAGGCGAATAATCTTATGTTATCTAAGCATTTTGTTTTATATTTTAGACACGAAGGATGGAATGGATTGGGTTTTTAAGTATTTAAGGAAAAAGAAGAATATCTCATGTGAACTACATGTAAAATATTAGTATGTTTTACAAGAGCTTACATCATTTATAACTAAAAACTAGTTTTACGTGCAGTGCTTATGGTTTATTTAAAGGCTTAATAATATGTATATCCATCTCTCTCTCTCTCTCTCTCTCTATATATATATATATATATATATATATATATGTTTCTATCACTTTTATTTTTTTAAGCATGTAAAAGATCTTAAAAAATAATAAAATTGAGCGTTTTTAAGAAAAGATAATTTCAGAAGACCATATTTAACTCATTATTGACTGGTCACGAGTATATTTGTGTTTCATAGCTGCCAACCTTTACGTATTTCTGTCACCACTATTTTTGAATAAAATTCTTCTAAGTATTTAATCTCAGAAATCTGCGATTAAATAAAGAAAACATTAATATTAGAAGTCTATGGTAATAAAAATAGTAATAAAAAAAGCGATTTCATATTAAAATGGCGGTCCACAAAATCCTAATTTTAAAAGTATGGGATCATCCTTATGTTTAATTTTATATTAATAATCAGCTAAATGCACATAAAATTTATTTATCATCTAAAAATATATTTTTACACAGATTCACAAATAATAAAAACTGACTACGATTTCCCCCTATCGGTAGTGATTGGAACTAATTTTTTTTTTTGTTGGAATCTTTTTTTCCCATGGTTTTCTTAGTCCATTCACAAAATTTTGTATCAATCCAGTTATTAGAACGAGCTACAGGCGGCTCTGAATAGCGTCAGTTTAAAAAAAAAAAAAACCCTGTATATATATATTTGAAAAAAAAAAGTAATATTTTTTTAATATTATTTTTTGTACAAAAACTAAATGCTACATTGATTCAATCCTATTTTAAATGAAATCATCTCCAAGTTCTAGAAAAACATGAAAATACTTCCTAAATTAAAAACAAACATCTTAAAAATGAAATATTGAAAATTAAAAAATTAAAAAATTAATCCAAAATGATTTATTGTTGATATATTTCATACATTAATTTCTATATGATATAAAATATCTCCTAATAAAATGTTTTATAATAAGAAAAATATTTAAATTAGATTACATACATTTTTTAGAAGTTATTGATATTTTTATTAAAACACTTACACTGTAAAATTCATCCTTGCGCATTTTCGAAAATACAACATTCCATATGTAAACAATAATCATCTCACCATTAAATTAAAACTTTTTGAAATGTTAGTTATGTAAACGTGTAAGAAGTCACATTCATTATTGCGTTTTAGATGTCATGAAAGAGCTTGTGAATCAATTTAATTTTTAAATTAAAATTGATACGTGGTTTAGATTTCAAGAGTTTGTTAGAATGAAACATTAATACTGAAAGGTAAAATGATTGAGCCAATAAAATTAATGGCTTTGATTAATTTTTTTTTCAAAGCAAGTTGTAAACGTAAATTTGCTTCTGCCTTCTTGTTTTACTGACAAAATTTAAAAAAAAACTTTCTATGTAAGCAATTTTACCTGCTGAATGGCAAGAGTTGAGATGTTATAAATATTTGAGTAATCAAAAATGATCTCCTGCTTTTGCTGTATTTTCAAATTTTAAAGTTTATTGAAAATAAAAATTTAGTTTTCGATCGATTATTGTATTTAATACTGATGCAATGTTATAATTTTATGATCATATGTGATGTTATAATACTATAGTAACTATTTCATAAACAATAAGCATAAATTTATTTATTCTTGCTTCTGTAGTCAACAAAATAATACTTGTAAATAACGATTATATGTACTACCAATTAAAACAGACGTTAGTTTAGTTTAAAAACACATCAACGAGCAGCGCCAATGTCTAAAAGCTTCAAAAAACACTTTCAAATTACACTAAAACCAGTCAATAAGTTATAAAAATATTTTCACCTCTTTGTCTCGAGACATCTTCAGTTACTGATGTTGTGTTTCTTCCTCGCTAGTCACTTGGGTTGAAAACTCGTCATTTTTGTTATTCTTAATAACATATGGCGCCATCTATTATCAATTTTTGCTTGCAAAATTTAGACGATCGCAGATAAAAAAAACTAGTAATTTGTGATATTTATATACTTCTATATTATATACTTATATATTTATATACTATTTGAAATTATTTATTTAAGGAAGACTGTTTTTTTTTTTTTTTTTTTTTTTTTTGTGCGTGATATCATGTATATAAAAATATGAATATAGATGAACTTTATAATTCTGAAAATACGTTTATGTTAAATGCATAAAATATTTCTTTACTTTAGCTTATTCATGTTGCTTACTTTTAAATAAGTTAAATTAAATTATAATTGTTTAAATCAGTATTTTGTATGTGGACAAATATATATATTGCTATGAATATGTGATTATTGTTATGAAAACCTAAAATTTTACTTTAGTAAAGTTCTATAATTCAACATAAAGATATCACAACATCACAATATGCTTGTATGAAATGTTATTTATCTGAACGCACTAAGAGTTTTATACAGGGTGTCCGAAAAGTCTGGAAACGATCGAATAACTCGAGAAAAATACATCGTATTGAAAAACGGAATGTATGTGTTCAATATTTTTGAAAAATCTATTTAGGGATATCAAAGTTGCCTCCTGGGGCAAGGGGAAGCAACTTTGAAATCTTAAAAGGTAACCCCTCTTTTTTTATTGCAGATTCAGATTCTACGGGAAAAAAATACGTAACTTTTGTATTTAACATTTTCTTCGGGAAATTGTAGATGGCGCTGTAATCGAGTAAAATGTAGTGAGAATCGTTTCCATTGAAAAGTCTGGAAACGGTTGAATAATTCGAGAAACATACATTGGATTGAAAAACAAAAAATATGTGTTCAATATTTTTGAAAAATCTATTTAGGGATATCACAGTTGACCGTAAACTCAGCCCCCTAGGGGGAAAGGGGGACAGTTTTTAAATCTTAAATGATAAACTCCAATTTTAATGCAGATACGGATTCTACGGGAAAAAATACGTAACTTGTGTATTTAACATTTTCTTCCGCAAATTGTAGATGGCGCTGTAATCAAGTAAAATGCAGTGAGAATCGTTTCCATTGAAAAGCCTGGAAATGGTCGAATAACTCGAGAAATATGTATCGGATTCAAAAACGGAAAAATGCGTGTTCAATATTTTAGAAAAATGGCAACTTTGATATCCCAAAGTATATTTTTCAAAGTATTGGACACGACCGGGTAAATTTATTTATTCATGAAAACACTACAGCTTGATTAAAAACAAACAAACAAAAAAAAAATAAAGAAGATTTTGCTAACAAATTGTAAAAGAGAAATTTGTTTCTGTCTTTTCGTTAGCTAACAAATTGTATATTTCTACTGCTAAGCAATATAACATCCTAAAATAAATCAGTAGAAGGCTATTGAAAATTTAGAAATCAAAATGTTTCTTATTGCTGTTGTACTCTGCAGCAAATTGAAATATTTCTTGAAACAGAAAATTGTATTTTTATTGACGAGTAGATTTAATCTTGATACATTAATTTAAATAGAATTTAAGTAGAATTTAAATATAAAAGTCCTATCTTCTTTAGCTAAAATAAACAAATATAATATGAACAGTAAAATACATATTTATATGGAACATTCATATAACAACATAAAAAAATATGAAGAACTAGTTTAATTTTAGCTAATATTTACAATAGAAGTAGTATCTTAATTTTAAATATAGAAATATATTTTTAAAACTTTTTCTAGACAATTTTATTCGAACTCCTCAAATGAAATCTTTATCGCTACTTATTGAAAGAAAAAAATCTATATTTCAATAACAAAAGAGATTAACAATCTGGTTATATTACATCCATTCAAAATGTTATTTATCTTAACGTATTGAAATTTCTTTTCACAATCATCCTTTAGCTATCAAACAAAGGACATTGTAATAAAATGAAATATTTTAGCTAATTATGATGCGTGATTTAAATTTAAAGAGATGTTATGTTTATATAATACACAAATATCTTTAGAAATAAATAATATTTTTAATTAATGACTAGGCGTGATTTAAATTTAAAGGAACAACGAGAAAGAACAATGTTATTGGAAGGTAAAATTATTCTTCCTTGAAATGAACTAAGACTTCATTGCAAAAATCTTAATATTTCGCCGGCAAGTTGTAAAAGAATGACTGTGTTCAACTTTATTTTGACAAATTTTATAATACTACTGAATTCACAAAATAACAAATTGAATGCAATCAATGGAGATATAATGAAGTTTTCAGCAATTAAATGGTTTTCCGCTTTTGTTGTATGCCTTAGTTTGAATGTTTATTGAAAATATAAATGTATTTTCCGATCGAAAAATAGATTCTGTTACAGTAGGGAGCAGAAAAATTGGCATGCAGATAAATAAACAGAACTATGTTAGGATAATATTTTTTGTGATATAACTTATATTATTTTGTTCAAGAAATTTAATTTAAAAAATATTTAATCACTTATATTTTGATTTTTATACCATTTCGGGAACTATATTCTTGTAATCTGCTTTTTGCATGAATGGAAACACTCTTCAAAATTAATACATAAATATTGTTCCCTAAATCCACAAGAATGAATTTTCATCCCATAATACTGGTTGAATTCTCTTTAAAAAGAGTTTTTGTTTACTAATACATGTACATAAAAATTTATATTTCTTGTTACATTTTAGTATAACTGATGTATGGGAAGTTAAGAGGAGATTCAATTGGTGAATTCTACGATTCTCAAAAATCTTTAATTTTGATAATTTTAGAGCGACATATTAAAAAAAAATATCTTCTTTCAAAATTCTACCAATAGTCCAAACGAAATTAAACCATTAAGATTGCATTTAGAACCATTGCAATGACCTTGAGGCTTTGTTTTTGAGGAAATACTACAGACGACTTTGATCATTAGTTTGGAAAATTATTTTCCGCCATGATCTAGCCTTTCACAAAATGCATTTAATTTACTCAAAACGTATCGTCACTCGATTACATGTTCTAAAGTTTTCTATGGGTGTCTCTGTTTTTAGACTAACCCTCAGTCCATTCTAATAACACGTTTTCTTACAAATTGTAGTCTGTTTCAAATTGATATTTTCATAACATTTTTAGTGCAATCATTTCTTTATATCATTAATCCTATATTTACAAAAATAAAATTACTGTACGCTGTCATTACGTTTTCTTATGTAGTATATTTCAATTTAAAAAGCAAAGTGGTAATTTCAATATTTATTATTATTATTATTATTTTTTGTATAAAAACAATTATTGCCAATTATTTTTTTTTTTGCTTTCTACAATATTTGTTTCAATTAAAAAATTACACTTTACTTTAAGGTTAAATGTTATTTTTTATGTGTATGTTCTATAAATATATCATCATACTCATTAAGATCCATGCTATTATATATATATATATATATATATATATATATATATATATATATATATATATATATATATATATATATATATATATATACATATATATATATAAAATAAACCACTAATAAATTTACCTATTTTATTTTTTATAAAATTCTCGAGAATTCTTCAATTTCAAAAATACACGTAAAAAATAATTGGAAATGATTTTACAACATGTATAAGTGCGCAATTAAGTGAAATGGTGAATACCCGAATTGTGATAATACAATGTTTTACCATAGTTGCCATATCTCCACATTTGTACAAGAACTGCTAAATTCTGATAGTGCTTGTTAATATCATAAAATATAAAAAATAATTGTGGACTTGCATCATTTTCAAAATCATTTCGGTGGGCACGTTTGAACACATTTGAAATATCGTTCAAGAAATAAATTACTTGTAACAAATTTATACTTATATAAAGTGAAATTTCTTAGAAATTGATTAAAAACATAAATTGTGTGTTAATTTGAAATATAATTTAGCTTTAGCTATTTTTTTTCCTAAAATTAAACGTGCCCTATTTTAAGAATCAGCGGCTCAAATATTGTTTAGGCAAATGCACGATTAACTATATATTACATCTTTAATACTTATTTCTGTAAAAATTATAACTGAAAGAAAAATATTTATGTAGATTTCTGAGTAAGGACATGTATACTTTTTAAATCATGTTCTTTTCTTTTTTTTCCTAATAGCTGGAAAACAAAATCCTGTAAATAAAAAAAAATAAAAATAAAAATTGGTCTTTAATGAGAAACAATATACGAATTGTGATAAAAAAGCTAAAAAAGTGTTCATTAAATAATTTATTTTTCACGTTTTGTCAAATTACACTGAGATAAAAAAAATATCATGGTATTAGATTTTAGTTTAAATAACATTTGATAGCTTTTATGCTAACATATTCATTGAATGAGTTCTATACTTGATCTTTCATCTGTATATCAAATACGTATGTACTCGGCTGGTTCATAAACTTAATTAAAAAACACTGATTAAACACACAATCTAAAATTTGAACTGTAAAACTTTTAATTAAATGCACTCTTGGTTACACATTGACAGCGAACGCCATCCGCCACATACGAGCTCTGTGCTCTCAACTGAAAACTTACATAAAAAACAGTCACTTTGACAGTTAACAAGAAGAAAGAAGAAACAAAACATTCAAACTGCGAAATGTCCTTGGATGCAGGAAAACTCAAGATTACTTACGAAGTCTTTTCAGATGCACGAGCACCTGCGAAGCACAAAGTCACTTACCGAGGTATCGTTCGATACTGAGCTCTATCGAAAATGTGTCAAGTAAATATTTTCGAACATACACCCCCCGGACTTGAAACCTTCAAGGGCTACAATTAAATATTCTCAGTCAAAGGGTAGAGGACAAAGTTTGTGAATAGGACGTTTGAGCTAACCCGTAGCAGTTTTTACTATTGCCACTCTAACATGACCATCACTATCTGAAAAGATTTCAATCATTCTTCCCAGCTTCCATTGAAGCGCTCGCACAAGTTCATTTTTAATGAGCACCAAGTCACCAATCTTTAAATTTGCTGTTGGACGTAACCACTTGGGGCGTTGTTGCAATTGAGACAAATACTCTGCACTCCATCGCTTATAAAAGTGCTGAAATACTCTCTGCGTCAGTTGCTAACGACGAAGTCGTGAAGGAGGAACGTCAGAAACATCAAATTCTGGAATAGCTGTCAAACAAGCACCCGTCAAAAAATGACCCGGTGTTGAAACTTGTAGATCATGTGGATCACTTGACAACGGACACAAAGGTCTCAAGTTCAAGCAAGCTTTAATTTGTAACAATAATGTTGAGAACTCTTCAACTGTAAATAGCGAATTTCCCACTGTTCTACGCAAATGACATTTCACAGACTTTATGTTATCCTCCCACAGCCCACCAAAATGTGGAGCAGATTGAGGGTTAAATTTCCAAACGATGCCATCATTTGCAACATAGTTTTGTAAGGATTGATCTTCAATGATGGAGGATATAAATTCGTACAATTCCCTCAATTCCTTACTTGCACCTTTAAAATTTATAGCAAATCTTTTCAGAGCAGCCAAAAACGTTGGAGTTGACAAATCTGACATCGATTCAAGATGAATAGCACGAGTAGAAAAACAAATAAAAATAGCTATGTAACTCTTAAATGCCTTGATACCTCTGCGATTTCTGTGTTTACACATAAAAGACATAATCAACTCCAATCTTCGAAAATGGGCGACTGAGAAAGACACGCATGGCAGGCAGGTCACCCATTGAGTACCAATAGCTGGGGAAGCACGAAAACATTTTAGGCATGTCTTCACAATTTTTCTTACTGCCTCTCGACCACTTAAATCCAAAATTTTGTTCGAAGGACAGATAAAAGAAGCTGCGGACCAGCATGCAAGTAAGGTATATGATAATGCCTAATAAGGAATGCAGTAATATGATGAGACTTCGGCAACATTATTGGGTGTTTCTGATCTTCGAAAACACTAGCATTTCTCAACCTTCCGCTGACCCGCAAAATACAGTTTGAATCCAGAAATGCATTTAATGTTAAAAGTTTGCTTGAACGTTTTAACAATTTATGATTACTTATAGCAAAGATCTCCTCAGAAAAACACTGGTGTTGTACTAATTTCACTCACATCGTTGTGGCTCTTGAAAGCTCTGATGACAAGAGTAAACAGTTTATTCGGCGAGATACCTTTTTTGCATTGTTCACAAATCTCAAGCACCAAGCGACGATTCGTACCAGTTTATCCCAAGTGGAATATCTGAAAATTACATGATCATCACTAAGCTCAAACACATTTACAACGCAGTTTCGCTTTTCTTCCTTTAAAACAATCTCCTGTATATGTTTACCGTTAAATGGCTCATTAGGTTGCTTGTTATTCAATGGCTCTCTCAACCATCGAGGACCACGGAACCATAACTCACAATTTACTAACTCCGATGGCAACATATCCCTTGTTCCGCAGTCAGCAGGATTTTAAATTCCAGGAACACGATTCCACGGAACATTAGGAAGTGCCTCTTGGATTTTTGAAACACGGTTAGCTACGTAGGTTTGCCAACGATGAGGCTCTGAAGAAAGCCATTCCAACGTAACCCTAGAATCAGTACAGGCAAAAAATTCAGTCTCTGTAAAACTTAAATGTTATAGAACCATTTTTAGCAAATTTGCCAAAAGTAAAGCCGAACAATATTCAAGTAGTGGAATGGACTGAGTCTTAATTAGTGCTACCTTAGTCTTAGATGTCAAAAGATTTACTGTTATATTTTCATCAGGAGAAATTATATGCAAATATATTACCGCACAATACGCCTTTTCCGACATATCACAAAAGGCATGAATTTGAAGTCCCATTTTATCTACAGCCAAGACAAATCGAGGAATCTTCAATTGGGAAATTACCCTTAAATCATTTATAAACGATGTCCACCGCTTACTAATGTCTTCACTAATGGGCTCGTTCCAGGCAAGTAAAAGTTTCCACAAATCTTGCAACAGTATCTCCATGAAAACGAAGGGGATAGCAAGCCTAATGGATCAAACACCTTTGCGGCCTCTGACAAGATATCTCTCTTAGAATATCTATTCTTTTTGTCATGGTTTAAAACAGTGAAACAAAAGAAATCACAAAACAAATTCCACTGGATTCACAAAATTTTTATCCCACTATCATTCTTTAAGAACATTGAATCTGCACTTTCTCTGCATTCTTCCGAAATGTTCTTCAACACCACAGGCACATTACACTCTTAAAACTGTGCCTCTGATATATAAGGCACCAGCGCATCGTGCCTTCTATTAATTTAATATTAGAGGCACGCAGACAAAGTGCCTCTGATTAGCAGATAAACATCAAAGGCACAAATGACGTTGTCAAAATCTTTCAGAGGCACAGAAGACAGAACGAAATCTCTCAGAGGCACCGAGCTAAATGTGTGCCTTTAAAAAAAACTGCCATGATTTCAGCGGTACAGTGGAAAACGCGCATGCGTACAAAAGTTTAACCCATGCTGCATTGAGCGGGATGTTTACTTTCAATGAGGGATAAGGGTCTGGAGGAATAATGGTTCCTTGACCGGAAGAAATGGCGTCTCTTGTAGTTATTCGAATGGCGGCACCTGACGACACAAACCGAGTTTATATATATATACTTTTCGCAAGACGATTATTTTGAATCAAGAGGTTTTGTGCTTTCGTTTTTTAATTACTCTCTTGTTATTATTGTCGTTCAGGATTGCAACAATATTAATCGCTGATTATAGGAGTTATGTTTTCCTACGATTTAAAACGACGCCGCAGAGGTAAATGTTCCTGTAGAAAATGCAATGAATATATGCTAGGAAACATAACATTACGTACAATGGATGGTGTAATTATTGCAATCATCCACCTGTGGATCATGATAAAGTTATATAAAGAAGCCTGCAATAAGTAAGTATATTTAGTTTAGTACTTGATTATTTTCTTTTAATGTGTAGTATAAAAATTTACACTCTAAAAGAAATGTTTTATGTTACAAACATATGTATATACCGGGTAAATGTATCATTTAATTTTTTAATTAATAGTTATAGCTATTAAAGTCCACTTTCTTTTGTGTTATATGAATCAGTGTTGAATTCAGGGGGATGGCGACAATCCCTCTCCGGAACAATGATGTTCTACCCCGAAATGTGTCAGATTTTATTCTTTTTAATGGACAAAAGTGCAACTTCCCCCACCCCCCCGACCCGCAAAAATTCCTCCCGGAGAAAAATGTCTGAATTCAACACTGATATTAATCTGTCAACGATATTTAACTAATCTCAGCTACGTTTCCCATTGTAATCGAAATTTAACTGCAATAACAAAAATAAATCAAAACACCCAAAATTTCAGTAATGGACATCCTACAAAAATTAATAGATATTGTTTTTGTAATCGTATTTTATTTAGAATCAGAATTCAATATAATGAAAATATATACTAATGAAACAAATTAGTTATTTTCAAATAAATTTAACATTTAGGATACCAGTAATGAAATATTTATGATAAGAGTTACTTTTTGAAATTAATTGTTGTCATTATCACAAGATCAATATTATGATTATTTTTCACTGATTATTTTTAATGGTTGTCTTATTTGTTTTTAATAAAGCTTTTATGCCTTTTTATGTATTTTGTTAAGTAATAAATTGATATTTTGACAAGGTTCTTTATTGAACCACAAAACTGATTTAGGCCACATGGACACACATTTTAATATTTATTTCAAATTTATTTCAATAAATTGGGAGTGAGAAAATTTTCTATTATAGATGGTATTCTGCCTTAGACAAAATTTAATTTATGTCTTTGGATATGCCATGTTGGAAAATCTTTCTGCAGTAGACAGAATTTACTGTAAATATGTAAATATAATATAAAATATAATTAAATTACATTCTGTGGCTCTTATAATGGTGGAACATGCATGTGCCACCATTATAAGAGGCACAGAATGTATTTTTAAATAAGAGGCATTTGAATATATAAATTCAGCGGCACACTGTGCCTCTTAATTTCAAAGGAACTTACGCTGTGCCTCTGAATCTCAGAGGCACTATATACCTCTTAATTTAAAAATATTCAGAGGCACAAAAATTCAAAATGTACCTCTTAAATCAGAAGCACAGTTTTAAGAATGTAGAAATCCATTTTCGTAACTTAAAACCAGCTCGTTTCATTAACAATGTCAATTGATCGATTAGTTTCCCAACTTCTCCTTCATTCTGACCCCCAGACAATAAATCTACATAAAAATCCCTTAACACTGCTGCAGATGCCACCGGATATTCACTCTTCTCATCTAAGGCAAACTGATGAAGACCTCTAGTAGATTAAAACGGTCAGATGCGGTACCCTGAGTAACTGTTGTTAAACGGTAATCCTCTATAGAATCCTGGGAATTTCTCTCCAAAGAATCCTCATAAAATCTTTATCATCAGGATTAATCAAGACCTGTCTAAACATTTTCTCTATATCTGCACATACAACTATAGATAAAGTTCTAAATCTTAAAAGAATTGGAAAAAGCTCTTGCTGTATGCGTGGACCGACCATAAGAATGTCGTTCAAAGACACACTCGAAGCAGACTTAGCTGAAGCGTCAAAAACAACTCTCAGTTTTATCGTCGTGCTTGATTCCCTAATTACCGCATGATATGGTAAATAACAAACACTTGAAGGAACACCCTCCGACTTGGATACATATTACATGTGACCCAATTCAAAATATTCCCTCATAAACTTTCGATAGTCTTCATACATAGACGGTTGTTTTGAAAGTCTGCGTTCTAACGAACGAAATCTCTGGATAGTCATTTCCCTGGTATCATCAAATCGAGATGGGGAATCTTTAAATGGAAGTTTCACGACAAATATTCCAGACCTGTCTCGAAAATAACGGCGTTTTAAATGATCCTCACATTCTCTTTCCTCCTTAGAAATCTGAACTAATTCCGGAACAGAATACAAAGACGAAAATTGTTGCACCAAGCTATGTAATTTTAAGTGAATATTATTGACGGCAAATGTACGTAGACCAGTATCAAATGAGGCAGTCCCCGAAATAATCCATCCAATTTTAGAACATACAGCGAAAGTCAGAGCTTCCCCTCTATTCTCAATTTTCCCATTTAGTAATGTAAAAAATACGTTAACTCGAAGTAGAATATCTACTGGTCTTGATTCAAAAAATAGTTAGAACTACGGAAGGAATAGAACTACATGGCACATTTGATGTTATTCTTTTTATCACAAATGCTTTAGTGGCAAATTTTATTTCAGAATTAAAATGAGGGGTAAAATTCAAATTTATCTCTCCATTTGTTTCAGCACTATAAGAACCCAAACAGGTAACCTGTACTCTAGTACTTCGTCTTGGAAAACACAATTTTCGCATACAATTTTCACTTATGAAACAAGCCTTAACTTCCACTGCCCAGCAACGCGCGGCAATTTACAAGATTACCCACTGAATCAAGAACCTTAATCATTGCTGTACAAAGTAGAGTCTGTCCCATATTCATTAATTGTATTCCCGACTCAGAATTGTTTCGAAACTCATAGGTGCCAGTGCAAGAAGTTTGATTTAATAACTCATTTTGTCTAGGTCGGAATTCTGTTACGTTCGGGGAAAGAGGAACAACCGGAGTTTCAGCCGCACTCTCTAAATGAAGACCAATGTCTCGTGAAATATGCAAGACACTGTGATGATGCTTGTGGCACACTTTACATTTACCCACACTCCTACACTTTTTAGCATAGTGTTTCTCTAAAAGACAGGTATAATACAAACCATTTGTTTTAGCTATCTATATTCTCTTCTGCACATATAATTGCAAATATCGCTGGCATTTATAAAGTGGATGCGATTCTTTGCATAAAACACAAATATTATTAGCAGACAACAATGTATTGAATTTAGGTTTTCTAATTTCTTTCACTGTTGGTCTACTATTTTGAAGTGTTCTCGCATGATCCTTGAAGAAAGATAATAAATTTTCAAAAGTTCTCAATTCTTCCTTTTTGAGTGTTCTTTCCCACCAATATCTCATATGCTTATTTAATTTTTCTGTAATTAAATAAACTATCAATACTTCTGAAAAGCCGTCAACCTCTTGTCTAAGTACACCCACTGAACACACACATTAATTTATATCATCTACACTTTCTAAAAGAGACTGTGCAGTATCCGAAATGCAAGGCATTCCAATAAATTTCTTAATCAATGCATTAATTAATTCTCGTTATTTGAATATCGCTCTTTCAAAAGTTCTAACTTTGTCTTATAAATTGAATCAGAGATTGAAAGGCATTGAATTATTTTAAGTGCGCTACTTTTGCATGCCGAATTTAAATATTGTAATTTTTGATAGTCTGATAAACTTTCACTACAATCCACACTAGCCCTAAATAAATAATAAAAGGGCAGACACTCCTCCAGATTACCACTGAACGTGGGAAGTGTGATTTTCGGCAATTTAACCTCAGAGGTTTGAGATTCTAAAAACCCTGCATTGTGACTACTTTCGTTTAAAGTAATTTCTGATTTTTTTCCGGATAACACTGAGCCACATACTGTCAAGTCTATCCTGTTCTGTCTGCTGCTCCTCAATGTAGGCGTCAACATCATTTCTTATCACATTTAGAAAAAAATCATATTAAATGTTTCACTCAATTCTTCATTCAATTTTCTAATTCAAATTTTAAACAATGTTAATCGACTTGAATCCGCTTCATTAACACACCCAATTATCTTATTCTCTAATTTTGTAATAGCAGATTTTAATCTTTTCTTTTTAACTAAAAAATCTTCCAACTCTTCCATAATAAATAAAAATTTAAATACAGGAACGAACTCACCAAACCGTTAAAACGTCTTATCAATAATGTAGGGGTATTGGCATCCAACCAACCTTGCGCTTGAACTTTAACACTGAACTTAAGACATCCACATTTTAAGTCCAAACCTCTTTCAAAATTAGCTCAATCACCTATTTATTTTATGAAAAAAGAAATCTCGGGTGACAGACCATATGTTTACTCGGCTGTTTCACTTTAAACTTAATAAAAAAAACACTGATTAAACACACATTCTAAAATTTGAACTGTAAAACTTTTAATTAAAAACATTAAACCCTCTTGGTTACACGTTGACAGCGAACGCCATCCACCACACACGAGCCCTGTGCTCTCAACTGAAAACTTACATAAAAAAACAGATACTTTGATAGTTAAGAAGAAGAAAGAGGAAATAAAACATTCAAACTGCGAAATGTCCTTGGATGCAGTAAAACTCAAGATTACTTACGAAGTCTCTTCAGATGCACGAGCAACTGCGAAGCACAAAGTCACTTACCGAGGTATCCTTCGATACTAAGCTCTATCGAAACTGTGTCAAGTAAATATTTTCGAACAACATATATATACGTAGCTTATATCCAAAATTAAACCATGCATTTGCAATATCTCAGTTGATCAAATGGATCATATTGCTAGTTCCTGATAAAAACAGCGCTCACTAATGACCCGCACATAATGTAAATCGGATTTAAATCTGGGGACTGTGCAGGCGACTACAAAAAATTATTTACTTTGCGGAACCAAGCTTTGGATGATGCAAATACATCCCCGGAAGTGTTGTCATTTTGAAAGATCGCAAATTACAAGACTAAGTGAGCTAATTCTTCCCTAAACCATCAGTGACGCACCTCTACGAAGACACTTCAAAAATGCTTTTGTTCTTTTCGAAAACCATGCAAGTAATACTGAAATCGATCTGGTTTATCCAGATTGTATTTCAGTTTGGCAAAAAAAAAAAAAAAAAAAACATAATCATCATTTTTAGTTTAAATTTTTGGGTCTTTCATGGGGCTATGTTACATAGGATTTTATTAGTTTGGGTACCCGACTGTATTTTGTATATTTTATACTTCCATTATTTGAAATCACTCTCTAAATTATTCTTGTGTACTTGCCCGTAATTCTAATCATACTTTTATTTTTTTCCTTGACAAATTTTCATTAAAGCAAGCCTGAAAATTTAACGTTTTGTTCTTCTTGATAATTTTCTATTTGTGGCTTTAGCTTTTTATCATTCTAAAGCATATTCGACAACTGCATAAATAAAATATAATACAGTAAATCGATGTTTTCCAATACGACATTTGTATTCAAGAAAACTATTACTCTGTGTATTTCACGTGTGCATTGCCCTTGTTTTTAAAATATGAGTGGTTATTCACTTTATCCATGTACTACCCAACATTAAACATAAAATTTAAATATACAAATCTGCAACAGACTATAATTTAAAACGTTCTCAAAACTTTTATAAAAATTATCACAATATAATAAAATATAACACCTTGTAATAGTATATTACTTTTAAATGCTAAAGGTGTAAAATTAACAACTATAATATAAATTAAAATAACTTTTATTAGTTGTTTTACATGTTTCGACTCTTCTGAGTCATTTTCAAAAACAAAATGAGAATATTCTAAAGATGCACGGGCTTTGAAGTTATTATTTACATGTACTTTTTAAAAAAATTACGCACGTTATCTATTATTTTTTACTTGATTGTTTATTTTCATATCTTTGAGCATGGAGTTATTCTAGCCACAGTTTCGGTAAATTAAAAGATGCCGCATCGTTACATATTGTATTTTTGCGCGTGAGTATCTCTATGGTTTCTCTTATTATGGATGGATAGTATAGACTGGAGGGAAATATTATTTTACTTTCATTGAAATTTATTTGGATGGTTTCTTCTTGATATAATCTTGCTAGGGCTGTAATTTTTCTATTGTATTTAATATCAGCTATATGCTCTTTTTTTCTGCAATTAAATTTCCTGCTGGTCATGCCTATGTAGTAATTCTTGGATCCGTCTTCTTTAATAAAAGGTATTTCATATACTCCTGAATAATTCTCAAAATTAATTGGGTCAATTTTACTGCAAATGATATTCTTTAATTTCTTAGGTGGTTTGGCTATTAAGCAGATATTGAAACGTTTAAGGCTGTGTTTTAATTTTTCGAAAAAGGCCTATAATAATGGTTTTACAGTACACCATATTAATAAATTAATCATAGATATCACCAATAATAAGTATTCAGAAAAGAAATTTGATTCACAAAAATACAAACTTTATACGCTGCAATATTATCCAAGCTTTTTCGAAAAATTAAAACACAGCCTTAAACGTTTCAATATCTGCTTAATAGCCAAACCACCTAAGAAATTAAAGAATATCATTTGCAGTAAAATTGACCCAATTAATTTTGAGAATTATTCAGGAGTATATGAAATACCTTTTATTAAAGAAGACGGATCCAAGAATTACTACATAGGCATGACCAGCAGGAAATTTAATTGCAGAAAAAAAGAGCATATAGCTGATATTAAATACAATAGAAAAATTACAGCCCTAGCAAGATTATATCAAGAAGAAACCATCCAAATAAATTTCAATGAAAGTAAAATAATATTTCCCTCCAGTCTATACTATTCATCCATAATAAGAGAAACCATAGAGATACTCACGCGCAAAAATACAATATGTAACGATGCGGCATCTTTTAATTTACCGAAACTGTGGCTAGAATTACTCCATGCTCAAAGATATGAAAATAAACAATCAAGTAAAAAATAATAGATAACGTGCGTAATTTTTTTAAAAAGTACATGTAAATAATAACTTCAAAGCCCGTGCATCTTTAGAATATTCTCATTTTGTTTTTGAAAATGACTCAGAAGAGTCGAAACATGTAAAACAACTAATAAAAGTTATTTTAATTTATATTATAGTTGTTAATTTTACACCTTTAGCATTTAAAAGTAATATAAAATTATCACAGTCTGCAGACTAAAAAGTAAAATGAGAGAAGTGAAAAAAAAAATACCATCATATTATTTGGTCCCAGTCTAAAACACACAAAATTAGAAACAATTGATCGATACAAAATAAAAAGTGCTTAATTTAGTTATTAAAAATATCTATTTATATAAATTTTATTCTTTTTAATAACATTGATTAAAAAAAAATACAAAATATAGCAGGCAAAATTTTGCAGAAAAACAGAATCTTGATAATTTTTGTATGCTTATATATATGGCAATAAATTATACACACAACACAAAAAATTGGAGTTTCGAGAATTTTTTTTTAATTATTAAACTTAATTTTAGAAAAATATTCTTGAACATTCTGCGTTGCGTGCAACTGCGAGTATCTAAAAATAGAATATTTCACTGAAAACCCATTTTTTTTTAGTATGTCTTTCCTTTTTTGGATTTTAATAGAAAAAAAAATCAAGTAAATAAATTATAAAGAAATGAAGTACACATATTACTTTACAGATTAACATTTTTTTTACGGCGGATATTTGAAGGAAACGTATAAAGTTTAATTCAGGTTAGTCGCGTTTTTCTACTTTTTAAAAGATATTAAAAAGTATAATTTAACATTTTAAAAGGAAACGAATTTTAATTTCGACGCATAAAATTGAAAAAAAGGACTAAAATGGCGATTTTTTTTTTCTGGCGTAACATTCTGTCGTCACAACCTCAGTAAAAAGTGTAATTTCATAAAGTGTTTTATAAGATTTCCTTTTCTTTTTCATATTTTGCGTAAAGGAAACATTAAAATTTAATAAAAGAAAATTAATATTCCTATTTTTTCTTAAACATGTTAAAAAGTATTTGAATAAATTTTCTAATATTGATTTTTTCCAATATTATAGCATTTTATGATAACATAGATAACATACTAAATATTTTGGAAAATATAAACAGTTATCGACAGAATAATGATGGATAAAGGCAATTTCTAAGGAACATAAATTAAGTAATAATAGATTAGCCACATTTAATTTAAAAAGTCCTTCCGGCCTGTACCGGGAGGAAAATGTAGCTTTCCTATATCTTCGTTTTAAAATTTTAGCTAATATTACACAAAAACAGCAAGTTAAAATGCAATGAAACGTTTACAAAAGATTCGTTAATACTGAATTTGAATAAGAAATTTGAATAAGAATTTGAATAAGAATATATATATATATATATATATGGATATATCTATATATATAAATCAACATTTGAACGGAGGGTGGTTTTGGGGTCATGATCGGTGAAAATATATAGAAATTTTCCGGAACTGCTTTCCTCCGAACGGCTGCAATAGGTAGCTTTATACTTTTTTGTATTGAAAGCTATCTAAAAGGAGTACCAGTATTTCGGAATAGTAAACATAATCGTCTTATTTAAAGTTGAATATCGCGATTAAATAAGGTAAATATTATTAATGAAAAATAGTGGTTCCTGATTTTTCCGATATTGTTGACAATCCAGAATACTTACAAATCCAGATAAAATGTGGAATGATCTCATTTATTAGCTGCAAATATTAAAAATAGAATAAAAATATTTTTAAGCTGCATACATCTATTATTTATTACTTATATTACTGGAACTATGTTCTGATATTTATTTAAACGTTGAATGTCTTATGAGAATCCTACGAAATTGGTATTAAAATGTAATATTAAGCATATTTATATTTATATTTTTATTATTATTTTAGAGAAATTGAATTTTAGAAACTTTAAATATGCGAACCTAAAATTACAGCTCATTCCGCCAAGTTCTTTGGATTTATGCTTAAAAAATATGGACTTTAAAAATACCCTCATTGCAGTTTGTTTTGTAACTGTAAAGAAAGGATTTAACATCACAAGCTCTAAACTTTATATCCTCATAATCACTAAACTACTTCACCGAAAGACTTCTCGTTTGGTAACCGAAGGTAAAATGTATTGAAACGTTGAAATATCACATCAAAATTGGATGTACGTATTGAAAATTTCAAAGTTTGTTACAGTTTCAATATGGAATCTCTCTAACAATAGTTTTGACCAGAAATTCATAGAAGACATAATTCCCAATCCAATGACTATTTCTGTTTTTCTCTGCGATAGTTTGGCAACTAAAATATAGGAAGTGTTCTTTCTCTCTATTTCTTTTTGACAAGTGTATATTATTTTTTATTGTATTCTAGACCTTGTTTTAAAATGAATTAAAATTTTTTTAAAGTTCTGATATCAATAATATGGAGATATATTTATATCTTATCATGAGTTAATGTCTGTGTATTTTTTCTGAAAAACATCTGTAAAATTATCAATTTTTACTAGCAGACATTACATAGATATTTACTAAAAACATGAGTCATTAAAATGGCCATCAGTTTTCATAAAATCATCACTATACCATAATAACGTTTTCGACTCTGGTTCGGTTATTGTATTGTATAGTGATGGTTTTATGAAAACTGATGGCCATATTAATGACTCATGTTTTTAGTAAATATATATGTAATGCCTGCTAGAAAAAATTGGTATTTTTACATATGTTTTTTATTGTTTGAACAAACTTCCGGATTTCCGTGTAAAATTACACTTTTGTTAATACGATAGCGCCCAAAATATTAGTCGCATTAACACCAAAATATGACTGGAAGTCGGTTGTACCAAAATCTCGCTGGGGATACAAAATCAGAAAGATTCGTCAACTCTAACGCCCCGAAACACCTGCACTAAAATTTTCGATTTTCCCATTGAGATAACATTGCGATTGTTTGAATTATTAGTTAAAACACTAGCTCCATTGTTGTAACTTATATATTTTAACCTCAGTGTTGTTCACATATTTATGACGTCTCGTGACATCGTACTACGTGACTCGTGACATCGTCTATGACATCGTACTGACGCACACATTTGTGATTTATGATATAGATTGACTTTTAGATGTTTTTCTTCATACGGTACGTAACGACCCCCATACATTTTTTTCTTTTTTGGGAACTGATAGGTTCCCAAATTAGACCTCATATTCTTTGTAATTTCCAAATCGATGTAATTCGGTTTGAATTTTACATAAAAAAAGAAAAGAAATCGAATACGAATTTGGGTACTTCTGTATTTGCCGCATGCCAACAGATAATAACCAAAGAATTCGAGAAAAATATAATGCCATGTATGTATTCATTATATGTATGCATGCATGCATTTTTGAATTCGCATTTATGAAAGTTTGTATAGGGAAATTTCCATTTTCATAGTCAGGTTCGCAGGCAATTGCCATATTTTAGTGACACTGTTTGGCGTGAGCGAGCGCGGCTCAAATTTAAGTTTATTGTATTAAGCTGTTTTTGTTTTTCTTTCTGTACACACAGACTTGCATGTGAAATGTCACGTCAGGAAAACAGCCCGTTTCAGGAACCTTATTAGGGATGTGCAATTTAAGAAAGTCAGTTTATACATATTTTTTAACATTAAAAATTCAAATAACTGGGAATCTGAATGAAAAAACAGTAAAATGGCGAAAAGAAAAAAAAATGTAATATTCTTCAAAAAAAGAACGACAGTTCGCAGTTCGGCAATCTCTGAATATTTAACGAATTGTATTTTCATACTTAATTAGAAAGATTTTTTTTTCAAAATTAAAAACATATGATAAAAGTGTGAAGAATATAATTCGAATTTAAATACTATACCTTCAAAAAATTGAATTATAATAAAATTATTGTAAACTCAGTAAAACACAATATTCAAAGGACATTATTTCTTGTTTGTTGATAGAACAAATTATAAGTATTTTATCATTCATTGTTTTTCTTTCATCGCAATTTTTTTTTCGTCCCAACTCAGTGAATAAAAATAAATTGGTCTCAATAATTAAATATCAGCTTTCTGTTTCTATTATATCCATGAAATTAACTGAAAAATTATTTTGAATTGCGAAAATTCATAATTAAAAACCTTACACGGTGCATTCTTTTTATTGAAAAGCATTTGCACATATTTTTCAACTTATTAAAACAGTTTGAGATTGGAATTCTATTTTGAAATTAATTAAGTTTATTATTTGGTGAAACTAGTACTGAACGAATCATTAAATGAACAGACTGCGAATAGCAGAAAATCACAGTCACACGCACACACACACACACAGGTTGGCAAGACGTGCAAACTCAGGACTTTGTGTGTACACCGCCAATTAAGGACTTCAAAAATAACAGACTTAAAAGTTTATTTTCGGTGAATAACTATTACTTATACTCCATTAAATCTGAATCAACTTTGATTTTTGTTAAAATTTCAAAATTTCCCAATATGTATTTTCGCAATGTAAATGGGGACATTGATACACACCTATATACACACTGAACTCGATACACACAATGAATTCAGGACTTCATTAATTTACAATCAATTGAGGACATTTACTGTTACGATACACACAATCAACCCCGGACATTCTGAAAAAGTTTTATGCTACTGCATTATTTACACGTTGCTCATTTATGAGTGTAAAAAAATATATTTCAACATTTAATCTTTAAATTCATTTTAATGTTTTTTTATCTTATTTTATGTACATAAGAAAAATATATTGGAATCGCGAAAATATTCGACTTCCGGTGTTTATTTTCGGTGAATAACTATTATTTATACTCTATTAAATCTGAATCAACTTTAATTTTTGAGAAAATTTCAAAATTTCACAAAATGTATTTTCGCAATGTAAATGGGGGCATTGATACATATCTACATACACAGTGAACTCGATACACACAATCAATTGAGGACATTTACTGTTATGATACACACAATCAACACCGGACATTCTGAAAAAGTTTTATGCTAAAGTTTTATACGTTGTTCGTTACTGTATTACACGTTGTTCATTTATAAGTTAAAAAATATATTTCAGCATTTAATCATTAAATTCATTTACTTTTTTTTTACTTTTTTTATGTACATAAGAAGAAAATATTAGAAACGCGAAAATTTTCGACTTCCGGTTTTTGACGGATTTATACGTTTTGGTATATCCTTAACACAATTTAACTATTTTTGGAAAATTTTCTGTCTGTCTGCTGTTGATCTGTGGGTTTTTGTGTGTGTCTGTGTGTGACAGAAATATTTGCAGCATCGCTAGTGCAAAAACTAATGGACAGAATTTCAGGAAATTTTATATTTAGTTGCAACTTAATATAAATTGTAGCTGATTAGATTTTGGTGAATATCGCTGAACAGGTGGCGCTGTTGTTCCACTTTTTCCAGAATTTTTGGGATTGGCAGATCTCGGCTTCTATTGTATGGAATTGCACAACATTTTGCATACAAGGTACTTACAATTAAAAAAAACATTCTTTCAATTTTTGTGCGCATAAGTTACTAGGGGTGCTGCTATACTGTTTTTTTTCTATCATTTTTGCGATAGTCAAATCAAGACTTGGAATTACATTGCATGGAATTACACAAAAAATAACATACGAAATGCTCATTATAAGAAATGACATTTGTGTTTATATATATCCTTATAATTCTGCACTACTGTAATACACTGCACTACTACAAAACTGTTTTTCCATAATTACTGAGATGCACACATCTCGACATTTATTTGGAGAAATTACATGAAATTTAATAAACGAATTATTTATCATAAGAAAGTAAGCTCATTCATTTTTTTATGTATGTATCAGATTATGTATACTCAAGAGGAGATGCTCTCAAATATGTTTTTAAATTAATAACTCAAATATGTTTCTAAATTAATATATTAGATTTATATAGAGAAACGTATTGTTATAGCCATAACAAACTACATTGAATAAGCAATACATCTAATTCTTTAAATTAATACATAACTATCATGAATAACATAAAAAAATGTTTATAAAAGTTATTTTAAAATGAGAAAATAGCTACACTTTAAATTAAAAAAAAAAAAAAAACGTTATTATTATTTTTTTTTTAAATGACAAAAATATATATTAAAATAATTTTTTTGTACTATAAAAATGTTTTGTTTCTAATTACGTGAATGAAATCTTTTTTTTTCTTTACTTTCGAAAAGTCGAAAATTAAAAAAAATTACGGACGCATAAGTTTTTGTTTGTTTAGTATTATTTATTAGACTAACATAACAAAAATTAACATAGCAAAATTAGTTTTTCGGTATTTGTATCTGTAATACGTTAAACATCAGTAAATGATGACGCTTTGCAATTCGCAAAGTGAGAAAATAACAAATGCGGGTGAGCAAGGACGTAATTCACGCAGCAAGCGAAAGCGGTATTCGCACCGGCACGAAAGACGTAATAAACTTTGTCAATCGATGGCCTAATGCAGAATACACACCGACAAGCGAGGACATATTACACACCGAACAGTAAGAACAAACGCACACCGGCAAACAGAGACGTAATACACACCGACAATCGAAGACGTAATACACATCGGCAATCTAGGACGTAATACACACCGGCAAGCCAGGACATAATACACACCGGAGAGCGAGGACGTAATACATACCGGCAAGCCAGGACGTAAAACACACCGGCAAGCGAGGACGAAATACACAAATTTAACTTTTATGAACAATTAATTCTTAAAAAAAAACAAGAATATTTTGAATATTTTTTTCAAATAAAAAACGATATATGACTATCTTATTTTTGTCCCCTTCCTCACTTCCAAAGGGAGGGGGGGATGCAAAATTCGAAAAATCCTGAAATTGGTTTTTAGCTATCCATGTTTGTAATAATTTAAGAAAATAGTCTTATGAATCTCTACTTTCTTTAAAATACGAAAAGATATTAAAAAATCTTGTTTCTAATATCCTGGCAATCTAGGACGTAATACACGCCGGAGAGCGAGGACGTAATACATACCGGCAAGCCAGGACGTAAAACACACCGGCAAGCGAAGACGATATACACAAATTTAACTTTTATGAACAATTAATTCTTAAAAAAAAAAAAAAAAACAAAAAAAATCTTATGTATATTTTTTTAAAAATAAAAAACGGTATATGAAAATCTTATTTTTGTCCCCTTCCTCACTTCCAGAGGGAGGGGGGATGCAAAATTCGAAAATTCCTGAAATTGGTTTTTAGTTATCCATGTTTGTAATAATTTAAGAAAACAGTCTTATGAATCTCTACTTTCTTTAAAATACGAAAAGATATTAAAAAATCTTGTTTCTAATATCCTGGCAATCTAGGACGTAATACACGCCGGAGAGCGAGGACGTAATACATACCGGCAAGCCAGGACGTAAAACACACCGGCAAGCGAAGACGATATACACAAATTTAACTTTTATGAACAATTAATTCTTAAAAAAAAAAAAAAAAAAAAAAAAAAAAAAAAAAAAAAAATCTTATGTATATTTTTTTAAAAATAAAAAACGGTACATGAAAATCTTATTTTTGTCCCCTTCCTCACTTCCAGAGGGAGGGGGGATGCAAAATTCGAAAATTCCTGAAATTGGTTTTTAGTTATCCATGTTTGTAATAATTTAAGAAAACAGTCTTATGAATCTCTACTTTCTTTAAAATACGAAAAGATATTAAAAAATCTTGTTTCTGCCCCCCCCCCCGTCCCTTTGGAGGAGGGATACTGAAAATTCTAGGATTTGATTTTTAAATATTCCTCCTTGCGATATTTTAAACCAAAAAATTTATGAATATCATTTCTTAATTGAAATATAATGAAAAATGTAAAAAGCTGTATCCCCCCCCCCTCTACACTCTCGTTGGAGCGCAAATTTTGAAATTTTCCGAAATTAGTTTTTTGGTATTTGTCTCCGTAATAATAATATAAGTAAGAAGCTTATGAATTCTATTTTTTGTTTGAAATACGAAACGATACATAAAAATCGCGTTTTCGTCTCCAGCCTCTCTTTTGGGAAAAGAAATTTAAAAATTCCAGAAATTGGATTTTAGATATTCGTGTTTGGAATATTTAAAATAAAAAATAATTGAAATTTAAATTTAAATTGTAATATATAGGAATATTAAGAGTAATTTGAAAATTGTGATTTTGCCCCCCCTCTCCTTTGGGGAGAGATTTTGAAAATTCCAAGAAATGAATTTTATGTAATCCTCCTTGTGATATTGTAAACCAAGAATATTATGAATATATTTTTATAAAATAGAAACAATAGTACTGACACATCCCCCCCTTAATTTAATTCCGCAAATTTTAAAAATTTCAGAAATTAGTTTTTCGGTATTTGTATCTGTAATACGTTAAACATCAGTGAATGATGACGCTTTGCATATTTATTTTAATTCTTAAAAAAAAAAAAAAACAAGAATATTTTGAATTTTTTTTTCAAATAAAAAACGATATATGACTATCTTATTTTTGTCCCCTTCCTCACTTTCAAAGCGGGGGTGGGGGGGTGGGGGGGGGGGGGTTGATGAATTCTAAAAATCCTGAAATTGGTTTTTAGCTTTCCATGTTTGTAATAATTTAAGGGAAGAGTTTTATGAATGTCTGCTTTCTTCAATATACGAAAATATATGTGAAAATCTTGTTTTTCCACACGTTCCTTTGGAGGGGGGATATTGAAAATTCTAGGAATTGATTTTTAGGTATTCCGCCTTGCTATATTTTAAACCAAGAAATTTATGAATATCATTTTTTAATTCAAATATAAAGAAAAAATGTAAAAAGCTGTATTGCCCCCCCCCCCCGCCCTCCTTCGTTGGAGTGCGAATTTTGGAATTTCCAGAAATTAGTGCTTTGGTATTTGTTTTCGTAATAATTTAAAGCAAGAAGCTTATGAATTCTACTTTTTGTTTGAAATACGAAACGATACATGAAAATCGCGTTTTCGTCCCCAGTCCCTCTTTTGGGGAAAGAAATTTGAAAATTACAGAAATTGGTTTTCAAATATTTGTGTTTGTAATACTCTAAAGCAAAAATGATTGAAATTTCGAGTTAAATTGAACTATTAATTGTAATTTGATAATCGCCCCCCCCCCCCCTCCCTCTTCTTTCGGTGAGGAATTTTGAAAATTCCCAGAATTGATTTTTAGGTATTCCTCCTTGTAATAGTGTAAACCAAGAATCTTATGAATATCTTTTTATAAATTGAAATATGTTCATGTTTTTCTTTTCGCAAATCAGGCTTCAAACAAAATCCAAGATGTGTGATATATTTTTTCACACTTAGATAAGGAAGCTTATTTAAACTGCTTGTAAGCAGACATGCTCGAAGCAATGTGTTTGTTTTCACTTTCTTCTTTTTATCAAAGATATTTTTGGAGCGGCCTGATTTGACATTATGTGGGGTGGGGATGGGGACAGGAAGACTAATGATTTCTAATAACTTTTCACGAATACCATGTTCTCGTCGTATTCGTTAATAACATTTTTTCAACAAGCCCTTGAAATAATGCTTAGCGTTTAATCTGTTAACAAAATAAAAATGTCAAATGACTTAATATTTGTGCTGTGTCACGTGTCATCTGTTTGACATTTTATAATCAAACAGATAAATTCTCAATTCTATCATAGCTTTGAGGCCCTACCTAGGCACAGTATTATTTTGGAGGCCTCCCAAATAATATTATAACTAAGCTCGAACCTCAACACATATTTGGCCCTCTACTTTTCACATTTACTAAAGCTAAAATGTATATAAATAGTATAAGTTTTTTTAGCCTAAAATTCAAACTTATTTTTGATAAATCAATATGATTATAGAGGGAAAATAGTCTTGCATCAGAATATTAAAAGCTGTCATTAAATTCTTTTCTTCCCTTATTTATCGAAAACACAGCTATTTTTTTTTTTTTTAATTTATAAATATGTCCTACAAATTTACATCTTAAACACAAATTAAAGTAAGGGGTTTAATTTGATTTATTTTTTAATTTTAATTATCACTAATAAATAAGAGACAAACTCAAAGTGGATCCACCTCATATAATTTCCAAGGAGTATGGCACCATTAATTTAAACAAGAAATCTTTGCCTATTATATTTTTTTTAATTAAAAAACTTTCTGCAAATTATCACATAAATTGTAATATTTTTCTGCTATTAAATAAGGTGAAAAATTCTATACGAAAATTTTGGTAGAACTGTACGTAACCTGTAACTTGTATATAAAAAGTATCAGTGGAAAGTAATAATAATAAAAAATATCTGTAGGTTTCTATATGATAGAAAAACCATCAAAAAATAAATGTAAACTTAAGTAATAAAACAAATTAAGGAGTAACACCGCTTTAACCTTCCAAAATTTCAAAACCACTTTTTTGTTTTTTAAAGTACTCTTTATACACATAGAAATCTTATTTTATTGGCTATAAATTTCTATAGAAAGTGAAGGGGTAATTTTGAGGTTATAGAAGTAGAGAGTGCCACAGCAAGTGAACAGCAATAAAAACTTTACTTTTTTCCCCCTCCATAACGGCAATTTTCAAAATCAGTGGACACTCTATCTCCACCAATTTTCAATCAACAAACTTTATCTTTTTGGAAATTAATCGTGAAGTATTTTTCTAGGGAAATGCGTTGGATGTGACGATTTATTAAGAGATATTATATTTTACAGATATTATATATTATAGTTATAATATTATAACTATAATTCTATATTATTCGATAATATTATTCGATTATATTATTCGATATATTTAATACCGATTGCTCGCTTTTTTTTATAACTGTAATGCAACAGAAATTTTGGTTGAAAATTTACATTTTACCAAAAATGCATATATATATCTTATCTAACTATATACTATCTTATCTAACTATATCTATATCTTATTTTTATCTAACGAAAAGGGATTTCCGTCAAATTAACTTTTCACACGTATTTGCCCTATTTGAGCATGCGTAAACTTAAATCTAGAAGCTAACCATTTTTATTTCACCTTCGAATGGGAAAAGGGTGGCCGAGTTTGAAGGGTGGCCGAGAACTGGTGTCAGGCGGGTTTTTTCTCTGTTCCGATCATCGTGTCGGTTCGACCCCGCTACGGACGGATTGTTTTTTCTTATTTTATTGGCAATAATTCATTTTAATAATGCCATACTTAATCAGGAGGAAAAGTTACATAATTTGTATTTTTTTTATTCGCATGCTTTACAATTAAAATTTAACACCCAAGAATATTTTATTTTAATTACTAAATTTATATTAAAAGTATTTAAATTAAAAGATCGTGCATGTAATTATCGATTAAATAAATTGAACAGGTCTACAATTTTAATTATATATGGTATGACCTTTATCAAGATGTCATATATATAATAAGATAAGTATGTAATTCTTTTTCGTAAAAAAAGGAAAAAAAAGGAGAGAAAAAAAAGGAGAGAAAAAAAAAAGAAGGAAAAATATTCATACAGGAATTCTAAATTATCTTGATATCCATGATCTAACCATTAAACAATGTGTGAAAATAGAAAGTGCAAATTCAAGTAATTAAAAAACATGTATGGTAATCGTTAGGAGCAAACAGCAAATTTTAAATTTTGGGTTTTAGAATCAGACTAATAAAAATTAATTTAATGAAAAATTTTAAAGCTCGTGTAGTTAATTAAAAAAAATAGAAATACTAAATATTGTTATTTTTTCAAAACATTCGGGCTGTGGTAAATAAAATTTAACAACCGCCAATATTTTTTTAATTACTTACTTTATATTATAAAAATATTTATAAAAATATTTAAATTAAAAAATTTTGCATGTTGATATATATTAAATAAAGAACTAATTATTAAAGATTAATTTTGAGACTGTAGTAAGTAAAAATAAATCATTCAATTAATATTTTTAGTTAAATTCGTGCAAAATTAATTCGAGTATAATAGAATGTAAATTAGAAGCTTAAAATATCTAACTACATAAATTGAGTAGGCTGGACTGACAACAAAATCTATCGTTATATATAGGAATCGCTTACACAATATAACAATTCATAAAATTTTCAATACCTAATTAATTTAAAAGCAGCTAATTAAAAATACAAGCATATTTCTAAAGGAGCTTTCAAGTTATTTACCGTCAAATCTTGACAAATCTTGACTTAAAATATCTAACTACATAAATTGAGTAGGCTGGACTGACAACAAAATCTATCGTTATATATAGGAATCGCTTACACAATATAACAATTCATAAAATTTTCAATACCTAATTAATTTAAAAGCAGCTAATTAAAAATACAAGCATATTTCTAAAGGAGCTTTCAAGTTATTTACCGCCAAATCTTGACGGGTACTATCTAGTACATATTTAAAAACTCTTATGTATTTCACTTGCTTTTGGACTTTTTTTATGTTGTTCTAGATCAAGTGTACGATGATTTATCCTGTCCCCTACTAGCCCTTCTTTTTTCAAAACGGTCCCTCCCATCATCAGTCAAGTCGCCATTTTTTACTATATAAAATTAAAAAATATATTTTTTCTTCTTTAATATTATGTAGTATAATAAATTATTGTAAATGAATTTTTATAAATAATTCATATTTCTTTTAAAACAATTTCCGAAACAACCTTAAATTCCAAGGCTGTGGGTGCCATTCCTAATGGTGTTACCCATTAAATTACTTAAGTGTTGTAAACAGGTATCTAAAATGATTGAAAAAACTTTTTGTATAATAATTGAATTTTAATCTTAAAATAAAGTTAAGGTTACATTAACATTTAAGGCCTATTTAAGGATATACCAACAAGGAAAAATGGAAAACTGTTTTATTCACTCATATTAAAAAGTTATTTGATTTGAATATTTTAATCAAAGCTGAATTTAGAACTCTGTGTAAGAATAGAAATTGGTAGAATAAACTTTATACGGCATAAGGAATATTCCTTTTTTAAGTCATTTTATTCAAAACAGTTATTTTGCGAATTACGCACACGATTTCATGAAAATTGAACCAAATTTTCGTGAAATTTCAACGTTTTTAAAGAAAATGTACATATCCGAAATAACATATAATATTGATACTTATGCTAATATTAATAAAATTATGCTTGTTTCAAGTTTTTAAAGTGTCTAATTTTTAAGACTATTTATTTTATATTATTGAAAGGGTATGAGACTTGTTTTTAATAACAAGTCATTTTAAGAAAACACTATTTCTCTAAATATCTAAAAACATAATAACGCAAAATGGTTAAGGGTCCTCTTCACGCACTTGAAAACACCCGCTCGCTAATGTTAATCCTATGGAGCATTATTTTTTATATTTGCCATAATTTTTATATATTTGACACATACACGGGAGTACTGGCTCTGAGCCAGGCTCCTCTGGCCGGCCCTTAAAGACGTTCTAGTAAATTCTAACTGTTGATTTTTTTTTATTTATTAGTTATTTTAATTTAAAATTTATACGTAAAATAAAAAATCCCTGACGGCTCGGCCTTCAGGCACATTTAGATTTCGAATACGCGGACCATAGAGCACCTGTTTATTGAGAATTCCAGAGGAAGGACCTTTTTGCCATGATGCGGCAGTTGGGATCACCCTATTCGAAATCTACTTGCCCCTGTAGGCGGAGCCGGCAGGGATTTTTTAGCTTTTAATCTTTTTTTTTTTTTTTTTTTTTTTTTTTTGTAAGATTTGATTCTATAAAATACTTGTCAATATAAAAGTTGTAGATAGTATTAAGAATATTTGTAATAAATTTAAGCTGATTTGATATCTTATGAACTGACGAAGTTATGACTTTTTTTCTTCTTAAACTCCTATCCCGCCCCCTCCCCCTTGAGGCCATTTTTGATGATATCAAAACTTTGTCATGCATAAATTTTTGGCCCTTTTCCTAGAAATAATAATAACTTTAAAATCGATATGTATCGATATGTATAATAATTAAGAAGTTATGTTTTTTTTCTGTTTTCTATAAAAAAAAAACATTCCCCCCCCCCCCCTCATTGGTTCAATTTTTCCCATTAACGAACTTGAACGAGATTTTATGCATCAGTTTGGAAGAGATTTGTGGAGAATTATGAAAGTAATCGTGTCCATAAAAAAGTTATATTGATAGCTAGACAGATATATATAAAGTTTTTAACTGGGAGGGGGTTTTGTGTTCAAAATTGTGGAAGTTGTTGTGCCCATAAAAAAGTGATATAGATAGATAGATAGATAAATAGATAAAGTTTTGAACTGCGGTTGGTTTTGGGTTCTAGGAGTCATTATCGGCGTAGATCTGTAAAAAGTTTTCAGAAATTCCAACATGTTGATAATGTAATAGGTAGTTTTTCTTACAAAATCTACTTCTTTTTCTGGTATTTTATTTAAAAACCACGACCGAAACTGGGCCCGCTAGGTGAACCGGGTCCTGGTAATTTGTATCGTCACTACTCCCCTCTGTACGGCCTGGTCATACTTAAATCAAAATATTATTTTGGTTAAATATTACAATTGTTTACTGCAATACTTTTTATTACATTTAAAAATTAAATTCTTATGAAAATCGATTTTCTAAGATATTTAATAGAAAAGTTTGACTACTTTTAATTATTTGTCATAAAATCAACATTAAAACTGTTATTGATTCATATTTAAAGGAGAAAAGAATATTCTAAAATTAAATATATATTCTGCAATGGAATATTAAAAGCAAGAGGAACGGTAATGCATCAACGCATAATAAAATAAATTAAATAAAAAATATATTATTTAATAATGTTTAAAAAAAAACCTGCACTTTAAACTTGGAGTATTGACACACCTGTCCTACTGACTGTGACTCTTATTCATCTCAGCGGAATTTCACGCGACGCACCTTTTACCAGATTTCACTGACCAGCCAGATGTTGTCAGCAGGAACTTAGACAAAGGACTGGGAGGGTGTGCAAATCGCTTTAGATAATAAAAAGCGTCCCTTTAACATCTGCTAAAATTCGGGGATATTTTCAAGTAGTAAATAAATGCTTGATATTGTGTTGTTTCTTTTTTTACCTTTACAGAAGAATTCTTTAAATACCTTTTAAAGATTTTTTTCTTTTAATTTCTTTAAAAGAAGAAAGAAAAAGAAAATAGATATCATAATCTTTTATTTATTTATTTTTTTTAGAAAATGCATATAAATTTTACAATAATTGCTCATTAAAAAAAAAAAAATGTTTTATTTTTTATTTTTGTTAAGCTGATATCAACAATTTTGCATATATATGCATTGAATATTTATAGATACCGCTTAAACTTTGTGTCACAGTTAGGAAATAATTTTCAAACACAATAATAAATGTTTCTGATATTTTAATTCAGATTGCATAAAACTAAAGATTATTATTATTATTATTTATATATAACAATAATTATCTATCATATAAAATTTGTTAAGTATCTCTTACATCAGTTGTCAAGCGAACCATCAAAATAATATGATAACCATCAGTTAGCAATATACAAAGATATATCTAATATACAAACAGGAAAAAATGTCGACTAGATTAAGAATACATGAATGTTTTATATACATAGTAACATTGGAGCAAAAACGTTTTTTGGGGTCAAAAGAAATTATAAATAAAAAAAAATTCCTAAAAAATACATTCCTTTTACTAAATGAAAACAGTTTTTTTTTCTTTTTTTTTCTTTTTTTTTTTCTTTTTTTTTTTTTTTTAATAATGTATCAGAAAATTCTTTCAATCTGTGGAAAAGTAGCATGGCAGAAACTTTTTTACAGGTACAAAGTAAAGTTTTCGAAAATATTACATCTTTTAAGGAATTCCTAGACGATAGTAATCGAGAAATAAATGTTTAATGTAATTTTCGAAAAACATATGATATAAAAGCAGAAAAAAGTATTAATTTTTTATGTCGCAATTTTAACCCTATTAATATAATATCTGCTAGGACAATTAACCCCTTAACAATGGGAGGTTTTTTGACACCATAAACTAAAAATAGGCACAATACACCAATTTTTCCGTACTAAAATATTTGCTTTATGTAATTGAATGCAATGTCTGCCGATTAATAAATAAAAGATTGCGTTTAAAAATTACTGGTGTGAAAAAGCTTTTAGTAACAAAACAAGCAAACTCTTCTTGCCCGAACTGAGTTCGGGCTTCACTGTTAAGTGGTTAAACCGAACCTAAGTAGTCACAGGGCCAGATTAAGACATGGACACACGGGGTACTGGTCTAAGGCTCATAAACTTGGAGGGCCCCAAATCTATATACTTTAACTCTATCGACAGAGGATATTGAACTGGACCTAGGTGATCATAGAGCCAGATTAAGGCAACGGCATACATGGCACTGGTATAGGACCTCACAAGTTTGTGTGTGTGGATGGGGGGGGGGGGGAGATCCAAATCAGTAGATAAATAATTGTAAAAGTAAGTAGGTAAAACATTGACTGTTATGATTAACCCGTAATTCCCGTTGTTGAACGTCTAAGCTTGTATAACTTCATAATGCATAATATATTGACATCGGAAGTTACTGGTTAATCACGTCTGAAAATTCATGAAAAGTCTGATCATGAAAATCCCGTCTGAATATTTACCCAATCACACAGGCATTTAAAAGTTATAAGAGTATTCTCATGTATTTTCTTTTTACCCTGCAACTTGTAACGCACATCTTTCTAACACATTTACAAAGACATTTTTATATATAAAACTGTGCAATTTTTAGGTATTACTATTTAGGGTGTCATGAATGTGAATAGCGGAAAATTTAAAAGAGTAGATTGAAAACTTCTTTTTATAAATTTATTTTGGAAAGGAGGGGGAGGGTGAGTACCAAAATCCATGCTTGTTCGGGTGAAAAATTATCATAGTTTCGGCACTGCAAGCCAACGGTGAATCAATTGAACAAAATATTCCAGAAGTATAAATTATATTTTCGCAGTGAAGAGAGAATGAAGTAGGGGGAAAGGATTATCTCACAATTGGGGGGGGGGGGGGGGAGAGATGGATTTTTCGTTAATTTATTTACGTCTCAAACAATTAAAAAAGTTGGAAATTGTGCGTTAAACGTGATATATGAGGTGCGTTCGTCTTATAACTAGTTTCACAATGTAAAAAAAAAAAAAACAAAAAAAAAATCATCCTCATTATTTCAGTGAAATGAATTATGTCATCTGCTAGAAGCGAAGTGAGCATGCTTTTTTTTTTTTTTTTTTTTTTTCTCCCTTGTTATGTATGCCACGTTTACAAATGCGAATTTTTTTTCACCATGGAGATCTTACTTTGCGAATGATTACCTCCATGGCTTAGTATTTTGATGACTCATAATGAACGAATCTCCTATGTTTATTGACTCTAATGGATTGAGATATTCGGTTAACCTGATTTTCACTGAAGTTATCTCAGAATCTATACATTGTTGAATGTAACTCATTCTCAAGCAAACAATTTTTCTGAACGAGCTTTCTAAAAATGTATCTTTTGTGTAATTTTATTCGAATAAATAATTTTGAATAAAAATGGCCGCTTGCGATATGAAAAAAAAAGTGGTTAGCCCGTATTTGTTTTCCTCAGCCCCATGACTTGCGCTTTTATTATATAGATTACATATGAATATGATAGGATTTAACAGAATAAAGAAAACTTTCATTAATAACTTTTTAAGTTTTGATTCGATTTTCATAAAATTTGAAATGACTCGACAAAATTCTGCATCGATTATATATATTAAATTTCAAATTATTTGGTTGGGTAGTTTTTGCGCTGTTATATGCGGACAAATGGACGGACGTACGGACGGACCAGACGACGACTATAGGTGCTACGTATTTATATAATTACGAACGCACCTAGCTAAAAACAAAAAATATATCACATTTAAAAAGAAACATTCATTATTAAAATAATGATACATGATATTTTCACAATATTTTATTATTAACAAAATTGCTTTGATATAGTGAAAATAATCTTTTATTTAAATTTCTGATGATAATATATATTTTTCTTGTTAAAAATAGTTTGTAACATTTGGAGATCAGTAACATTTTTATAAGAATTGTATTTTGAAGAGCTCAATATATATTAATACATTTTTATTGATAGATATAAATTGTACTAAAATAAAATAAAATACACTGAAAGTAACAAAATATTAAACTTTTATGTATAAAAATTTTCTCACTCTCTCTCATTATTATTATTTTCTTTTTATATGGACTTTAAGAATCCTTGTATTTCTTTGATATAAAGTACAAGAACCAGAAAAATATATATGCAATATTTTACTAGTAAATGTTTATTATTATTATTATTATTATTACTAATAATAATGTTCAGAAAATTTAAAATAGTTGCGATAATTCCAGAACATAAAAATCTCATAGCGGAATAAACATAATGGTGCACTCAGAAAAGAACACAACGTAAACTGAAGTAGTACTGTTTGCTCGACAAATGTTACGACACTATACAGCGCTAAATATGCCTAGAATAACATCTAATTCCAGTACTGAAATTACCTGATCTATCTTTTAATATGTTAAACTAATATTTTCAATTTTAAAATTTCGACAATATGGGAATATGATTCATTTATTTATTTTGGTAATAATGAAAAAATCAAAGAAAAGCAGCCTTAATGAACATTCTTAATATTTTTCTAATTATTATAGTCTTTAAATTTGTTGATTTATGTTTTAAAAAGATTGTAAGTATGTTTTAAGTTCGTCTGTAGGCAGAAATATGTATTAATTTATTGGTGAAATTTATTAATTAATATATAGGTTATATACTGAATATTTAAAAATTTGTCACAGCGTTTCTGTTTTTGAACGGCTTAAAGTGGCTCTCAAAGGACCAAATTGACTGAAAGCTTATAATTCAATATTGTATCTATACATGCATGATATAGTGAGTAGCACTCCACATTGTAAAACTATCTTTTCTCAATATTTGCTTCAAGCATACTTTTCTCTTAATTTTCCATAATGGACCACACTGAAAAAAAAATCTAGTTTCTTATTTTGTAATTAAAGTAACAAATATTTCGGAAAATATCGTCAAATTTGCATTTACAATAGAATTTTTTAACATGACAATTACGAAATGATGGTCATCTGCGAGCAATATGCTATAATTGAAGATTTATTAAATGTGTAAAAAAAGTATGAAATCTTTTCTATTTTTTGGTATGTAAATGCTATTACCTGATACATTTAATATGTGAAACAAGGTTATGAATATAATAGAAATTTTATGTGGTTGAGCTGGTAAAAATTAATCATTTAAATTTTCTCTAAATGTGGTCAGGATTTCGTTTGGCTGGTTGCTTTATTCTCAAAAGTTAAATTTTGTTACAAGGCTAAAAGTGTAATTAAATTTAAATCTATTTCTATAATAATTCAAATCTCCTTCAAAACATATATAGTCCCCTGTTGCTGTTTAAATAATATATATATTTTTTTAATCAAAAGTAAAATATTATTATAAACAACAATAGTTTTTATTTCTAATATTTTATTGAACTGTAATGCATAAAATATATTAATTTCAACCATAAATGTTTTTTATATAACTCGATGACTCTAATAGCAAAGATTTTGTTTGAGATGATGCGGCTTATTTAAATAAATCATGCGTATAATTTTTGTTTGAAGTGTGCTCAATTATATATATATATATATATATATATATATATATATATATATATATATATATATATATATATATATATATATATATATTTGAGCATTACCGTATCATCTCAAACAAAATCTCTCTCTCTCTCTCTCTCTCTCTCTCTCTATATATATATATATATATATATATACATATAACATAAAGTTTTTTTTTTTCAGACTAAAAGTGAGACATCTTGCTGCACTATGAAAAGTACCTAATTAAATATTGAACACAATAAATTATTTTGTAAGGTTTTAACTGACATTCAGTATTATAGTTTATTCTCAGCTATATATTTAGCTAACTATGCATTTAATACGGTACATTTTCTTTCATTATTGAAGGATTGTTTATTACTGCATAAATAAAATTCATGAATAAATGTGAATTTCATTCACAATTATTTAGGAATTTGATTTTGACAATCCATAGGAAAAATCAACACAGAAGGATTTAAATTATTCGAGAGTAATTATTTATGTGTCATGTTTTATTCATTTTATTGTTTAATTTTTAACCATTTCAATACTTTATTCTTTTAATTAAAAAATACATCCAAAATTCTCATTGTGAAAAATATAACAAAAAGTAAAAGTCACGGAACCATCTACAATATCACATACACAAAAAACAAAAAAAGATTTTTACATATGTCACTCTCTTGGATAAAATTTAACCTTATTTTAGCCTGAAGCAGATTCCCCCCACTCCCCACTGGACACGAACCTGAAAGTCTATTCATTAAAGAATTTTAAGGAAAACATTTAGAGAAAAACTGGATTATCCACTTTATTCCTGGTATAGGGAAAGGGGATGCTGCATTTTCATTTGCCATTTCCGCAATGGTGTATATTTGGTTATTATCAGTAGAAAAACTTCTTCAACCTGCAAAATGTACTTTAATTTAAATATTGTATGCCTAATCTACTGGAATGAACTGGATGTAAAAACTCTGTATTTTATTAATTTTTTTTTTTTAATGTGTTGTTTGAAACACAAACAAAGAATAAAGTTATAAATAAAAATATTACTTATTACTACACCCTTCAATTAGCATAACTACCCATTTTTATGAATTTTCTATGATTAGTTTCTAGAATCTTTAATATTCAAACTGGAGTTGCGGTGGGATTCTGGGGGCGGTCACAAAAACGAAATCTGTTTTCATGTTTAGATTGAATACGAACTTTACAAACATTTTTTTAAGGGAAACAAGTGTCATATAAGAAAAGTACTAAATAAATCAATTACATATTCCATCGAATACACAACTAGTTTGTGTTCCATTGAAATATTAATATACATTGAAATTGGTCTAAAACAATGAATTTCTCATAGTACAAATCTTCAAAAACTGTAACAAAATTCCCAGTTTGAAATTGAAAGCTAATCGGTCTGCTATTAAATATTCAGTGGGGTACAAGTTATGTATTCTTCTCCATAAAAAAATTTACAATACAAATATTTTAAATATATATATAATGATTATAAAGATGCAAAACTTAGAAATTCTGTTTATTTATTTATTTATAAAAAATAATATTTTATGTAAAATTTAGATAAAATTACTAAACAAATTTATATAAACTTTATATAGTTAATATTTATTTAATATAAAATATTGTACTGGGATACTTAACATATTAATATAATATTTTCTTTATTCGCCCCTTTCTTTTATTTATTTATTTATTTATTTTAAACACTCATTGAAAATTATTTTATTGATTTTAAATTCAAGTTTGATGTTAATGATATTAATGTATACTGAAATAATAAAAGAAAGAAAATAAATCAAATAAAGGGATAAAATGGACTTAAAATATAATCCCAGTTTTGTTTTTCTATTACAAATAATATTGTTTATCTACATATATGTCGCGTACAGAAATTTGATTCAATATGCCCACTTTGACAGCATTTTCTTAAACACCCCCTTCCTATTCGAAACATGGAAAAAACTATTCAGTTTCACAATTAAAGAATAAGAGCACTTGCCGATTCCATGTGTTTATGAATAAAAAGGAATTCATTTATAAAAATTTGTGTTTCGCAAGTAATTTTTCTACGTACCTTTTCGCTTAACTTTTCATTAAATAAACATCATTCTGCATTCAAAAAAAATTTTTTTTTATGTGTAAACAAATTCAGTTATTTCCCTTTTTTCTTTCTTTCTTCTTAACCCATTTCTCAGATGAGATTCGAACTCAGCAGTGGAGTATCAAGTATTTTGAATCCGTGGAGGAGGGAGCCTGAAAATGAACTAAATTGTTCCCCAAATTAGAATAAAACTCAGATTTCGGGGTGATTGACTAAAGCTTTTCTGCCCCTAGATTACTATACTATCATGGTTCCAAAAGGGAAGTATCCCCATAAAATAAACCTGCAAACAAAATCGAAAAATTAAAAAGTGGCGATTATAGAAATTAATCTTAATTATCAAATACAAAAAAAAATATTGATTCAAAATATTAAAATGCAAACGAGATATTTTAACGCTGTTCTCAAATTCAAGCTCGCTACTTTATGACATATTTTTTAATTCATGTTTGTGCGGAAACGCATGAAACTGGCAGGTGTTATTATTCAGAAACTATGTAATTGGAAAATATTTCCCAGTTTTTGTTAAAGGCAGAACATTTTGTAGAAAATGCTGTCAAATTCGACCTTTTGAACCAAGTTATTGCTGCGCTTGCGCAAGCCTGGAAAAGAATGCGTTGCCACGTGACACGAATAGCTTATAACGAGAAGTAATTTATTTTTCAAAAAATGGAAAACTTATTTCGTTTCCAAATTGCTTCAATAGTCAGGCATGTCAATTTCATGCCTTTGCGTTGGAATATACGTCTTAAAATGTGTCAGAAAGTTTCGCTTTGCTGAGCAGGTCATTTGAGAACCACCTTAAAAGAATTGTTCTATAGAATTAACATTAGCGAGCGAAGGTTTTCGTGTGAGTGAAGTAACCTTTTAATCAAAAAACACAGCTCTATAAAACTTGATGGCACTTCTGTGAAGGTGCAGCTGGTTGCTAAAAGATAATAAAAAATAATCAATAAACAACAAAAAGGAATGTTTCTTCGCCTCACTTATTAAACAGGCCAGTATTGGTTTTATTACTTTCAATAAACTTGTTCATTTTCGTCTTAATTTATAAAAAGCGGCGTGTCTCAAAAAATAAATAAATAAATAAATAAATAAATAAATAAAAATAAATAAATAGATCAGAAATTAATATATAGTGTATGTCTCATTTAATGAAACAATCATTACACAGTTTAAATGAAGTATAATGGGAAAAAAAAAAAAACTCTTCAAGAGCAATCAGATAATTGTTAAACTGGATTTATCTCTAATTTTGATTTAGTTTCTATTGGTGAAATTATTATATAACTTCGAAATCTACCTGTGAATGTTAGGTCTAGCCGGCAGGGATTTTAATTTATTTATTCTTTCTAGAAGTAACTTTTGGAAGTGAAACTTTCGTTTTATAATTTCGTTTATTTTTATAATAAAAACAATTTTGATTACTTTTAAACGCTAACAATTTTAATATAACCAAGATCTTAACGGGCTAAGTTTTTCTTAGTGTTGCCAGGTGCATTGGAATAGAGTTCTATGGGGTCATGGGGCTTGAGCCCCACCAATAATTTCAAAGATGGATTCTTTTTATATGCGTCTTTTATATTCTTTTTCTGTTGTTACAGAGATAAACGACATTAGATTTTTGTTGTTGTTGTTGTTCTCTTTAAGTTATATGTATATTTTTATATTAAAGTAAAATATTAAACTTTTGAATTCGTATAGTCAAATGGCCATATAAAACACAGAAGGGAAAAAAAACAGAATCCGAAAGCAGATGTTATTCAAAGTCAACTTACGTTGTGATTTTATTATAAACGATTCGCAAATAGCAGCCAGTATATACTTTTTATAAACAGAACTATACATTAAAAATTTTACATTGTCATAACGTTTTATTCAACTTGTGATTTATTTAACTATATATAAATCTGTTTAATTTCTTTTTAAAGGGAAATTAAGAACCAACATTAAGGCTGTTCTCAAATCCAAATTGGGCTGAGTTACGTTACTATTGACCTCAGGAGTTGTCGGGTCAGATCAAACGAAACGATCGATTCCCGATGCTGAATGGCGTGGACATTTTAAGAACAATAACCGAGACTGCCTGGCACCTAGTCCGACACTAACGGATTGATTACTCTCCTTGTGAGGTCGCAGATGGAGAGATTCCCAGAGACTTTCGGACGCCAAGGGAAGTCCTTTAAAATCTGGGAATGAGAACCAGAGATCCACTACGATAGGCTGCCGTAAGTTTAAGAGGCCGGGAGGAACCTGCCCCCGCCCCCCTTTTTTTGGGAGGCGAGAGGAAGAAGAGAAGACGAGAGGAGAGGGTTCTTCGGAGGCAAAAGGGTAGGACGTGACCCTGAAAAGGCAGAGTCTGGCAGTGAAGCGAGAGCGAAGTGAAACGGAGGAGCGATCCGTCTCGATCACCCAAGGACACCCTGTACTGTTTAATTTGTATCACCGAATACAGAGAACGGAAATTAAGTTTGGAACGAGACTGTATGGTGTAGAGACCTAAGGAGAAATTAGAGGACTTTATGGAACTCGTTTATAATCACCTGCACCCACGCATTTCATCTTATTTTATTTTGTTCTATTTTATTTAAATAATGAAACCTGTAGAAGGAATGCTCTGTCCTTCGAGCTTCGAATAAAAAAACTTTTCTTTCTACAAATCAACTTGAGTAATTACTCCGGTTAGCCACAGCTACCAGTTCGAATTTTTATAAATCCCGCCGGAGTTTTTACAGATGGTGGCAGCTTCAAGGGATTTAAAGTGGTGAAAGAAACGTGCGTGACAAAGTTTGATAAATTCGGGGCAGAGTAGGACAACTCGCCGAATTTCTTCAGAATCTACACCAGCCGTTGGGAACCTGAATCTACATACCGAATCGGGGCAGAGCAGGACAACTCGCCGAATTCGTACAAAATCCTGTGATAAAGAGACAGATTCCGCTGAATCGAGGAAGATCCACCGACCCCAAAGTGACCCGCCAAAACCAAGGCAGAGACCCGAGCTGATCTGAAACTGCATCCGCTGAACCAGAAACCAGAAGCATCCGAACTTTGCTGACAGTGTGGAGAGAAAAGAAAGCAGAATCACCGCCGAGAATCGCAGACAGAGCTATACCCAGGTGAGCACTTGTTTTATTCTCAGTGGAGGCTTAGTGTGTATATTTTTAATTTTGGACAGGAAGCAATTTTTCTTTAATTATTTGTGTTCGGTAATATAAGTAAAAATTTTAAATATTAATTACCAACAGATGTTTTTGTGTGTTGAAGGTAAATTAAAAGTGTAACAAACTTTAAATTCATCTTGTTTCTAGTAATTGAAAAATTCTTTTAATCTTTTTAATTAAAAATTTTTTGTTTGGTGAAATGCAAATTATGTTAATTGTATTTTTCGGCCGAAATTTTTAATGTGCTCTCTTATTTTGAAGATTGCTAAGGAATTGAATTTTGAATTTAAAGAAGTTGTAAGATTAAGGTGAAGTCTGTTAGTAATTCAGTTAAGTTAAAGTAAGATATATGTTTTTTTTGGCAAATGGTAGCCTATATGTGGAATTGGTTTGCTTGTAATTCAAAATTTTAAAAATCTGTGACCTGCGATCAAAATTTCATGAATATTGATTGTATTTTGTGTCGAGCAGAAACTACTGTATTTATTTTTATGTTGTTTTGGGGGTGAAAAAAATTGTGTATTTTTTTTTTTTATTGCATTTATGTGCGGGAAATTGGAATTAAATTGTGTATTTTTTTTATTGCATTTATGTGCGGGAGATTGGAATTAAATTGTGTTAGAATTTAAAATTAGTGATTATGGCAGGCATATCGGGATTTCGAAAATGCGATCTGCAAACCCTTGCGATAGAATTTGAAGTAGAGGTTTTGTCAAATGATACAATTCCTAAGTTGGTTAAAAAGATAACGGAAGCCCCCGATTATGATGAGACTATGGCGTTAAACCAATTAAAGTTGATTGAAGAAGACCGTGTAGAGAGATCGAAACTGGAAAAAGAGAAAATTGAGAAAGAACATGAGCTCGCGAGAATTAGGGCCGAACGGGAAAATGATACTTTAACGTTATCATCTAGTCAAATAGAAAGGGAACCTAAAATTCTGTTAAAAAATGTGTTACCTAAATTTGAAATGGGAAAATCGGAGATTTCCTTATATCTCAACTTATTTGAGAGACAGGCATTAAAAGCGCAATTAGATAAGTCGCAATGGGTAACAAATTTGCTAGGTTTACTTCCTATAGAATTGACAGAAGTTATTCTTAGAGAACCACCAGACGAAACGGACAATTTTGATTTTGTGAAGGGAAAATTACTCGAAAGGTTTAAAATTAGTGCAGAAGACTTCAGAATCAAATTCGTAACAACACCACGGTCCGAAGAAAAAAATTGGAAAGATTTTTCGTATGAAATTACGAATTATTTCGACCAATGGTTAAGCGGTATTCAGGTGTCCGAATTTAGTCAACTTAGGGACCTGATAATTACTGACCAGATCAAACGGAAAGTGCCCTCTGAAATTAGACAACATTTCATAGATTCCTGGAGTGATTTAATTACACCCGGGGAATTAACCCAAAAACTAGATCATTATGAGGCGGTTAGAAGAACAGAGATGAAACAGTCCCCGCCTAGATATCCAAATAACGGCAAACAGGTTGAGGGAAACAGATTGGTTGATAGACCAGAGACAGAACCCCAAAACGCGGAAATGAAAAGAAATTGGAGGGAGAGGGAAGATAAAAAAGATAGAGATGTAATTTTTGATAAGCGGAAAGACAGGTCTTGTTTCCATTGTGGTAGTTTTTCTCATATCCGCAAATTTTGCCCCAAACTAAAATGGAGTAGTGAAATACCTGAAGTGGTTAATCAGTTGGCTGACCTCGATGAGTTAAACGAAATGTTTCAGCCCTATTTAACAAAAGGGATTATAAATGGGAAAGAAATGAAAATTTTTAGAGACACTGCTACGTCGCTAGATTTAATTAGTGCCAACCAGGTGACCCGAGAACAATACACAGGGAGAGTCGTGTGGGTAAAGCAACCGTTACAAAATGATTTAAAATGTCTACCCCTCGCAGAAATAGAGCTTAATCTGTGTGATTTAGGAAAAAGAGTTAGGACTTACGCAGGTATTGTCGATGCAGACATAGAAATGGATTATTATTTATTGGGAAGCAAAACACAAAATTTGCTAGACAGAATGAAACCGAAACCGCCTGTTAGCTTTGGGAGTGCAGCACCGAAAAAAAGGCACAGGAGTGACCGCCCAATTCCCCCCAACCCCACGAACCGCTTAGTTTCGGCTTATCAAAAGAATGAAGGGAGAAAACCGGACAGGAAAGAAAAGAAAGGCTTTGTTCCCTTCCCCCTTAGCCAACGTGCAGGAGTAACGCATTGTGAATCTTCCATTAAAACGAAATTCACGACGACCCCGATCCGCGCGACACCCAAATCAAGGATGAAGGAAGAGGGTTATAAAGATAGAGCGAGGGTGTCTTATTTAAGGAATGAAATCCGGGAAAGTAAGCATGAGGAAAAAAATAAAGACACAGTCTTAAAGCGAAAGGAAGAGTTTAGGTTTAAATCTTCGGGACAGAAAACAACAAATGGGGTAAACCGTTATTGTGCGTTGGGAAGAAAACGAAAAACGTTTTTCGGATCTAATTGGTTAGAAACCCCAGGATACATTACGCCGCATAACGAAATAAAAGGCAGCGAGGTTAAACAGTCGGAAAACGACGCCGGAAATGATTTCCGACTAATTAGAGATTGTGGAAAACGGCAGGATATTCGCAGGTCCTTAGGATATAGGCCAGGGATACCAAATTCCACATGTAGACTGTTTAAGTAGAATGGAATAAATAACATTCCACTCAGTAATTTTGTATATAGTTTTTAATTTTGTAATTGAAATAATTGTGTATTTGAATCATGCAATGAATATTGAAATTTAATTTAACGATGTGAGTCTGTAGAGTGTATTGTAAACTTGTGAATAATAATGTTTAAGGTAAGCCTCTATTGAGAATTAACTTGTGTATGGGGTATGTATGGAAGGCTAGCGCACCAGTAATGATGTAAGATTTTCCAAATGCTTGAAAAATCTCAACTGCTGGAGGGGGTAATGCTGTGATATTTTCCCATATCCCAGCTGAGTTACGTTACTATTGACCTCAGGAGTTGTCGGGTCAGATCAAACGAAACGATCGATTCCCGATGCTGAATGGCGTGGACATTTTAAGAACAATAACCGAGACTGCCTGGCACCTAGTCCGACACTAACGGATTGATTACTCTCCTTGTGAGGTCGCAGATGGAGAGATTCCCAGAGACTTTCGGACGCCAAGGGAAGTCCTTTAAAATCTGGGAATGAGAACCAGAGATCCACTACGATAGGCTGCCGTAAGTTTAAGAGGCCGGGAGGAACCTGCCCCCGCCCCCCCTTTTTTGGGAGGCGAGAGGAAGAAGAGAAGACGAGAGGAGAGGGTTCTTCGGAGGCAAAAGGGTAGGACGTGACCCTGAAAAGGCAGAGTCTGGCAGTGAAGCGAGAGCGAAGTGAAACGGAGGAGCGATCCGTCTCGATCACCCAAGGACACCCTGTACTGTTTAATTTGTATCACCGAATACAGAGAACGGAAATTAAGTTTGGAACGAGACTGTCTGGTGTACAGACCTAAGGAGAAATTAGAGGACTTTATGGAACTCGTTTATAATCACCTGCACCCACGCATTTCATCTTATTTTATTTTGTTCTATTTTATTTAAATAATGAAACCTGTAGAAGGAATGCTCTGTCCTTCGAGCTTCGAATAAAAAAACTTTTCTTTCTACAAATCAACTTGAGTAATTACTCCGGTTAGCCACAGCTACCAGTTCGAATTTTTATAAATCCCGCCGGAGTTTTTACACTTTCAATAAACTTGTTCATTTTCGTCTTAATTTATAAAAAGCGGCGTGTCTCAAAAAATAAATAAATAAATAAATAAATAAAAATAAATAAATAGATCAGAAATTAATATATAGTGTATGTCTCATTTAATGAAACAATCATTACACAGTTTAAATGAAGTATAATGGGAAAAAAAAAACTCTTCAAGAGCAATCAGATAATTGTTAAACTGGATTTATCTCTAATTTTGATTTAGTTTCTATTGGTGAAATTATTATATAACTTCGAAATCTACCTGTGAATGTTAGGTCTAGCCGGCAGGGATTTTAATTTATTTATTCTTTCTAGAAGTAACTTTTGGAAGTGAAACTTTTGTTTTATAATTTCGTTTATTTTTATAATAAAAACAATTTTGATTACTTTTAAACGCTAACAATTTTAATATAACCAAGATCTTAACGGGCTAAGTTTTTCTTAGTGTTGCCAGGTGCATTGGAATAGAGTTCTATGGGGTCATGGGGCTTGAGCCCCACCAATAATTTCAAAGATGGATTCTTTTTATATGCGTCTTTTATATTCTTTTTCTGTTGTTACAGAGATAAACGACATTAGATTTTTGTTGTTGTTGTTGTTCTCTTTAAGTTATATGTATATTTTTATATTAAAGTAAAATATTAAACTTTTGAATTCGTATAGTCAAATGGCCATATAAAACACAGAAGGGAAAAAAAACAGAATCCGAAAGGAGATGTTATTCAAAGTCAACTTACGTTGTGATTTTATTATAAACGATTCGCAAATAGCAGCCAGTATATACTTTTTATAAACAGAACTATACATTAAAAATTTTACATTGTCATAACGTTTTATTCAACTTGTGATTTATTTAACTATATATAAATCTGTTTAATTTCTTTTTAAAGGGAAATTAAGAACCAACATTAAGGCTGTTCTCAAATCCAAATTGGCTACTTTCTGTCAAATATTTTAATTCATTTTTGTTCGCAAACGTATGAAATTGGCAGTTGCTCTTATTAAGAGACTATGTTATCAAGCTGGTTTCTTCGTTTTTTGGTAAAGGCACACAATCTTTCAGAAAATCTGTCAAAATTGGCTCTCTGAAAAGAATACCTGAACTGATAGCGAAAAAAGGAAAAATATCGAAAAAAAAACTGTTTACTTTCAAAACACGTCAATAATCATAACCTGTAAGTATAATGATTTTATGTTCAAACATCAATCAGAAAATTTCTTAGAAAGTTTGTTGAGCAGGGAAAAATATTTCTTTGAGAACTGTCTTACATTGGTAATCAATCTATATTACACACATATACGTATTTGTGTGGGAAATAGTTACATTCGAGTTCAGCCCCATCAATAATTTTCAAAACTCTGCGCCTATGGCCAGGTGTCCCGCATAAATCGGGGCTCCAATTCTCTGGACACAGAATATTTAGCTATCTTTAATTGCTGATAAATCTGCTGTTATATAAAGCGAAAAAATTTACTTTAAAATACTGGTGTCAAAAGCATTTGGAGCCCGATTTACGTGAGACACCTGACAACACTAGTTTTCTTAGTATTTATTAGAAAAATAATTTAAACTATTACCATATGCGAAAAAGTAGAAAACAAAAATTTAAATATATATTTTTTTATATCAATTTATGACAATGTCTCGTTGAAAACCAGACATTACCATTGTAATTGTATTTTGTAAAGTAGTTGCTGTGCCGCCTTCCACGATTTAAATCCATTAATATCAGAGTCCTTATTTTTTGTTGTTGTGCAATTCGTCGCATTTTAAATTATATATCTGAATGTCTATCAAAGAAAAGCTATTATGATACTTTGTGCAATTTTTTCAGATATATCTTCTATATATTTTTCTATTTTTATTTATTTTTTTATTAATTTTTTGCTGTTAAAAAAATGAGGCAACGTTCATTACAGTTATTCTAACACATATATATATACTATATAATATTTTTAAATAAATGTTTTTTCCTACTATCATGTTTTCAAAATGATTAATTACACCATCAAAATCTTGTTTGACTTTTTTATTGTTATTTATTATTATTATTATTATTAGTAGTAGTAGTAGTATTTCTGTTTCAATACGGAACGTAATAGTTAAGACAAATTTAACAGCTGTGAAATGAAGTATTTTAAAATATACATGTTTTTCGAATAAAGTAGAAAAGAAAAAGTAAACAATTATAAAATTGCAACTATTTGGGACATCCAAACTTTGCGGGCTGCCTCGAAACTTGGCTATGTAGAAATGCATAATCTTTTGAACAACGTTGGAAACTGGCATAAAAAAAAGAGCACATTGCTCATTTCTGAAATAATTTTTGTTCAGAAACATGTAATATTTTCGTGATATCTCTTACTCAGAAACTCTAAATCGAATAGTTAATCCATTTTTCTACAAAGGCAGTGGTCTTTTAAAAAATGCTGCGAAAATTGACGTTTTGAATCAAATTTCTCTAGGAGTTTTCAATTTTTTTTTAAAATTCCATTTCATATTATGAAAGATAAAGAAAAGTATACACTCAGTCAAGCAATAAATAAATGATAATAAAAAAAAATACTATTTTTTTTCTCATTCTGTTGCACAGAATGGTCGATTAATATTTATACGCTGTATGTAGGGGCAGGGGACATCATTCAATAAAAATGGGAAATTATCTCTTTCAAACGCATACTCGCCAGTTTTGAATTATTCTTTTGCTTTTTTTTTTCCTTTAGCAGAGGATGAATAATACACTTCTGCATTTAAATGCACAACGAGTCATGAAAATGTCACAATTTAAAATATTTCGAAGCGTCTCAATAATATGACAAAAATTTCACGTATTCTACCCAACAATTTAGTATGTCTGTGGATAAGCCATTTGTAAATATAATAAAATTTCCTTCAATCTGGAAAACGTTTAAAACTGTTGGAAATCTTTAGTCTACCTTATCTCCCTGCTTAATGATCGCTTTGACAGCTTGACTGATCATTTAGTGACCGCAGTAAGAAAACGGATCCTTTGAACTCACCTTTCCTGCTTTTTCGAAGAATTTTTCAGTAGAAACTATTTTGGTTCTATCGGAAGCTCCAGAAACAAGAAATTGGGACCGGGACCAATATTAGTTCGGATATGCAGCTATTCTGATTTTAAATAAAGAATTTAAATAGGATTAACGTCAACTTGAGATAAATTATTTCATTTATGTATTTTTATTTATTTCAGCTGTTTCCAAACAGAAACTTTAATATCGATAAGTTTCGATTCATTATCCATTATCTTCAAAGTCACCGTCTTCTTTTTCAAAAGTCTCATTTTCAGATTGTTATTTAAAATATTAATTTTATCTTTCTTAAAATTTTAATTGAAATCAAAATTTAAAAATTTTAAATCTGGTACTCTAAATCATCCGAATCACTTTCTATATCAAATTCTGTATTAAATTGTATTTAAAAGATTCCAATATAATATTATTTGCAGAAGATCTTCAAAAATCCCTATAATAAGGTTTTATTTTATTTTATTTTATTTATATTTAATATGGCAATAGCAATCCACAAGTTACAGAAATCGATAAAGAAGGAAAAGACAGTAATATTAGAATATATAAAATAACAAAATTCCACCATCAAATAAACCATTAGAATCGTTGAGAGTAACATAAAGAACTTTATTAGCTTTTAACCAAAAAATAAAAACTAAAATAATAATAAAATGCATTATTTAGATACGGTTTGCTACAGAGTAAGGTAAAATGAGATCATTTCTTTCGATCTTTTAATACGACTCTCTTCAAAATAATTATCACTCTTTCTATATCATTGAAATATTTTTTTTTCATTATTACAATTAAAATATCCCTAATTTTTCAGATAATCTTAAGTTTAAATATGTAAGCTTGTTTTTAATGATAATCTGTGTAAAATTTATCTAAAATATAAACTGCAGCTTAATTTTTTTGAATAAACTAAATCATTGCCCCTCCCTTCTTTTTTCCTTGTTTACCTAAAAACTATTCATAGATGAATATTTACTCAATATATGCGTGTACAAATATTGAAGCTAATCGATTAATAATATCTCTGAATAAACCTGTTTAAGTAAAATTAAAAGGGACAAGTGTCCGCCCCCTTACACTACACCGAGGGATCCGAAATTTAATTCGGAAGCCTCATTATCGAATTTATGCGTATACAAAATTGAAAGCTAATCGGTTAGTTATGTTGAGAAATAAACGTGTTTAAGCAAAATAAAGAGGAAGCCCCCCCCCCCCCTCCTCACCTTCTTTTCACTTATTTTCCCTATTAACTATTCAGTAAAGAATCTTTACTCAATATATGCGTGCACAACATTTTTAGGTAATCTGTTAATAATATCGATGAATAAACGTGTTTAAGTAAAATTAAAAGGGCAAATTTCCCTCATTGCATTATACCGCGGGACCCCAAAATTTAATTCTGGAAACATCTTTATCGAATTTATGCAGAGACAAAATTGAAAGCTAATCGGTAAATAATGTTGAGAAATAAACATGTTTAAGCAAAATTAAAAGGAAGGAACCCCCCCTCCTCCCCCTTCTTTTCACCTAGTTTCCGTAAAAACTATCCATGAAACATACTATATCATGGGGCCCGAAATTTAATTCTGGAAACATCATTATCGAATTTATAGGTACACAAAATTGGAAGATAATCAATTAGTTATGTTGAGAAATAAACGTGTTTAAGAAAAACTAAGAGGAAGGACCCTCCCCTCCTCCTTCTTTTCACCTAGTTTTCATAAAAACTATCCAAATAATTATAAATAACTTATCATTAAATTAAATTAACCATTTTATGTTGCGATTACTCTTTGCAAAAAATCAAAAAATAAAAAATCTAAAAAAAGGAAAGAAATCGACGTAGCCCCAAACTATGTGGTGTTCTAAGAACTACTTGAGAAAATACGTGCAAAAAAAGGCCCAAATTACTATAAAATACTAGAACGTAGTAAATAGTATTTTCCTCCCCTCGTTTCGAAACCTGTTTAACAGCTTTCCCTCCTAAATCTGGTAACATGTAATTTTACTGTACAAATGGGGACCTACCATTTTCGACCATACACACTCGTCTCTGCGATACACATTTGTGCTATCAACTTTACTATAAAATACCCGCAAATGAGGACCTACAAAAAAATTGCTCCTGTTAATGTCTTTATACTAAAAATGCATCACTTAACAATAAAAACGCAAAATAAAAAAAATTTCTAACCCAGGACGTCCTGGGTTGAGTGTGCGTCCTGGGTTTGAAGGTGTGTATACATATAGAAGTCCCCGATTCACACCCTTTGCCAACACACACACACACACACACACACACACACACACACACACACATATATATATATATATATATATATGATACATTCCTGTCGAAAATTGGCACATTATAGACGATCGCTATTGCAGTCGACTTGAACGTTCTTTCCACCAGACAATCGGAACATCTCAGTCCGAAACCACTAAAATTACCTGATAATCATATCGAGGTAGCCGCAGTCGAGATCGTTGTAATGTAGTCATGACAACCGGACAGGGCATCACTTCGAGTCACTCACCATGAAGACAAATCTCGAAGTATATCACGTCGGAAATCTTAGTGTATTTGCAGTCGTAAAAATTGAGCAGAGGCAGTGAAATCCAGAAGAAATTTCCCGAAAACATTAAAAAGAAGACTTAATAACTTAATAGATGAGCAGTGGCTTTATTGTGATCACAGAGATGAAAGCAACTCCACCAACTTTCGCTTCATTAAAAAAAACTAATGGATATTGCTTTCAGTCTCTACAGACCCTCGCATATTTGACCTGCCATGCAGGCCGAGTTGATAGTTCCACAGACACTTGGCACAAATTGACTGCCCACCCGCATGTGCCTTGCACTGAACACATTTGAAGATCTTGAAGAATTAGCAGAGCTTGAAGAACATACTACCGATGCATTAGTGTAGACTCCCCAGTGACGGCAATTAGATGACAACCACTAATTCGTGTAAATTCTGTCTCCGAAGCCAGTGTAACCGTATAAATACTTCAAAATTTGGCCCAAAGGTACAAAACGCGCGAACAAGCTGGTCCACTCACATCCATGTTCGGAGGGCGCTAGGGGGATAAAGAAGGCGGAGCTTTCTCGCTAATGGATGAAACAATGAGGCCACGAAGACGTGTCTCTGACGTATGATTAAAACTCTTTAACAGAAGCGGCAAATTAAAAGGTAAAAAGGCCTTTGGGCGCGAAAACCGCTTGGAATCATGGGATGCCGAATGAATTAAATAGAAATAAAAATGGTATAAAAGTTCCAAAGAATAAAAATTAAATGTCTCAAAAGAAGAAATTAGGCAGGTGCGTTTAGAGGCAGTGTTGCAATTTAAGAGAATAAGGTTTTAATAAATACGTGTAGCTTTTAACAGATTAAGATTTTTAGAATGATAAATAAAAGAATATTTTGATTAAGTTATGGAATAAAATACAAAATAGATTTAAGAGATATTTTAAAAAGAGAGGGAAAAATGAATTGAAGAATTTGGAATAATTTAACTAAAGAAATAGGGCGAAATTTTTTTTATTATTACATATATATATATATATATATATATACACACATATATATATATATATATATTTGATTTGCTGTGGAGTTTGTTCATTCAGATTTTTTTCTTTATTCTTAAACAAAAGATGTTTCCTGCATTTATATTTCATGAAATTATTTAACGAGATGTGTAGTAAATGAAATTAATTTACCACGACAAAAAGTCAAAAAAACTTGTAAGTCATTAATAATGTAGAATTGCTTTTACATTTTTTGCAATAGTATAATATATCTTCTGAAATAAAATCTTCTGGAAAAATTTTCTATTAAGTGAAATGTCCTTGTCCATGTATAGATATTTAAATAAAAAATTTAATTCTTGCAATTCTAAAACTTTTTCTGAATTAAATATTACGTTCTGGAAGTTGTTTCTTTACTTTTTTCTATAAATAAGGAAACATCATAGTCAGAAAAACATATTTCACTACCTAGTTTTTCAATCTTAAAAAAAAAAAAAAAAACTGTGGCATGTCGATATTTTATTAAACCCGTGCACAAGATTTACATTAAATGAAACTAATGTAACATAGCATAAATTATCATCGTTAATTTTATTTAAATAAAAATTGTAAAAATAAATGTGAATTTATATTTCTATAAAGGCAAATTGGTATAGACCGTTGTTAATGTAGATTTTTTTCTGGTATTTTTAATAATGAATTAAATTTTCTTGAATAAAAAAAAGCATCTTTGGAAAAAATGACACATTTTTTTTTTCTGTGACATATGATATGTCTGTGTAAACATTTTTTTTTAATCAATTTAAATTCTCCATTATTCTAAAACACGTGGATTGGATTGGATAATTAGGAATTAAATATGTACGTTCCCAAAGATTTTCATTATTTCACTACAAAGAGATTATGAAAAGTTTCAGGTTTAGTACCTAGCTACTCTTTTATAAGAGTATCCTAGTGGACGAGTGAGTTTTGAGATCGCAGTTCCCTGAATCACTAACATTTGTTAGTGAATGAGCTATCTATTCAATCATTCTTGTTTCGTAAAATGCGTATGTCTACCGCCTGAAATCTGATTTTTACGATATATTTTTGCAATGATATGTTAATTAGGTAAGAGTGGTTGTGTACTAGTTATATATAGTGTGGCAGTAAGTGGATTCATCGAATTTAGAACGGATCTGGCCTGCGAAAAATCAAGTTATCTCGTGATATTGACGCCATATGCATGCCGATTTCAGTTGGATTCCTAACTAGCTGTTTTCGATAATGTCCGAGGCTGTGAGATTTCATCTACTTGATAATAAGTTCAGTATTTTACTTCAAATAAAGGAGTATCGGCATCCACGTGATTCTAGTTATAGCTTATATTATTTTATGAAGTGGATTGTTTAGATAAAGAACAGAAAGGACAATTTTAATTGAATTATAATTTAATAATCTTGGGAAAGGACTTTCCCCTTTTACGTTTCTGTAATTGATCGTTGGAATGAAAATTACTTACTCGCTCCACTACAGATATTCCTTGCTTATTTTTAAAAAATACATTTGATGTGTTTGTTAAATCCGGTGCCATGTTTTTTCTTCAAGTTAACAGCCAAGAAGGGGTGGTCACCAGGTACGCTTTAAAAAAAAAAGTTAAATTAAAAAAATATAAATACCGTAGGGTAGACCGGGGCACGTTTACGCATGGGGCACGTTTACGCAGTGCACTTTTTCCGAAACGAGTTATAACTGGTGCGTCACCAGTCATGACAGATTCATGCTGCTCCCTAGCGGTTATTCTCACAAGATTTTGAGCGTCAGTTGAGCTTCGGTCTAGCATGCGGAAAGGATAACATGTTTTCTGTCAAGGTAAGTAAATTTTATTTTGAACATATTGGAACTTATTGTGAACTAATAATACTTTGTAGAGGATAAACAAATATATGAACATTAGCAGAATTTTATCCTTTTTTGAGAACTGTATTTGTATGAACAGAAATGTTATTAATTTTCGTTGCACGTTAAAAATAAATCCAAACATGGCGACGGGGCACGTTTACGCATTGACATCGGGGCACCTTTACGCACGTTCTTACTGTGTAAACGTCCCCTGAAGCTTTTTTGCTCCGCACTGTCTCAAACCTTTTTTTAGTATTTTCAGACTGTTTAGTTTTGCAAATCATAATTGAATGTTTAATTGAGTAAAAGATTCGTCTTTTATAGCTTACAATCATATAGTTTTGTCTTCATACCTGTTCAGCTTTAATTTTATAGACTATTCAGCCTGTAATAAATTTTCTTTATTTTACAGATGGTAAGAAATTATTAAGTTATAAATAAAACATCTGAATTTGATTAAATATGTATTTCACTTACTCTTTGGTATCATTTAGAATATGCGTAAACGTGCCCCGCTCCCGGGGCACGTTTACGCAAGTGACTTGGACCTAAATAAAATTGTTTTTTACGGTTAAAAACACAAACAGGGCAACAACTGAATACACAAATTTTGACTTTATTAACTGCTTTATAAAACCACAGTGTCTAAATTTTCCTAATTTAAAACATAAAAATTAGAAAATTCATTGAAAAAAATCCGCGTAAATGTGCCCCGGTCTACCCTATGTCTACCCTATATATATAAAATTCTAATGAAACGAATTTGTGAAACGATTTTATGAAACGAATTTATGAAACGATTTTATGAAACGACTGATTAAACGACTGATTATGTTTCAGGGCTATTTTTAATAAAATATTAAACGCTTGATGGTGAAATTAATACCAATCGTCCATAAAAATCCGCGGATGTCAAAACTGGTAATAGAATTTTGAAATTGGAATTAGTTTTCGAGATATTAATTTTTTTCTAATTTTAATGACATTTCTGTAATGATGGCAACTAATTACTCAGTTTTTTTGTGACAAAAAAGGGAAAAAAATTGAAAAGGATCCCGATAGGGATTATTGATTTCTTTTTATTCGTCATTTTCAAATTGAAATTGAATTTATCTTTTTTTTCAATCGATAATGAAGACAAGATTGTGATTAAATTATGTTTTTCAGGAAAATTTGAGAAAAAAAATCACATTTCTATCGTCAGGATTCAATCGTCTGTCAGCATTTAATTTAATTTATAAACTGAAAATATTTTGAATAAATTCGTCCAAATGACGTCATTTATGTAAACGCAAAAGAAAGAGGGAAAAGGAATTAATAGTAATTATTATTTATTGATATCATTTTGTTATTTTTTTGTAAAATTTAATTAAACGAATTTATAAAATCACTAATTCGGATATTTGAAACGAATGTATAAAATAATAATTGCCCAACTGAACGGAAGGAGAATAAAATATCCTGCTTGGTTTTCTATCCTGCTTGGTTTTTTCCGACAAGCTTTTTAAAAAACGTCAAGACCCCTATAATAGAAAAGCATCAAAAGTTCATTGGGTTTGTTTTCATAATTTTTGGCAACAAATCTATGTATATTAACGAATCTATCCCTTTTTCAAGCTCGAATTACGCCAAACCTAAAAGCAAAGGATCCTATACTGGAAAAGTACCCGATTTTCTTATGGACAATATTCAAGTGACATAACATGGTGTAAAATTACCGCGGATAGCAAATTTGTTTAAATATCTCATCAATTGATGCCGAATAAATGCAGGCATGCATGCACAAAATATTTAATTAATTTTGTATGATAAATAAGTATTAGAAAATTCTTATATACATATTAATTAAAATAAATAATTTACATATTTAAAACAACATGAAAATATGCTTGATGGTGCACTAAAATAGAGAGAAAATTAAAACCTGTCACTGAAAACGTCTATAACATAGTACTTTTCAATACCGTGGTTTTTAATGTTATTCACAAGCAGATGGAATTTTTCTCATCCTTAAACGCAAAGGAAGAATAGAATAAGTAAAGTCCGAGAGGTAGCCACAATTTAAACCTAACCCTTTTATACAAGCTGGTTTTCAAGTTGTAATTGATTTTACTTATCAATCCCGAAAACAGTCGTCCGTTGTCGCAACAGCTGTGTATGAGGCCATGATAATCAAAAAATGCCCCATTAAAACGTTAGAAGCATGACAACCCAATTACATATTTACCAATATTTAAAAAATAAAGCACGCTGCCATGTTTTTAGAGGCCTCGAAGTCTGAGCGGGGGTTGGCGAGCGTAGCTCGCAGGGGGTAGGCCCCCTAGTATTTACATAAATTTATTATATGTGCATTTTTTATAACCACTACTTTCGAAAATAAATTTTGCTAAAATTAAAAGTTTCGCATACTTGTCGCATTAAGAATTGATACAACTTCAAGAAATGCCATTCCATTCTAATGGGGTATCCTTGATTCCGTTTTCGTCAAATAATTGTTGAACTGAGCTAGCTACATGGATGTATTATGTTGGACGTGGATGTACACTGCTCAAAACAATTAAAGGATATTTGAAGTTTTATATAAAATAAAGATATAAACGAAATTTTTTTTGCCGAAAATAGAAGAAGAGAATCACAAATGCAAATTTTTCTGGTTTTCAAACTGTGGAGTATGCAAATTTTGAGTTCGACGTCAAAAACGTCGCTTCAGCGGCAGCGAATGAAATTTGACTTTCAACTGGATAAAAGAGAATGAAGACAAGGATGATCGGCATTCAGTGATTGCTTTGTTTCGATAAGTACGATGTGTCAGCGAAGTCATTTGACAGATTCAGAAGCTTGGAGAATTGTTGGTAGGTTAGAAGGGGGCCAAACTCAAGCCGAAGTAGCGCAAGCCATTGGAGTGTCACAAAGTGTCATTTCCAGGATCTGGAACCGTTTTTTGGAGAGTGGATGTGCAGGCCGAAGACCAGGGCAAGGTCGTAGACGGGCAACAACGCCCAATGAAGATCGGTATTTAGCGTTAACAGCTCGGAGACACCGAAACATGAACGCTACTCTTCTCCAACAACACCTTCGCTCGGCTACAGGCACCACGATTTCAACTCAGACTGTCCGAAACCGGCTCCATGCTGTAGGTCTGTATGCTCGCCGGCCGATGGTATGTGTTAGATTAACATCAAGGCATCGTCGCGACCGCAGGGAGTGGGCAACCGAGCATGTCAACTGGAGGAGAAATGAATGGAGCAATATTCTGTTTTCTGACGAGTCCCGTTTTTCTGTGCATCCGGATAATAGGCGTATTTTCATCTGGAGGGACCGTGGCAGTAGGAATAATCCTGCGTTCGTGCACGAAAGTGTCAGATTTGGCGGTGGAGGAGTGTTGGTGTATGGTGGCATCTCCATTGACGGGCGCACTGACCTCTACATCAATCGAGATGGAGCTCTGACAGGTCGCCGATATAGGGATGAGATCCTCAGACCTATTGTAGTCCCTTACGCTGCAGCAATCGGAGATAACTTCATTTTAATGGACGATAATTGCAGGCCACATCGTGCAAACCTGGTGGAGGATTTCCTTTTCGAGGAAGGAATCGTTCGAATGGAATGGCCAGCGTGTTCTCCAGACATGAATCCAATCGAGCACGTTTGGGACGCTCTAGGAAGACGAGTTTCTGGCCGCCAACAACCCCCACAAACTCTCCAAGAACTGGAAAGAGCTCTTCTGGAAGAGTGGGGCAGAATACCCCAACTCGTCATTAATAGCCTCATTGAGTCCATGCCTCAAAGGTGTTCAACGTTGCTGGCAGCCCGTGGAAACCATACCCCCTACTGAAAATGATTTTCTTTGAAGAAAACACCTTTTCTTATTCTTTTTTTCTCATATGCACAAATTGTGTTTTTTTCCTTTTGTACACAAATGCGCAATAAAATGCATTTTTTCTGCCAAACACTGTAAAAAATTTTCCGGAAGGTTCCGGAAAAAAGCCGTGGCATTAAGATGCCACGGCTTTTTGCTGTTACGTTTCACAACAAAGTAGTGAAACATTTCAATTTTTCTGAAACATTCCGTAATATATACTCCGAAACCTTTCCTATCAAAGTACTAAAATATTTCAGCGTCACGATACGCTTTCTTCCGGAACCTTTCATGTCAAAATGCTGAAACATTCCAATTTTACGGGACGTCTTTTCTCGGAACCTTTCATATCAAAATACTGAAATGTTCCAGTTTCACGAAACGTCTTTTTTCGGAACTTTTTTTTTTTTTTTAATTCTGAAAATATTATTTTTTATTTATCAGGTAACAAAATCGAAGCTGTACGACAAAAATATATTAATCGAAACTCACGACTAAACATATAAAAATTATTTGCTAAAATTGAATTTCAAGCTTGGACTTGCATAATATGTTTGGACTTGCACTTAGTAAATAAAGTATAAAACTGTTAATTATATATATATTTTTTAATGTAAACATTATTTTTATTCTTTTATTAAAATCATAAGTTTTTAGAAAATATAAAATTTATCAATATTTTTCTCAATTAATCAATATTTTTCTGATTTAATAATTTACATCCTTGCTAGAACATTCGATAAGCAATACAAAAGATAAGTATAAATATCCCTGACGGATCGGCCTACAGGCACAGGTAGATTTCGAAGACGCAGAACGTTGGGCACCTGTTTCTTGGGAATTGCAGAAGAAAGACCTATTTTCCATGATCTGGCAGTTGGGACAACCCACTTCGAAATATACCTCTGCCTGTAGGCAGAGTCAGCCGGGATTTTTTTTTTTTTTTTTTTTTTTTTTTTTCTTTACCGTAAGAGTTAGTTCTATAAAAAACTTGTCAATATAAAAGTTGTAGATAATATTAAGAAGATTTATAATAAATTCAAGTGGATTTGATATCTTAGGAACTGACGAAGGTATGTTTTTTTTTCTTCTGAAACCCCTGTTTCTCCACCCCCCTCCTTGGGGGCATTTTTAACCCTCCAACCGCGGGCGTTTTTTTACACTTTCTTGAAAAAAACTGCACATTATTTCTATTTGCTATTTATAATAGTTATGAGGATTGTATCAATGGAATGTATAAAGAAAGCCAAAAATTATAAGCGCAAAATCGAAATTTTAAGATAGAAAAAATAAGCCAAAAATAGCGGTCCTCGCAGAATTGTATTGATTAAGTGAAACGCGATACAAGCGTTTCCCGCGGCTGGAGGGTTAATGAAATCAAAAATCTGTCATACATAAATTTTTGGACCTTTTCCTAGAAGTAATAGTAACTTTAAATGGATTCGATATGTATACAAATTAAAAAGTTATGGTTTTCACGTCTGCTTGTAGGTGGAGCCAGCAGGGATTTATTTATTTATTTATTTTTATTTTTTATTTTTTTTTTGCCGTAAGAGTTGGTCCTATAAAAAAAATTGTCAATATAAAAGTTGTAGATAATTTTAAAGAAATTTACAATAAATTTAAGCGGATTTGATATCTTGGGAATTGACGAAGTTATGAATTTTTTCTTCTGAAACCCCCCTTTCCCCCCACCCTTGGGGCCATTTTTAATGATATCAAAAATCTGTCATAGATAAATTTTCGGCCCTTTTCCTAGAAATAATAATAACTTTAAACGGATTCGAAACGTATCATAATTAAGAATTTATGGGTTGTTTTCTGTTTTCACAAAAAAGCCACCCCCTCCATATCTCCCCCCTTGGTTCGATTTTGACCATTAACGAACTTGACCTAGATTTTATGCCCCTTGATTTTATGTATCAATTTGGAAGAGATTTGTGCAGAATTATTGCAGTTATCGTGTCCATAAAAAAGTGACACACACACACACACACACACACATATATATATATATATATATATATATATATAAAGTTTTGAACTGGGGGGGGGGGGGGGGTTCTGGAAGTCATTGTCGGCGTAGATCTGCAAAAATTTTTTAAAAATTCCAACTTAGGGGAGAATGTAATAGGTAGTATTTCTTACGCAATCTACCTAAAACGTCCAAACACTACTTTTATGTGTTAATTTTTTTTCCAAATTTTACATAATAAAATGAGAGAAATAGTACATTACACTTATTTTACGTATATCATATTTTATAAATAGGAAAAGGCGGGATATTAAAAATTCTAAAATTATTTCACTTGCCCCTAAGACACTAATTTATTAAAATCATTTTGTTTATAATTAATTGAACGAAAGAAAAAGACAATATATGGTTCTATCAACGGATAAGATTTTTGAAAACAGTTTACATATAACATAGGCTTAATGAGGTATTTAAAAGACATTTTTATTAATTTATAAATTAAAGAAAGTACAAAAACTGATTAATAAAATATATAAATTTTTGAAAGGTAACAAAAGTTGAATATGGACCTGATTTTATTACTCATTTAAAAAATACATAAATAAATAAATAAATAAAAACACTTGTAGCATTTCCTCTATGATGCCAAATGGATTAATCCTTTGAAGCGCAGCGATACATGTCAAAAGTACTATGTTTTACAAGCAGTATTTTTCTATATTAATTTTTCGTGTAAAATCTCCAAAATATAAAGGCAAAAATTTCTATTCGAAAATACATGTGGCAAATTTGGGAATTTTTGGTATTTGCGCCATGCAAACGGCACCGTTAAAGGGTTAATAAAGCTAAATTTCATTAAGCAATACAAAAATTATAAAAACCGTTTGTGAAATATTTAAATATGCTTTATTTCATAAATTATTAAAAATATTAATTTTTAATAGCATAATTGAATTTGATTATACTACAATTCTATGAAATTTTAAAAATAAAATATGATGTTTAACTTAAAAAATTAATTTTATAACGTGTTAAACATACTAATGCATTACTCATATTAAATGATAGGAAGCTTATTTCAAAAGAAAATTGAAAAATATTACTTATCTATACATTTTAATGAAAAGCATTTTCTCAATTGGCAGATACATTCAGTTTTTATTACAAAGAATAATTATTTCATAATTAGACATTATAAAAAATAATCAACATACTTTTTTTATTCAGTGTCTTATTTAAGCAATTAAATTTTAAAGTTTCGTATTACAGATAATATTTTATTCAAATAATAAAGCATAAAAAGATTTAATTTAGCTGCTTACTTTATCGGTTGATATCCAAACAAAGAATGGCATTTGTTCAGATTGCATTTGTCTCTACTTACCTAGGCAGCTGTTTTTTATTTTTCTTTTGTTATCAAAATGGCTAATGGAACATAAAACATGGAGCACGCATGCGCAGAATGTAGTTTACGGAAAAGTTGAAACGTCTCAAAAATATTACACGAATTATTGCCGTAATTGACGTGGGATTTAAGAAATTCGAAATTCCGGTAAAATATGCGAAATGTTTCGGGATAATTTTCTGAAACGTTCCGAAATTTTTTTACAGTGAACATGTGTAATTTATTCTCATATAACCTACTATGTCTGTCGACCATGTATCAATCAGCTAAAAAGTTTCCCAGATACAAAATCCACCTAAAACTGCAATATCCTTTAATTGTTTTGAGCAGTGTATTATGGTGTATTAGTACAGTAATATGGGTATGCTTATACGATGAGGTACTTTGAAGCGTCCCTTACTGGTAATCGGCGGAGTTAGTGTTCCTATCTAAGAAACGGTACGCGAAAAAAAAAAATGCCGATTAAAAAGTTGTAATGCGCCTTCCATTAGAGTATGAAATTACGTGTTATATGTGATAATATCTTTATTAGAAACCCTGAAATGTACTTTTTAATATCTAATCACCAGCTTAAATACGCCACTAATTGCATTAACTTGTGTATCATTATAAGGCAGACGCACAAATGGCACTAAGTTTAGTAAGCGAGGTGCAGTCTATTTTAATATGAAAAACAAGTGAAACATGCTCAATATGTCTACTATCGGCAGCAATGCATTCTGCATTTATATCGATGGTTGGATACTCAGCAAACTTAACTCGAATGTCGCATTAAAATAAACTGCGCCTTGCTTTCATACAAATGTGTTCTTAATAAATGGGCATCTGTTTTATAATAGACACCTTTTTATGTAATTAGTGGCGTATTTAAGCTGGTGATTGAATATTAAGTAATTGCATTTCCACGCGCTTTATAAAGATATTTTTGCGTGTAAGACGTTATTCAGCAATAAATCGCGGACTCTCTAGTGTCATTCTCACGAAAATGTACATTTTCCGTAGGGATAAATATTAAAAAATGTAAAAAATTTCATTATATTTCATTCATATGTATAAATTATATATATTTAAGTTTTAAGTAAATTTTTAAATAAATTTCTGACAAAATAATTTTAATGTTTAAATTTAATCTTTTAATAAATATAAGTCAAAAGTCCCCTCTGTGGATGTCCCTACATTTAAATACAACGTTCATTTCACTGACAGTTTTTTTTTTCAATAACAGCTATTTAAAAGTGTTTAGTTAAATTCTAACTTAATATTTTTTCAAAATGGTTTCATTTTTACTAATGAATAACTTATGAACATTGTTCCTACTAAAAATATTTTCCCTCTGTGAACACTTAAAAAACAATAAAAAAAGGAAAATTGCCATAGATGAAACATTATTAGTAGGTATTTTGGGAGAAAAAAATATTTTTTATTTTTTAGATATATTTTTTCGTTCTTTTGTGAAATGTTTTAAACAGTTCCAATTTATTAGTTTAATCAATTAGTTTAATCTACTAGTTTAACAGTATCCAATTTATTAGCAAAGTTTCCAGTGCGTGGTTATCATAAAAAAAGGTAAGAAATAGCTAATTTATAATTAAAATTTTAGACAGCTTTAACATTGCATTTAGTAAAAAGAAACGTACCATTTTAGCAAACGGAAAACCAAAGTAGTTAAAAAATGAAATCTTAATTATTTGTCTTCTTCGTGGACTTGGCATTTCTAATTTACTGATATTATCTAGTTTATCGGCCATTTATCAAATATTGTGTACAGTATAAGGAGGTATCATATACAAAAATAAGTTTAAATAGTAATGAAATCCTGATGCGCATTATTTTTCAGATAATTAGATTCTATTAATTCAAAAGTTTAAAACAAATTTTTTTAGCCAATTTTGCCTTTTCTGTAAGAATGACAACTTTGTATTAGACATTTTTACTGTACCCCGTACCGTTTTCGAGATATGATCATCTATATCTACAGTTTATCCCCAGGGGCACTTCCATTTACCTCACCATGAAGCATCCTTTTAATATATCATATCTAGACACCTCGTTCGTGGATTTAGCCACTCGATTCACCAGTCATTTGAGGTAAAATGAAATTAAGGAATCACCCTATATATTAATATAACTTCATTTCGACCGACGAGATATTTTTCATTAAAGCCATATTTCAATTTGGTTCTGTGTAAGTAAAGAAGAAATTTGATATTTTGTTACCTTTTTTACTTACCTTCTACAAGAGTGGGATTTTCGAATCAATACTGATTCAGTGTCAAAGTTGCGATATGTTATGTTTTTAGTTAAAATTCAACTACATTTCTGCGTTAAGAGAGTCCGGATTTGCTTAATTTTTTCATTCTCTAAATGGATAAGGCTTACAAAAAATTATAAGCTTTGCTGTGGGTTTTTAATTTACAGCGTTTCGCCTTGCTAAAATAATAGTAATAGAACTGCTAACACTAAATTTGTTTTTAGTGAAGTACTTATTAGATGAAATTAATAAAACTATTAAGACATAACAGCGAAAGAGTATTTTCTGATACCAAACCTAAGAAATACACTCAAATAGAGGAAATATTTACAAGAAACGGTATTTTTCGAAAATTCAATAAAATAATTGCTGTGTATCATCTGAAATGTCACAATTTTAAGCACACAATATAGTAATTCGTCTATACATTTTATAGTTAATAATTCATTTAAATATGATATATATTTAAAAAGGTAGTTTTTCAATATTCTGAGTTTACCTTGGAGAAAAAATAATAATGAGTAAACGTTTAACGCAAAATGCTCTCATATTTACGCACCACCTAATTTGGTATCGAGCAATGGAAAAGAAAAAATGTGCAAAAAATGCGCGAGGCAATAAGGTTATTATTGCAATTTTGAACATAGTTCTGATACAATATGTCTCTTATTTAATACTTTTAGGGGCAAAATATAAAAAGTATGCCAATAATACTCGAGTCAATAAGGCAGTTATTAAAAGTTTAGATATAGTTCTGATAAAACATTTCAGTTATTTAACGCTTTCAAGGACTTGTTAAATATTCGGTGAGTCCACAGATTTTAAGAATCCAAACTTTATTACTGAATATTGTCATATTAATAAATGAAGTGGTGATATTTTGATTAATAAAAAAATGTTTTATTATAATATATTTATGTTATTTGTTCACATTTTGCACATTTAAAATAATTTTAATCTTACTTCACTGAGTGTGTAAACTTATGTACTGCCAATGAAATGGAATGATAAAAATCTCCTTTCGCTATTAATAATATTTGAGAAAAAAAATTCTAAAAACGGCATATCAAAGAGAAATTTTCAATTACATAGATATAAAAATAATATAAATTTATAATGATCCACTATTATTTAATCCATTTTATTAAATAAATTTAACAAAACATTTCAAATAAAATAAGTAAGTGCGTTATCCATTTTTAAATGTGAAAAAAAAAAAAAAAAAAAAAAAAAAACCCTTACATGTTTCTACGAAACTAAGCAGAATTTAGACTTAAAAAACATTATTTGAAGAATTCTCACCAAACGTAAAATACTTTTATTAAGTGCAAGTGAGTAAATCGATATTGTCAATGTTTAATTAACTTAATTTTTAAGTTAATTTATAGGCGAATTACATATAATTATAAATTATAAATCCAAGGATGCGAGTAATAAATATTCTGTCAGACTGATATCGTAATTATACTTTTAAATCAGATTCAGTCACGCATGTAATGAAATAACTTCTGTTTCCTGAAATATTATTACCTTTTGTAGATAAAATATATTTTATTTCATTTGATTCCCTTCACATAACCATTTTGAATAAGCATAATTACAGTATGGACTCATCAAAGAATTTCTGAAGATAAATCCCTATGGTCTTAATACTTTCGCTAATTGCTTTTATCGTTGAGTGTAAAATAGCAAACCTTTTTAAAAGAAGAATATTATTTTAATTAGATATTAAAGAAATGCATTTTGTATAAGTTTAGACATTAGTTTTTTTTTAACAATTTATAAATTTTATTTATCTGTAGGAAGTTATAAAATAATACAAATTTAATAAAATATACGTTTCGTTTATGTTGTTTCTGACGATGCATATTCGACCTCAAAATCAGGTGTTATATAAGATTTATAATCTACCGTTACAAATAAGAGTGACAAATCAGTAGAAATATTGCAATGAGTTAGCTTTACGTGCATCTTTCATGTATCTCTTTTTTAATTTAACTGTCCTGTTTCAGTTTTGATTTAGAAAATAATGAAAATATAGGGTGTCCATAAATTACACTAGTCAACAAATTTAAACTTTTTTAAGTGGGTGCATTTATCTAATTTTAGGGTTCTGAATCCTGTAGAATAATCAATCAGATTCTCTCAATCACGTCACATTGATTAGATACACATTAGATAAACATTAAAGACAACAGTGAAATATGTGACAAAAATTGACCGATTAAAATACAAACAAAATATAATATTCACCAGAAAACATTTTTGTTCGTTACTTAACAAAAAAACTGTGAACTAATACGAGCATGAAAGTGTTGTAGAATAACACTAAACAGGAATATCAACAACATTATTTTTCAAAATAGGATTAGTGCCTTTCTTGATGTCAGAATGCATCCAAATAAATGTTTTAAGATACATATTGATTTCCTCATTGTTTGACCACAAAGTATAAATTATAATTTACATTTCAACCTGTATTTTACCATATATGTAAAATTTATATTCTAAAATTTTGAAAAACCCTTACGTGGTAGAAAATTTCTGATAGCGGATTCGGATTCTAAATTCAAAAATACATAAAAAAAAATATTTATTACAAATCAGGTACAAAATGATTGTTGACTATTGTAATTGTTCTTGTTTCCTTACCTCGTAATTTTTTACGTAAAAGCATGACGAAAAATATTATTATTACACTAAAAAGGTATTCAATTACCAATGTCTGTATATTTAACATTTATTCCTCATATTACCAATTTTTACACTCACGTCAGACATTATTTAAAAATTCTTTTTAGTGGTGGTGATCTGTTTTTTGTGAAACTTTTACCATATTTTAAAAATAATGTCTGATTGTGAAATTTGGTAATACAAGGAATAAACGGAAATTTTTTTCTTAAGTAGTATATTCTGAATTATCTGAGAAATATATTCTGAAAGTACAACTCATGAAGGTTTCATAACACACACAAAGTTAAGCATTCTCCACCAATTTATGCGACAACACTAGCGGCGTCGAATTCCGGAAAGCTGAGATGTGAGAATTCAAAATGACGAGTGCACAACTGAAAGCGATGTGTGCATTGTGGTTATTTGAAAGAAAATCTATCACCATTGCACAATGTTGCATAACTTATTAATAACCTTCTGATGAATTTAATAAAAGTTTAATATTAATCATTATTTGTTTATAATCGTTATTTGATTAATAACGTTTTGAGATGCAACTTTACGCAAATGCAATTTTATTAGTATAATTAAAAATACTTTTATTTGTACTATATGAATATGTTATAATATTTTTCATCATGTTCTTAAATCCAAAGTTATCAGGTAAAGAATCTCAGACAAAAATTTATGTATACCTTGTATAACACAGTGATCAAAATAATTGCTGATTTTTTTTTTATAGGTTTCAATATAAAAATTGTCGATGTATTTGAAGCATTTGTATAATAAATAAATATCAGCAGTCATTTGATAAAATTAGTATGAAACAAATGCATCCTTTAGAAGAATCAGAAATCACTCGGTAGTGCTTCCCCGCTTAAGTTATTACCATGCATTGCACAGTGATTTATGCCTGTTACTGTGTATTCTCTCGCTTCGGATTACACTATCTCAATTTAAGATTTCTTTAGAAAGCATTTTCTAAACAAAAGATTGAGCAACTGTTCCTTTGTAATGAGTCTCAGGACAGATTATATGCCAACATTGCTAACCGAAATATCTGAGCAGATACGATTCGTAATATACATGTGAGATAGTAGAAAATAATTTTTTTTATTGTTTTGAAATATTCTCTTTGTCAGTATTTATTTATTTATAGATTTCGAATATATTTTCTATTAATATGAAAACGTGCATATTACAGACGAACGCGGTTATAACGAGATCGAATGTAACGAGAAGCCGGTTTTAGCGAGCAGAAATAAATAAATTGTTTAGTATACTATAAAAATACATTACAGGAAATTCGGATGTAAATCGAAAAACTCGGATTTAACAACGAAAATGTTTGCAAACTCGTAAAATATTAGCTCTAAACAAATTATGTTTTTTCATATAGATGTTCTGCACTTTTAATGAAAATGATTAAATGTATTACCACATTATTTATGCATTCATGCACATCATGACTTCACTTCTGATCAACAGCACAACCAAATGGCAGCCTTTTTACACTCTTTTATTTAACTCTACCTGGTTTTTAACACTTTCCAACCTAGTTGAAAAGTGTTTATGACTTCGGTTTGTCTGGCCGTATGGCCGTCTGTCCGTGCTCTAACTCCCGTAAATATACTCGCATTGCTCTGCAATTTTTATATGTTATAGTCGTTATCTATAGCATGTTCCCTATTTCAACGGAAGTGTGTAGAACTTATAGTTTTTTTACAGGGACACTCAAAAGAATTCCGTTGCATTGCGGTCTATGGGGAAAAATCATTGACGGTTTAGTTTAATGATGTTTCACTATTTTAAACGCATTTAAATTTATATATATCACTAAGGTGCATTAGAAGAAGCTTAATATGGAATATGGTGTGCATAGCACTTATAGTTACTTTACAGGGACAGTCAAAAGAATTCTGTTACATTACGTCTATGGAGAAAAATCGTCTGCGGTTTATTTAAATAATGTTTCCCTATTTTAAACGCATTGAAATTTATATATATCACTAAGGTGTATTTCACGAGGCTTACTACAGAATAGTGTGTGTACAGCAGTCATCGTTCATTTACAGGGACACACAAAAGAATTCTCTACTGTAAGTTAACAATAATTCCTGGAAGTGCGTTTTAAGTTACTGATCGCGATTTTAATCTTAACTCGCTTTTTGTCTATTATGTGGTGTGTATAAATTCTGTACATCCTATACAGGGAAGCACAAAAGTTCGCGAACACATTTCCGTATTATTTAACTCCAGACGGAGAATTTTAAACTGTGCTACGCGTTTCCTAACTGAACTAAAATTTAACATCCTATGTAGTATATATACAAATCTATAGATCCTATACAGGGCTGAATAAAAGTATTCGGAATACTTAGATGTTATCTTTTAGCTTATGAAACGGTATGATTTGTAAAATTATTTTGGAAGCGTTGGGAAGTGTTACATAATCTATGCTTGACGCATGATTTTTCGTTCTTGTTGTACGTAAATATGGAATAATCGATTTTTCACTTGCTAGAACCATAAATTTATGTTCATATGTGTGTTTCCGATGGCAGTAGGACATTTTATTATTATTAAAACTTACTTATAAATTATTAAGTAACTTTAAGGCATTTTTATGTTACATTTTTATGTTTGTTCACCACAGAGGTTAAATTTCTAATTATTCATTATAATTACAATATTGTATACGAGTTACAAGAACAATGGATTTAGTTATGTGTCAAACCATGCTCGCCATAGGCAACTAGCTACGAAACTGGAACAAAGAAATATTTTTAACACAAAAAGTAGAAAATATAAATAAAAAATAAAAAGTGTAATTTATATATTATTCAAAATGCACTTTAATTGTTAATAGTTTCCTATAAATATATTATGATTATACGCTGAGAAATATCATTTTAGAAATCATGAAAAGGTAGATAAAAAAACGATTTTTTTTATTTCCTGTTGCCATATATTTAAAAAACAAAACAGAGAGCAAAAGTTAAAAATATGTTTAAATAAATTTACAAACTTGCGCTTTCTACCAAGCGTAAACAAAAATAACTGAATTTTCTATAATCGAGTTCGGTGCCGATGCCAAATTAACGCATTGTAACGGAAATTTTAGGGAAAAAACATGAAATGCTGTAATGAAATTAGGCCTGATATTCAAGATGAACAGTGAATGCTTATAAAATAGTGTTTTTTAAGACATTCCAACATAGTGGAAAAGTGTTTATGAATTCGGTTTGTCTGTCTGTGTGTTCATCTGTCTGTCTATCCGTCTGCCCGTGCTCTAAATCTCGTAAATATACTCAAATTGTCATGAAATTTTTACACATTAATTATTTTTACTGTAGAATGTTCGGTATTAAAAATGAAGTATGTAGCATCAATAATTCATTTACAGGGACACAAAAAATTTAATTACATTATGGTCAATGGGGAAAATCGTTTGTGGCGCATTTTATTGAAATTATGGTTTTTCAAAAATAATGAAATTAATATGCAATACTGAGGTGGACTACAGCATGCTTATAACCGAATATACAATTAGTAGCATTTATAGTTCAATTACAGGGACGTACAAAATAATTCCTTTACATTATGGTCTAGGGGGAAAAAATGATTGCTGTGCATTTTGAACAGGTTATGATACTTGAAACTTAATGACATATAAAAGGATCTCTAATGTTAAATACAAATTTTTTTCTATAGATTATGGAGTGTGTAGGATTTATTGTTCATGTACTGTACAGAGACACATAAGAGAATTCCGTTAAAGGACTGACTATGATGGATAATTGCTAGAAATGCTCGTTCCGCTGTGATATGCAATTTTATGTAATTTTTAGAGTATTACCTGTTGATTACAAATTCTGTAGATCATATACAAGGTTGCACAAAGGACTTCAAATATGAGCAAAAATTGATGAAAATGGATTTTTACTGACTTATGAATTTTTGAAATTGCTTATTTAGATATCTCATTTCATCGTATAAGAAAATTCAATTTCTTAATGGTATTCCGTTAGTGTTGGAAAGTGTTCAATAATTTATGCTGGATACATGATTTTTTGTTCTCGTTTAAGCTATTTTTACTTTTATACTGATTTCTTTTTTGCATCCTTGAATTAATTAGAAAAAAAGTAGATGATGTGAACGTAGTCAATGTAACAGAAAACAAAACCTTCAAATTAATAAATAAATAAAATCCTTATATTTTCTATAACTTTCATAGACACTGGTGTGCAAAAATTAAGGACAGGCAGTATTTTTAATGTAGCGTCGTGCAAAAGTTCTCCAAAAAAACACAAATCACACCATAAAATCCTTAAGATGTAAAAATATGAGAAATGTGAACTGAAATTCCAAAAAGAGAAACCAGTGAATACAAAAATAATTTTATTGAAAAGGTAGCTTCGAGCACAACTGGACATTAAGTCAGAAATGTTCATGTGACAGGTGGCTGGGTAGAACAGTTTAGTCTTTGGTAGTAGATATGGTAACTCCTTTGCGCGTTGCAGGATTTCCATCATCTATCCATGCTGAGTAGGAGGTTGTCAATGATTTTTGAAGGATCGCGACCCATTTCTATAATTACGCCAATCACAGCTTCGGAATTGTTGCTAGTGGCTAGTTACGTGCCACTAGTCTACCAAGTGATTTCCGAGAATGTCCCACACGTTTAGGTCCGCGGATTTAGATCCGGGAACTTTGTGGTCCGATCCATGCGATGAACATCCTTAATTTCCCAAAGGTCTGCGACAGCCACTGTACGACAAAGTGTACTGTTGTCACTAATGAAGAGGAACTGATTATCCACACACCTCGTAAAAGACGAATATACGGGAGGAGAACTTCGGTGCAACATCACCAGTGATTGAAACTCCTTAAAAGATGCGGAGGTCGGTATGGATACTTCCCCAAAGGCGAATTCCGCCACCTACAAACAAGTCCCTTTTGATTATGTTGGAAGGGAAGTTTCGTGTTCTTCGCTCTCTGCATAGGAGGTTACGTTCAAAATCGCTAGTCAGACTACAACAGCTGTCATCTGTAAGCAGAATTAGACCCCATTGCTTATCTGCCCAGTTCTGTGTTTCTGTAACCACAGAAAACGACGTATGGAATGAGTAGGAGTTAATGACACGCACCGGACTGGTCGTCATGCAAATAAAGCATCTTTTTATATCCCTCTGACGACTGTAAAATGCGATATAAGACGTTCAGTAGTCAGCTAATATGTTTTGCGATTTATCTTTCGGCCTGCCGTCTGTCTTTTCTCACCTATAGGGCAATATGCCGGTCAAGCATTGCCATGACTGCCCATGGAAAACTACTATTGAACTCTCGGACAGCTGTTCCTGTCGTTTGAAATGATCGCCAAGCTCTTGACACGATGATGTGAGAGAGGCCAAACCCCTCGGCCACACTAGTCACATTTCGGCCCTCTTACTTCTCAATGATTCTACCTCGGCAAAAATCATCCAGATGTCACCTACTGGATTGTCTGTTGTGAGTATCAAACTGAGGCTGCAACTCGACGTCGTTCAAACCGATCTATACCATACAATATCTTTCACAGAAATGCTGAGCGTTCACCACGAGTATGCTTTATGCCCCTATGACATAGATCCATATATATCCATTTTAGATTAATAAAGAAAAACCACATCTTTTAATTTATTTGTTAAAATTATCACTTCCCTTTTTCTTTTTATTCCAAAATCATTTCTCGTTTATTAATAGATTAACGCTTTATCCTTTATGCATGCAGATGCAGTTTATTCTCGCATTTCTTGTCTTTTTATTTTAATTTTACATGTACATCGCAACCCGAATGTAGAACAATTACCAATATGTTTCACGCTTTACGAGAAACAATCTTTGTTCCTGAATATATTTCTTTATTTATTTAATTCTGAACTTTGAGCATCTACCAGTTAACAAAATACGTTTACTTATTTAACCTTGTAGTTATTTCACTTTAATATAAAATTATATATATCTGCATTTTCTGTTCAGAGTAAATGTTATTATGGCCTCAGTATATTTTCGCTGATGGCATGCGTTTCTCAGGATCTTAAAACCCCAGAAAGGTTATGATTTCCTTTGTGAAATTACAACCCTCTCTTTTATCGCCAAATTTAATCGTAACTAATCTTTCATTATTAACGGAGTTTTTGCCTGGCGCTAATGCGTTTCACCAATTATGTTTCTGTAAGATTTGGCAGTGAAACTACTCACTGACTTCTGAACATTGTAACGATATTATTATCATTATTCTTTGCTGATCTGTTGATGTAAAACCACTTTGTCCTCTGCTGCATTATATGGAGAGCGACAGCCACCTATTTAATTGGATTAGTATGTACGCATTGACTTGTCTCTTCAAAAATAAAGGATTAATATTTGACAGCGCGTGTTTTTCATGTATCTCTATATTTTAGTTACTTTTGCTCCCACAGGAAACGTATATGAAGGTTATAATTTTTTAAAGTTTATCTTTGAATATCGCAACTCACTTTTGGGTATTAATACTTTCACACCGAAATATCTATTTTTTTCGTTTGCTACATCTCTTCGATACTATATGCAAATAAACAACAACTATTGTATACCTCCTCTATAACTTCTACAGTACGTCATTCTGTATATACGCACATGCACTACCGCACGTCACCCCAGCCGATATCCTGATTGGTCTTTCGGTCCGTTCTGTCTTTTATTTCTGCTGTTATGGTAATTGTTTCATTTCGGCCTTAATTTTTGCACACCAGTGTATAAGTTTTATTAACTGCTATATAAAGTTCACATACACTTCTACTGAAGGTAGATATCAGTGTCAAACTTATTCCCATTGAATACTTACATGTTCATAAAATATAATGAAACACATAGCATATAGACATTTACTATTTGATAGAGGATATGCACTCAGAAAAAGGAATTGATTAAAACTACAAAACATGTTTTGTTGAGTACATTTTGGTTGTTGTAGAAAAATTCAAGTAAAATTGAACCATTTTACTTGAATTAACAAAACAGTTTTTGCTGATGATACAAATTTTTTTTTTGGAATTGCAAAAAAAATTTTTTTTCGTTGATTAAAACAAAATTTCCATTGACATATATTTAAACAAAAAGTTTTGTTGGGTCAACCAAATTTTTGTTGATTCAACAAAACTTTTTTCTGGGTGTGGTAAGTGATCTTATAAAATGCAATCCATTTATAAGAAATACTATATAAAATATTAAATACTCCATTTCTAATTTTAGGAATCAGGTTTTTCTCATTCTTTTATTTAACACAGATTTTTATTTATATTATGAGCATTCATATATATTTTAGAAATTCTTGTATTCATACCATTATAAGTCCGTTCATGGCAATACAGTCAAAAACAGCTAAATTTTGTTGCGGAATTATTGAATGTATAAATGACTCACTTTATTTGCCTTAAAAGTTAAAAACAAAAGAGAATCATTTTCAGAAATAAATTATATGATACTACGAATATCTAAGAAATATTTTCGAAACTAGTTTGCATAATTTCTCTTCAAATTTACGTTACTTTTACTGCAGAAATTGTATGTAGTATATATACTCAATTATAATTGTTAAGAAATAAAAAAATATTGTAATTATACTTGAATTTTTGAAATAAACCTTTATCTCACAGGTGTATAGGAGTGACTGTAGAATTTACCAGGTGGTTATAATATAAGTATCTCTATTTGGAGTTGTCTGTAGCTTGAAGGAATAACCGGAATGAAACCAAAATATGTTCATTTACTACTCGAGAAGGGGGAAGAAGAATGGAACAATAAAAAAATAATTGCAGTAATCGCCGACAGATGGCGCTTTTGAGTGTGAAATGTATAATGTGTAATAAAGTGTAATATTGTGTACCGTGGAGGTGTCGCAAACCTCGATGACATTACCGCATATCACAACATGTGCGAAACATCACTCCTAATGCATTACATTTCGCAGTTGAGCACGTCGTGCAGCGTCCTGGATTGTGTCCTTCAGCACAATGACCATGTGGAACCTGAACATGATCGGCACCACCATGTAAAAGAACAACCACGTTCACTATGACATTTTCCAATAAATCATCCGGTTTGACGCCTTATTTTTCTGTTCTTGTATTACACATTACATTTCACAGTCAGTAACGCCATCCGTCGGTGATTATTTTAATTATTTTTTTTATTGTTCCATTCTTTTTTCCCCTTCTCGAATAGTATCTGTACCGATTTTGGTTTCATTCAGATCATTCCTTCGATCTACAGACAGCTCCAAACGGAGATACTTATATAATAACCACACTGTATTTACGAATGTGTAAAAAAAGGAATTTTTTTCTGATCTGTTAGATAGCTCGTTAATAGTTTTCTGTTATACATCTTTTATTATAATCCATGAATGTTTGTACTTAAGAAAATTATAATGATAGAATTCCTTTTATAGCAAAACATTTGGCATTTGATGGACAAATACAAGATTACATAGACAAATAATTCGTTTACAGTACTGTCTATCAACAATAATTTCTGGAAGTGCGCTTTCAATTGTGGTATGCGTTTATAAATTTACCTAATTTTTAGCATGTTACTTGGTATGAAAATTCTATACATCATATATAGAGATTCACAAAAGATTTGGAACTTATTGACGGAAATTGCTGAAGTAGAATTTTCAACTGTGTCATGCGTTATCGAACTGAATTAAATTTTAGCATACTATGTAATATATGTCCAAATCTATGGGACGCACAAAAGAATTCGGATATTTTTCGGACTAGGGATGGTAATATCTGAAATTGCGTTTTGAAATGTGTTATGTCTTTTCAAAATTGTTTACGTAGACATAATCTTTCATCTTATGAAACTGTGACGTTTTGTTACAGTTTTCTGAGTGTGTTGGAAAGTGTTTCATAATCTATGCTTCATGCATGATTTTTCATTCTTGTTTTTTTTTTTTCGATGCGCACCTCAACCATTTGGAGACTTGAATTTTCAAAAATAGATCCATTCGACGAAAGAGTCCTGAGACTTCCCGCTTTTTGAATGTTACACATCCCCCTTTACACATGTCTTTTACAACACATCCTCTTTGCGGATAATTGTTACGCCGAAAGAGGCTACCTGTTTTTAACACTTCCGAACCTAGTTGAAAAAAAGTTTGACTTCGGTTTGTCTGCCGTCTGGCGGTTTGACCGTGCTATAACTCGCGTAAATATTCTCGGGTTGCCCTGAAATTTTTGCGTGTTATTGTCGTTTACCATAGCATGATCCTTATTGAAAATGAAGCGTGTAGCACGAATAGCTTTTTTACAGGGACAGTCAAAAGTATTCCGTTACATTACAGTCAATTCGAAATAATCTTTTCAAGTAAATTTTTATAATGCTACTCCATTTGAAACACGACGAATTTGACATATAATTATGAATCGCATTAAAACATGCCTTTTGTAGAATATGGGGTGCAAAGATTTTATTCATTGACAGGGTCATACAAAAGAATTCTGCTACACATTGTGTTATGGGTAAAAATCGTTTACAGTGTAATTTAATGATGTTTAAGTATTTCAAACTTAGTGAAAATTATATGCATTACTGAGGTGTACTATTAATTTCTTGCTGAAAATGGTGCATTTGCGTGCATGCATTTATTGTTCATTTACAGGGACACACAAAATATATCGGTTATATTATAGGTGTGATAATTACAGTCTACGCGTGATAAGTGCGTTTTCAACTTTGGTTTGCGTTTTTTTAAGTTTAACTAAATTTATTCACAGTACGTGTTGTGTTTAAATTCGATTGATCATATACAGGGATACACAAGCGAAACATTACAGACTATGGGAGTGAATTGCTTAAAGGTAGTTTTTAATTGTGTTGCGCATTTCCCTGCTGAACTATATTTAGTAGACTAATAGAAGTTTGTGGAATATAAATAAATTCATGAACAGGGATACGCAAAGAACAAGACACAACAAGTATCGTTTACGGTTGGTAATTGCTGGAAGTGAGTTTTAAGTTGCCTTATGCGTTTTTTACCTTACTGAGTTTTTTACCTGACTGCGTTTTTTACCTTTTAGCTTAATATGTGGTGTGTACAAAAGTCTTCAGGTAATATACAGGGTTGGTTGGTTGATTTTATGACAGCCGATTATCTACACGAGGGATACAGGCCCTAGGGGGCGGAGTGCCCCCCGTTGTCTTTCTAAGGGATCCTAACCCGTATTTACAGCAAAGTTCGAAGAAAACCACGGAAAACTCCGAACGATGAAGTCGATGAGCGCGACAGGGGTTGGAACCCAGTACCTCCCGTCTAACAGCTTTGAGAGCAGAACCTCTCCGCCACTGGTGAGGGGATACTATACAGGGATGCACAAAAGATTTCGAGTGCATTTCCATCGATAGGCGAAAATTTTTAATAGTGAATTTTCTAAGTGAACTAATTTTATAATGCTATGTAGTATATATACAAATCTATAGATCATATGCAGTGCTGCACAATATAATTCGACTATTTTGACAGTAGAAGGCAATTTCAAAAACTGTATTTTTCAATGTATGATATGTTTTCTAAAATGTTTATTTTTATAACTTATTTCACCTTATTTATAGGGGAAGTTTCGATACAATTTTATGGATGTGTTTGAAAGTGTTTCATAATCTATGCTTGACGCATGATTTTTCATTCTTGTTTAAACTTACTTTTGTCTCTGTAGTTTATACCTACATGAATACCGTCGGTAACTGGCACTCTTTAAGGGGACACATCACTTGACCCCCTCCCCGATCGCGAAATCCAAAATTGTATGAGGTGATTTAGCACGCCTACATATAAAAAAGGACAGATTTTTTAAATCTAGGAAAATACAATATAACCAGAAACAAGAATATGCCATAACCTCTTTCGATTTACCCCCGAATCCGGAAAGAGTTTTTTTTTATCTTTAGATGCCTCATATACCAATCTATTTTGCAATCTAATTTACAAATGACCTTGCATTTTAAGAAAATTTAAAAACACAATGACCCTTTGATTTCATGTTTTATTATGTAAGATTTCTAATAACGATGGATGAATCTTTTTTATCTCCTGTATTAAACGTTATACTGCATTCAGAAGGTGATTATATTTTGAACAAAATGCAATACTTCGCCAGAACACAAATAGAGTCATTATGAAAGGAAGACTCGTTTCTCCCTTTTCTTCACCAAATCTTTAAAATGACCAAAAGTTTTCTACATTTTTCCCAATATGGAGATGATTTTTTTAAATTTATTGGATTTATCTTAATGACTGATTGCAACCGAGTACATAAATATAATATCTAAATATAGAAAGTTTAAATTTTCACTTTCAAGTAATCTATAATTAAAATATTTGGTGTTACATTAATTGCTATAGTGCTTATTTCTACACAATGTTTCTATTTGAGCCTCGTGTTCATAAATATAAAAAGTTTGGCTTCGTTCCATTAGTGATAAAGTAGCTTTATAGACGATGATCATTATACAAACAATGGAAAACGGAACTAACATCCATTAATACACTCTATCGCATTATCCCATAATTATGGATTAAAAAAGAAATATATAAGCTATATCTTTACATGTATATTCTTTTTCTGCGCGTAGCTTTCTATAATGTAAAATATAAAATTCAGATTTTTTAAATTTATCTTTCATGCAGCATATATTTTCAAGGCATTCGACTACTCCAAAAGAAATAACCTGTCGTAATCTACATATTTTATCATTTTCATATCTCGGGGGCTTCAAAACGATACATTATTCCGAGACAGTAAAGCATGGAATAGTGGAATAAAATCGTACGAGTTTGTTCTGGCAGAAAAATATTTATTTTTTTCCATGATGTATTTTAAATTGTAAAATATTATTTAAATTATATATTGTAATGTAATATATCAGTTCGATTATACTTAAATATGAATTATATATTTAATTTATTAACTGAAAAAAGCATAATGTTTATAACGTTTACTGTATATTTGAGATATTTTAAAATAATTATTTCAGCTGTTTACTTATAATAGTAATTTTAAACAATTATTATTTTTTTTTTGTGACTTATATCAATTTAATTTAAAGTAAATACTTGGATGTTATATTGTATAATTTTTATAGAAAAATTTCATTTCAATATTAGTTCATCTGTATGTAACTATTGTGTGAACAATTAATTTGTTGTCTAGAAGTGATGATGATGATGATGATTATGATTATGATGAGTACGATGATGTCCACGATGGTTCTTTGCGTCATTAGGTGCCAAGGGCAGGTATGAAAGCCTTGAAAATTTGTACAATTTTATCATGATAGTGGTTTAAACATTTGGAATTCCAATCTTAAGTAGAGCAGCTAAGGTGGCTGGACAGTCAAAATGTGTGCTAGTTAATAAGCATATGCAGTGAATCATTTCTAGTTGAAAGATATTATTACAGTTTATGTAGGTTTTCTACTATTCCTGTTGATTTGAATTTCCTTGTGATAGCCATTTCTTTGTGTAACAATTGTTTGCTTATGGGCCGCTTATGGGATTGGTTATATCTAAAATTATATTGCAAAATTTGTGACTTTAAGTGATTGACTGTTATTCGAGTGTGTATGCTGGCACAGCATTTGAGGCTCACAATTGGGAGAACATTTATGCTCTACAGATCTGGTTTCCCAGTCTGAGCAGTCCCTCCTAGACATTCAAGAGGGTAACAATGTTTTAATTACATTGTCTGTATAGATATCGATCTTGTTTGCCTAGTTTATCGGCTATGTCATTGCCCGATCTTAACATCTTAACATCATCTTAATATTCACACGGAACCATTGAAGAGTGCCGACTGCGTTTAACTCTTTAATTTCATTGATGCGCGGTTGGATTTTTCTGGTAATCATTATGCTCCTGAATTTGAATGAATGAATGATTGCTTGAGAGTCCCAGAATACAACGCCTTTTACTTGTTCAAAACTTAGAAAAAAGGATAAATACATATAACGAATGACTAAAAGATTGCTAAGAGCTTATTGCTATAATTGGATGATCTAGAAGCATTCTTTAGTTTGTGAAAAGCAGTACCTGGAGTAATCATGCAAAAATAGATCTAGTGGTGCTACAAATTTAAAAATCATAAGATATTTTTTCCATGATATTAGGTGAAAAGTATAATCGCATTTAACTTTATTTTTTATTTCTAATTTCTAATTTATTTTTTATTTCTAATTTCTAATTTCTCATTTCTAATTTCTAAATTCTAAATTATTTTTTATTTTTAATTTCTAATTTATTTTATTTTTTCTGTGAAATGTGTTATTTTATAAAAATGAATAAAAAAGAACTTTTATTTGATTTATAATACTATTAGCAGAGATTGCTGAAATGAAATTAAATAGATATTTTCCTAATAATTTGTTATATATATTACTATTTTTCTTCCATATTGTTTTACGGAATAAATTACAGGAAGTTTAGACAAACATTTTTACTTTCTGGTAATGAATTATATGTCTATAGGAGATCGAAGTTTATTGAAAGGGAAAGAATAAATTTCCATAAAACACGATTTACATATATTTTTTTCCATTATAGGGTGAAACCCCCAGTTATTGACAATTAACCAGTAACTGACACTTGAGCAAAAAATCTAACTCAAATAAGCATTTTGTTGTAAAATTCTGCAAAGTAATGTCATCTGGTGGAAAATGAGACACTTATTTTTATTTTGGAGTCAATTTATTCACCACTAGAGGGCCAAGAACATATTCAATGTGGAAGAAACTTTTGAGAATACAAAAAGTGCCATTTTGAAGCAACCATCTTATTTCTAAAATTAAGGAAGTGTTTTTCTAATCTATTTGTAATGCAACCATCTTAAACCTTTTCCTTAAAGTTATACTTGTAGAAATTAGTTTAAAGATGCATATAAGGCAATATAAGACATTAGGGCCATGATTTAGGGTTTATAGTTATTTAATTTAGCTTAAAAGGTCGGTGCAGTTATTGGTTCCTAAAATTTCATTTCAATAGTCTCTGACAGAAGTGTTAGTTACTGGTTATATTAAAGAATGTTTAAATCTATTATTTTAACTGTTAAAAATGCATAATAATAAATTAAATTTATCTTGCAGTAAACACCATTAAATTTAAGTTGTTTTAGCAGTGTCTGACACCAGATGTCAGTTACTGGTTCATAAATGTCAGTTATTGGATATCTGTATTATTAATAATGCAGTACAAAATATTATTGCTATATACTCTTAAAATACACTTTGCATTACTAATAATGCAGTACAGCTTACTAAATACCACTTTTTACAATAAATATTAATGTATTTTGTTTTTATAATAAAGAATAAAGTTATTATTTTAAGCATTTTAACCTTTTAAAATAAAGTGTGAGTCACTGGTTCACTTTGTGTTAGTTATTCCTGTTTTAAAATAGGGATAGTGTCAGTTACTGGAGTTTTTAACCATATTTATGAAAAAAAAAATAATTTTTAAAAATAAAATATATAATTTTTCAAAAATTTGCCAACAATAATTCTTTAATATATCACTACTATTCTTTCAAAAGCAAATGTAAGTATAAAATAAGATTTAAATTTTTATAATAGTGATTTGAACAAGAAAGAATACTTAAAGTGTCACTTACTGGGGGTTTCACCCTAGTTATTTTCAATTGCTATGGAAATTCAAAGTATTCCAATTATAATAAGTTATCTAAATTTGTACTAAAATACTGAATCTTTTCACTATTCATGTGATAATAACCGAAAACATTAGTGAAGGTTTAAACGGTGGCCGTATTTTTTTCTTTATGTAAATAAATTTACTTCAGAACATGAAATGTACTTTGATGATCTTATAAAGAGTGTACGATTAAATTTTCATTCACTAGATAACTTCCTTTGTGACTTTCCGCCACGAATCTATAAGCAGATTTTATGAAATTCAGTAGCAATATTGTTTTGAACTTAAGGACATAACCAAAGCATTATACAAAGGTCACCTGTTTCTCATTTTCTGAATACTTTCCTTAATATCCATTCATAACAAACTCTTAAATCGCTATTAATTTCATATGGCATTTACATAACACCGTTGGAATATTTTTAAGTTGATTTTGAATATGATGGAACATGAGAGTAATTTAATATAAAATATGTAAATTCATCATACAGCTAATAAGGGTTTCGTTCTTCACAAACAGTAATAAATAGAACATGTTTTATGTAATTTTTAAAACAATTATAATAAACTCATTTTTCTGATATTTAACAATTTTTTAATGGATAAAATACTTCTACGACGTAGCGAATTTTTATATTATAAATGTCAATATATGTTTAAATATTGTTCCCCATTACAACAAAATGATTAAACTAGTTACTCTTAAGCTTTGCACATGGATAGACTTTTAAATAGAATAGGCTGATCTCGATATCATTTAATCATGTAATATTTTACGAATTACAAAATTTATTTGAATTTATAATCATATAACATTTTTCTTACACAAATTGCTCTTTTATTCTTTTCCTATATTAAAAATAAACTGAGGAAAAAATAAAATATTTTAATAACAAACTATTAATTTTGGCCATTAGTATATGGTTTTTAAATAAACTATTAGCATTATGTTCAGAAGGGAATGGACATTGAAGATTATAAAATATTAATTTAAAAATTCATCATTGATTTTCTAGCTTTTTTTATTCCTATTATATTTATTTAGGTTTATAAAAATATATTTTTTAAATGTTACCAACAAAAGAAATCTTTTTACAGGTTAAAATGTTTCGCATAAATTGAAATTTTATGTCTATGTGAATAATGAAATTAATAAATGATCTTAAAAATTAGCTGATGATTAGACAAAATGGATTTCGTATATCTTTCTAGATAAAATTTACGAAAAATAACAGAACAAGAAATTCCACTTGCAACTCTTACAAAATTATGCTCGTATTAATGAATATTGGGATTTTTTGGCATAATCGAAATGAAGCTGTATATAACTATACAAGACACTAGTACATCAAATAATTATAGTCAAAGAATGGTAGATTATTTTATAATTTAAATACATCACATTCTATTAAATATTCTCTCCACTGATGCTTCGACTGTCAATTTCAAGAACGATTATTCAACAAAGCAGAAAGTGTGTACTGTAAAGAAAAATTTCGTGAGAAAATGGAAAACGTCTTGTCAGCAATGTTGCCGCCTATTCTCCGTTTTTTACACAAATTTTTCTTTTTAGTATTTCTTCGTTTTCAAGAGGGTAATTTTCCGCCCTTCAAGATGGTGAATTTCTGTTTTTAGAAATAAATGTGAGCAAATGCGCCCTATTAAAAAAAATCTAAATAAAAATTATACATACATGTGCATATTTACATGTAACGGGCATTTTCCTTCAATATTATCACACTTATTTTTATCGTGTTGCCTTCTTACGGATTCGGAAGTCAGTACTCACTATTAATGGATTAAATGTTCTGTCACGTACACCAACTATTAACCTCCGGCGCCTTGGTACCACAACATCAATTACGACAAATTTTACTGGAATTTTCCGTTTTCTCTCAATTGTTAAGGAACATTTCAGTTTGAAACATTAAACGAGCAAGGATAAAAAGGAAAAATTTCGTTTATTGCCAGAAAATTTACGATTTCCACTCAAAATAGAAAGTTTTTGTTAAAAGACAGAAATTTCACATAAAATCCATTTTATACAGGGTGTCCACTCTCAACGGTGTCCAATGGCTAATTTCTAAACGGTTAGTCATAGACATATAATTCTATGAATAAAATGTTTTAAATGAGGTAAATATTTATTTTAAAAGTCATTTGGATCAATAAAAACATTACTTAAAAAATTGCAAAATTTAATTTTTTATACGTTCCCCCGGTCCTACAAGTGATATTTAGTAAAGATTTCCTATTATACTAAAAAGTAAGACAAAAAATGTCCCATTCATCTAACACTAAAAATTGACAGAATTATGAAAGTTTGAGTTCATGATTTATACCAATTTTCTGAATCTGAACACAGATAGATGAGTTGGGCCATGCTTCGAAGGATCGCACACAAAATGCTTAAAGTATTAGAAGGATTTATTTCACGTGTACGTTTCTGCAGTGCAGCCGAAGGAAATCACTTTGGGCAAGTTTTAAAATAACTTTATTATAATAACTTTATTGATTTTTATTAATTAAGCTATAATTTTAATAGCATTTTAAAATATGTATCATTATCTAAAAATTGAGATTGTTGTTTTTCATCATTTCATTTAAAAATAAATTCTGTTATTTTTCCCCTTATATTTTTAATACAAGTTGTATATTTTTCATTAAGAGCCTACACTAGTCACGGGAAGAAACTTTCAAGCTAATGTTAAGTCTATGGGACGGTTCTAGCGCGATTTCTCGCTCGCATTTTAATAGTTTTAAATGCGTTTTTTGCATAGGATAGCTGAGGTCAATCTCCAACGTTGTTAGTTTTTACTTTTTCGATTTTTGTTGCAGTTTTTTTTTATAAGCGGCCATTTTCAATTTTGGAACCGATTGGAACCGGTTCTGAAAGTGTAGGTACCCTTATATAAAATAACTGGAACCAAAATCGAAAATGTATAAACTAACAACGTTGGAGATTGGCCTCAGCTATCCTATGCAAAAAAGGCATTTAAAAATATTAAAATGAGAGCGAGAAATCGTGCTAGAGCCTTCCCATATACTTAACATTAACTTGAGCGTTTTTTCGAATGACTGATGTAGGCTATTAATATGCAGAATGAAAATAGATTTAAAACTTAAATAGTAATGTTAATTTTACTTTCAACTATTATTAGTTATATTCCACGATTATTTATATTTCTAGTAAATTTGTGAATGACATCTATTTCGAAACAAAAAATACGCTTCAACTTTAAACAGCTATTACTCCTTCAGTTTTAATCGTAGAAGAATGTGACTTTTTTTGTCTTACTTGTTAGTGTAATAGGAATTTCTTACTAAATATAACACAGGACCGTAAAAAAAAATTAAATTTCGTAACTGCTTAAGAAATGTTTTTATTGACTCTAATCGCTTTTAAAATACTTCTTTATCTCATTAAAAACATTTTTGTAATTGGAACTGTATGTCTGTGATTAATGGTTTAGGAATTAGCTATTGGATACCGTTGAGAGTGGACACCCTGTATATACGCCACTTTTTTTACAATATAGCTGGAGGTTATAATAAGAGGATTGTCATTATAAACTTGTAAATAAAATTAGAACACGTAACACGATACTAAATACTATTTTTAAATATTATGAATTTATACTCGTATTATAGCAGGCAAAAGTTATTATGCATTTTCTGTTTAAAGTCGGTGTCACCTTAAGCTTTTGAGCATATGGTGTCTTAAAGTGTGTTCAAATTTATATGTATTTCGCACTTTTAATTCTCAATCACAGAAGTCAAATGGTGATATGTAGGGTAAACTGAATAATATTTTATTGCTGGAAACTTTACACAAATGATTTGTTCCAACAATAGCTAAATATTTCAAACTTGCGCACTTTCCTACGGCATTAGCAAATTCTAAAATTCATAAAGTTACATAGAAATCATATTTCTTATCATAGCTTTTTGCATCATTAAATTGTCCGCCACTAAAACAAAATTAATTGACTCAACAATATAAATATAGAATTAAAATGAATTATAAATGCCTTCATGAGCATTGTTTAATAGACTAAAAAAAGGCTTTCAAAAATTTAAAAAAAGTAATTTTATTTTTCAAAATATTCAGCTATATTAAATGCTACCAATTCTCTAAAAAATAGCTAAGCATTTTTCTTATTAGTTAATTACACTAACGGAATACTTCAAAGTACTCATTTATCACGCTGTAAAGCACAGTAATAATTTAAATTCTTTTAAAAGTAAATTAGTTGTTGTAATAGATATGAATAAAAAAAAAACTTTATAAAATGCATATTTGTTTAATATTCATAGAATAATTAATGAACTGAAAGCATAAAAATATTTTAACATAATGTTTATTCAAACATGAAAAATGTAAGAACATTTATCTGCAATTTAATTAGAAGTATATTAAAATTTTGGGATTATTACGTTTGTATTTACTAATTGATGTATTCTGAAAATTTCGAAAATTATTTTGACGGTTAAAAATATATAGAAAATTCCATATCGTAAAAACTTCAAATTCACCTTCTTAAACTTGAAAAAAAAAAACATTTTATAGTTTGTTGGTTTTGCCCGTTTTCCACCTGCCCGCACTTCTTCAAAAATGTGTTTTTCGACTGGATTTTTATCCTCTGATGATGGCTAATGTTTAACCGAAAGCGCTTAGGAATTTTGACATCTGATTTTACATTATAAATAGTTTTAATACTTTAAAACTGTGTTTTTAGTATTTGCACCTATTATAGTAACAAATAAATTTTTATCAATGTATTTGAATTGTGTTTTTCCAAACTATTTTGACGGTTCAAAATATCTGCAGGCTTTCATTCGGTTAATCGAAAAACATTTCGAGAGAAAGGGAATTGGATAACTGATCGTTTTATAAAATTTATAAATAATATTATAAGGATTCATGTTAAAGCGGTTTCTTTTCTTTGAGCTCATGATGTTAAATGCTCAAATGTACGCAAAAAAATTTATGAATCTTTAGCCAAATATGATCATATTGTCTTGTATGCAGAGAAAAGGAAAAGTACCAGAAAAAATGCTAACACAAGTAATAACATAATGTCTCTTCAAAAAATCTCAGAATAAAATTATTGTGAAAAATGTCCTTATTTATGCTTTTTTTACTGTTGTTATAGGATCAACCCTTTTAAAGGGAGCATAAAATATTTACTTTTTATACAAATTCTTAAGTACCTCAATACAAATTCTTACATTTTTCTTTTATTATGTTAGTGACGCCTCATTTAGTATAATTTTTTTAATCATCTATCATAAGATCACAGATGAGTTAGATCAAAGATGAGTTAAATTGTGTTTAGAGACTGTCTGAGAATAGCTGTTAGAAGATTGATTAATATCGCAGACAAAACTAATACATTGATCATACAACAGTTACACATTAAAGTGAAAAACGAGATTCATATAGAAAGTGATATTGTGACGGCCATCTTTGATGTCAGGCCGTGCGGTAGAGCAGAGACAAATAACAAGTCTAGTTTTAAAACCAAAAACGGTTTATTAAAACAAAACGGTAGGGAAGTTGAGCGAGCTCCACTTGATTTTCCTAAAAATTAATAAAACGAAAGGCTTTTGCTAACGACTCGTAGCTGTATAGAAATTAAAACTATATGATAATTAAACTTAAACTATTCAGAAGCAAATTCACGATCCAATAATTTTATATTTTCAAATTAAATAAGCACTGATGCCGGCTTAAATCAGCTTTACAACAGCATAAAACTTCACTATAAAAATGCTAAGGCCAATTATTAATCTCGAGACTCGATGCGAGGTCTCAAGGCTAAATCTAAATCTATCTAAGTCTCAATCTAAATCTCAATATTAAATCTCCCAAGCTAAGTCTGCTCTAGCTCCCCTGAGCTCTGTTCTGAAATGATTCTGAATTCGCTGCTTATATACTTCACAGTATCGATCGACCAGCTCCAGAAAATTTTCATAAGTGAAAGAAAACGGCGACTCACAATTTCCGAGATTCAGACATCCCTCGAAAGTTAGAGAAAGAGAGCATTGCTAAATCTTTTACGCACATGGCCGGTTATTGGACAAAAAATTACGATCTCATTCAAACATCGCCTACTCACGTGACGAGAGTAGTCGATCCCTTACAATACATATATGAATCCATAATAGTGATATTTTAGTATTTTATGTAAAGTTTAGTGTAAAGATTTCTGACAAATTTGTGATTGTAAATATATAAACTGTTAGTATTTTTTTATACACTGAATTACTAAATTAAAATCCCCCCCCCCCCAAAAAAAAAAAATCAAACAATCTGACAGTTTTTCTGACGTTTTCAATTTTTCATATTCAACTGCAGTATATATTTATTAATATAACGCCGTGGGTGTAAATGTTTTTTTTTTTTTTTTTTTTTTTTTTTTTTTTAAGAATAAGAAACATTAATAGAGATATCTTATTAAATTAAGTAAAATTTTGCGTAAAGATTTCCGATACGTTTTTAATATACAAGTTACAAGACTGTTACTGTTTTTTGTATACTGCTTTAAAAAAAAAAAAAATCCCCAGAAAGTAATTCTCTTTAAATAGCATTAATTTTCGTTATACGATTTTTGAATATGTCTAATGATTTATCAATTACAGTTATTAAATAAATCGAAATAAAGATAAATGAATAAATAAAACATTTTCTTTACTATTAGCATTAATTATGCATATGTTTCGTAACAATTCACAAACATTGTGATCATTAAAAGTTTTATTTGTTGTTCATGATATCGCATTAAAATCTATTCCTCATATGAATATTTAATGAAATGAAAATTCCATCACCTTTACACTTACAATATGGAAAGTGTTAATCGTTTATCGACATTTATGAATAAAGTTTTTCTGCAACCTTTAAGCCTGAGGAATAAAACCCTAAGAAGGAACACACACTAAACGAAATTAAAAAGAAGGAAGACATAATGACGTTACATTAAGTTCGGAAATAAAAACGACAACAAAGAAATAAAAATTTTAACTTTACTTCAAATTACGCACTTTATGTAAACTGGGAATACTTAAAATAAGTATAAAATTATTTAAATTCATTCAAACTATTTAAAACAAAGTTTTAATAAATTTTTTAATAAATTAAGCTTTTTATATAATACTTTTAATATTGCTTATTATTGTTATTGCTAAAATATTTTTTTTAATTCGATTCATATAGAATAATACAATTAATTTTATAATTAATTTTATTCATAAAGAGGATATACAAATGATGCCTTTTAGCTATTTCTGTATTACCTTATAATTAAAAACATAATTTATAATGAATAAAATTATCTCGATATCGTTTGTATTTTAATTAAACTTATATAATATATAATTTAATTTTCATTAAACTATTTAATTCAGTTTTAGTTTTATTGGCCTTTTTTAGCGAACACAAACTAAACTGACTTTACAGGGTATTTATGTTGAAAAGATTGTTGTAGAACTATGTTTGTTACACTATTATTATTTAAAAAAATTATGAAGTATAAATTATGTCTTAATTATCTTTTTAACACTTTCCAACCTAGTTGAAAAGTGTTTATGACTTCGGTTTGTCTGGCCGTCTGGCCGTCTGCCGTCTGGCCGTCTGGCCGTCTGCCGTCTGGCCGTCTGGCCGTCTGCCGTCTGCCGTCTGTCCGTGCTCTAACTCCCGTAAATATGCTCGGATTGCCCTGCAAATTTTATATGTTATAATCGTTATCTATAGCATGTTCCCTATTTCAACGGAAGTGTGTAGCACTTATAGTTTTTTTACAGGGACACTCAAAAGAATTCCGTTACATTGCGGTCTATGGGGAAAAATCATTTGCGGTTTATTTATATAATGTTTCACTACTTTAAACGCATTGAAATTTATATATATCACTAAGGTGCATTAGAAGAAGCTTAATATGGATTAGGGTGTGCATAGCACTTATACTTACTTTACAGGGACAGTCAAAAGAATTCCGATACATTACGTCTATGGAGAAAAATCGTCTGCGGTTTATTTAAATAATGTTTCACTATTTTAAACGCATTGAAATTTATATAAGGTTCATTACAAGAGACTTACTACAGAATATTGTGTGTATAGCAGTCATCGTTCATTTACAGGGACACACAAAAGAATTCTCTACTGTATGTTAACAATAATTCCTGGAAGTGCGTTTTAAGTTACTGAATGCGATTTTAATTTTAAATCGCTTTTTGTATATTACGTGGTGTGTATAAATTCTGTAGATCCTATACAGGGAAGTACAAAAGTTCGGGAACACATTTCCGTATTATTTAACTCCAGACGGAGAATTTTAAACTGTGCTACGTGTTTCCTAACTGAACTAAAATTTAGCATCCTATGTAGTATATATACAAATCTATAGATCCTATACAGGGCTGAATAAAGTATTCGGATTACTTAGATGTTATCTTTTAGCTTATAAAAGAGTATGATTCGTAAAATTATTTTGGAAGCGTTGGAAAGTGTTACATAATCTATGCTTGACGCATGATTTTTCGTTCTTGTTATTGTTTTAGAAATGAAACATAAAAAATATTTGTCAACGAATTAGCTTAACTGTATCTTCCTTTTTAAAATAAACTTTTTACTAAAGGGTAAATAATGTTGTTTTACAAAGTGCACCCATCAGAAATATTTGTATATAATAAACATATTTATTACTTATATCACATTAAATATTATGAAAATAGTATAATTCTGATTATCCGAACTTCAGTTAACCAAACTGCCCAATTATCCGAACACAACTCCCCTTTATTTTCGGTCGGAATTTTTTTTTTTCAGAACGGCCCTTGAAATCGAAAACTTTTAAGGAATTTAAAATAATGAAGGAGATGGGAAGAATTCTAAGTTACGAAGAAAATGAACTTAACTAGTGGTTAAGTAGCGACACAGATGATCCTGAATATCAGACTTCAAATAATTATGAGATTGTAGCATCTATTCAAGATGAAAAAGAAGAAGAGGAAAATGAAAACGAATGTTATGAAAATGATTCAGGCCCATCACATAGCGAAGCCTTTAAAAATTTGGATGCAGCTGTAAAATGGTTGAAACGACAGAGGAATTCTGATCCTGTTCAACTTATATATTTAAGAATAATTCGTGATATGGCAGCGTTAAAAAGAATATCTTCTTAAAAATTATATAAAGCTTTTTTTCTTAAATTTCAAAATTTGTAGTTCAGAGAATGTTGAAAAAGACAAAAAAAAAAAAAAAAATTAAAAAATTAAAAAATGACAAAAAAGTTTAATATTTAAAAAAATTACAAAAACAATTTTTAAGCATACCAGTGCTAACAGTTGACAGTCTTTAGCCTGATTGAAATATGTACACACAAAATAATTTTCTTAATCTACGTATCCACTACTATACTTTAATAAACATACATTTGTTTAAAAAAAAAACTGTTACACGTAAAAAATGCATTTTAACTGATTTGGCCTAGTGAGGAACATTCCTAAAATTGCGTGTCCAATTATCCGAACTTTTGCATATAGGTTCGGATAATCGGCACTCTACTGTATATGGATTTATAAAAATTCAATTGAGCATTTTCACAATAGAGAGAAAAATAAAATTTATTAATTATCATTTAAGCCATGTGTAAAGTTTTTCAGGTACGTATCTTTTAAAACACTTTATAATTTTTATATAAAAAATCACAATGTATCATGTTAAAAATTAGGTACTAATAAATTAGACTAGTGTAGTAAAACTACAAATCTTAACACTTTTTTTAAAGCAATGATTATCAGAGGTTTTAGGAAAACATCTCTCTGGTGCATGAAGCTCCACGAATTTCCTTATATAAGGTACAGTTCATTTGTTGGTTTCCTGGGTAATCAAATATTTTCTGAAATCTGTCGAAAGCTACACATGTTTGAAAATCTGCTGAAAAATTCTGATATTTATGATAATCCAATTTATTTTGTGTTTATCTATTAAATCGTAGTTGTTATTAATTGTAAATTACTTTTTTTCGAAATATACTTGTGCATAGTTTTGTTGTACATTCTCCACTTCATATTTACATAAATATTGTTGGTCAGAATCAGTAATTAAAATTCTATTATTTCTTTATATGATATGCCAGGTGAATCAAAAGTCTTGCCTTGATTATAAATACGTATTGTTCGAAAACTGTTAAAATTAGGCATATGTTTGTTTGGATACATTGTAATTACTGTTATAAAGTTTTTAATAAGACCACATATCTCATGAAATATCAACTTGTGCATCCTTGGTAGCTCGGAGAATATCAACGTGATATTCTAGTTCTCATCAAGTGTTCGCTTCAACCATTGATTATTCATCAGCAAGATACAGCAACCCCTCACTGAGTTTCCATAATTCGTGAGTTCCTAGACGAAAAATTTTTGGACAGGTGGATTGGAAGGAATAGACCAACACCATGACCTATACGCCCTCCTGACATTACTCCTCTTGACTTTTTCTTTTGGCACTATATCAAGTCCAGAGTCTTTGCCACACCAATTGCTGACGTTGAAGAACTCAAAGCTAGTATAAAAGATGCTGTGTGTACTAGTACAGAAGACATTTTAGCCAACACTTGGCGAGGAGTAAAATACCGCGTTGAAATTATCAGAGCTACCAAGGTGGCACACGTTGAAATTTGATGAAGAGTATGTGGTCTTATTGAAAACTTTATAACACTGCTTACAATATATCTAAACAATCATATGTCTAATTATAATAGTTTTCAAACACTACCTATTTATAATCAGGGCAAAACATTTGGTTCACCCTATATTACATAATAAAAAATTTAAGAAGGTTTGTTTCTTCATTTATAACTATGTACACAATAGTGGAATATTTTAGTTATTAATATGTGAAAAAATTATAATAGTTTCTTATTAATATTCAGAATTAAGTAACTGTCATTTATTATCATTTAACATTGTAAAATATATTCCAGAAGATAAATAACAAATTTTATAAAAGAAATCGACATTGAAATTCCAAAGTAAAATTATTTTAGAAAACATTTCAAGAGCCTTCAGTTTAACTCTTTGAATTTTAACAATAAGGCAATTTATATTCAGTTATTCAGTGCTTTTAGATATTTCCATAGTAAAATAATTTCAGAAGATTAGAATACTAAAAAGATATATATATCTTGGCTTTTTGAGATAAAACAACAAAATTAATTTTTTTTCAGAAAAAAATATTCACAATATAAAAACACTTTTTTATTTCAGAGAAAAGTATAGATTTCTTTTGTTTGTTTCAAAGTGTATGTTAAATGAGTTTTCCAAAAAGTAGTCTAAAGTTTCAGGAAAACATATCTAAATTTATTACTGCTATTATTATTTTTTTTAAGTTAATAAAATATTTTTATACAAACAAACAACTAATTTTTCAAAATTGTCTACTTCGTTATTCATTTTAGAAATATCATATAAAATAATCAGTAGTTTAGAATATATAACTATACAATCATATATATTATTTCTGTTGTCAGCATCCCTTTTTCCATGCATTTACGAAACGTACAATAATGAATGAGGTATCATTCAAAAGGTTTTAAACCGGCTTCTGAAATAGTACACTCACACTTCATTAATATGTTTTTTGATTAAAAATTGCAATTAATTAAAACATAAATCAGCAATATTTTCATAAATGAAATGAAAGGTTTTCGCAAATCAGTGTTGCCACAAAATAAAATACTGCATTGTATCATTCTCAGCAATAACAATAAAAAAATAAATAGTACGAAAATGGTAAAGTGTGATGCATCCGCATGGATTGATTTTATATTTATGATTAAAAAGTAAAATTGAAATTGAAAGGTTTAGAATAAAAAGAAACCACCAATTGATCAAAGCAGTTGTATTTCACGTGTAGCCTAAAAGGTATGCTACGCTATATTAGATTAAATTGCATTTTATATGTATTCAATTTATTTTAATTTGCCCTATGTTTTTTCCCGAAGCGGATTACATCATCCTCGTGTACAGTAAAAATACAATTGTTATTTTTTTTTCTCGTGAATGTCTTTTACGTCTACGACCAGTTTTTACTGTAGCTTTCATGGAACAAATGAGATGATATTCGTACTGGACTAATGTTGTTTGCAGATATTTTATCCTTAATTTGTCTTTAGAAGTTTGAATCAGCATCTTAAAAATATTAGATATTGCTACAAAGTACTAGTGTGCAGTGCAAAATTTTTGCACGTGTCTACTGGTTATGAAATATTCTCCTGTTGCCAATCTATTTTTCCATTAATGTGAAACTTAATATCGGTTACTAGCCTCACACAGTCTTTAATATGCAAAAAAAGAGTAATTACTTCAGAGGATTAAAAAAAAAGCTTTAAAAGTATCCCATTATGCTACTTAAAATAGTGGAACGTATCAAATAATACAGAATTTAAACGCACCTACAAATTATTTGGAATGTCCACAATAAGACAATACTGAGATTTTATACGTTCCATTTGAAAACTGCTCAGATAATTTTATTTAGTTTATTGAGAAATATAAATGTTCATTTTAATAAAACATACTTAGTATGTATACAAACATATAAAACATATTGGCATAGAATTATAATTACATTAAATAGACTTCAAATTACTATTAAAAAAATATTTCTTGTTTAAAAACTATATTTCATGTTTATATCTTCGAGATTGATTAATAAAATAGTTTAGAATATATTATTTTACATTTTAATTACGGTATATAGCGACAAAAAGTTTAAGAAAAGTCACAAAATTTTTTTTCGGACATTGCAAGAACTCTTATACAATTAGGAATTGGATAAATGTAGTCTAATATAAAACATTAGTTCCTTAAATTATATTATTTTCCTGTTATTTAGGATTAAATACATAAAATTTTCCACGGACATCACTAAACTGGCTCAAACTGACTGGATTCTTATTAATTTGTAAGAAACTTTTGAAAACATTGCTTCATTAACATTTTTCTAATATACTGTTTCAAATGTTAAATTTAGTCTAAATATAAAATAATGTACTAATTTGTTCTGCAAAAACATAAAATGAAACAAATACTTTATTATTTTAGTAGTATGTAAATCTTTTATTTAATAAAAATCTTAGAATAAATTTGTTCGAAAACTTTGTAAAATGAAATTCCAATAATCTTACATATCAGGTGTCCATAAAGTAATTTAAGCTTTTTAAAACGACATGCAGCTGATTATAACAGAGCACGCAGTGTCTAACCATATTCTTAACCCAATGGTTTACAGGAGGCTAAGGCCCAAATTATCGAAAGAATGATTTTATAATAAAATTATAATACAATATAATTCGATACAAAACATATACAATTACTCAAAAATGTATACCAATCCCAAAAATTTAAACAAAATTTATTGCTAAAAATTGGCATGTTGTTCTTTTCATTTCATGTATAAATAACTTGAAAAAATAGTTGATATCAGACCAATCTTTGATTAGACGAAATTTGTCATAAAGTGTTACAGGAAGTTCAAAATCGGTTCTAAAGTGCTGAGACTGTCTAAGAAAGGGTCTCAAACAGGTGTATTACGCGACTTACAATCTCCAGAATTAGATATAAGATAAAAGTAGATGAAACTCTTTATATTGTTTCCAAGCAACATTTTGCACTGCAAAAAAAAAATGTTAATTTTACAGTATAGTACTAGCACAGCAGTTGCTAGTATTATACTGTAAAATCAACACTTTTTTTTGCAGTGTAGAAGACAACAATCTTCAACAAATCCCTCAAGTGAAGAGATGCTGGTACATTGATGTTTGTGATTTCATTATTTTATGTTTATGTTATTAATGCCTGAATCAGATTGACCATCAGTTTGATAACAGGCATTAATTTAAACAAATTGGAAATTGTATGTAAACGTGGCGTGTAAGGTGCGTTCGTTTCATAAATACTTTCACAATGTAAAAAAATCATCCTTATTATTTCAGTGAAATGAATTATACCGTCTGCTATGAGGTAAATGAGCATGTCTTTTTTTTATTATTACGTATACCATGTTTACAAATGCGAATTGTTTTTCTACACCAGACAATGCTTCAAAATTCACCCTGGAGATTTTGCTTTTCGAATGATTACCTCCATGGTTTAATATTTTTATGACTCATAATGAACGAATCTCCTGGTCTTATTTACTCTAATGGATTGAGATATTCGGTTAGCCTAATTTCCACTGAAGTTATCTCACAATTTTTTGAACGATTTTTCTAAGCATGCAACTTTTATGCAATTTCATTCGAAAAAATACCTTTAAATAAAAATGGCAGCCTGGCATATGAAAAAAGAAGTGGATTGCCTTTTTTTGTTTTCCTCAGTCACATGACTTGCGCTTTTATTATATAGATAACGTACGATACTATTTAATAGAATAAAGAAACTGTTTATTAATATCTTTTCATGTTTTGATTCGATTTTCATAAAACTTGAAATAACTCGATAAAATTCTGCAAAGATACTATATATTAAATTTCAAACTATTCGGTTGAGTAGTTTTCGCGCTGTTATATGGGTACGGACAGACAGATGGACGGACCAGGCGACGACTATAGGTGCTATTTAGTTATATACTTACGAGGGCACCTAAAAAACTTTTTATTATTGTAGTCCACTTCACGATTTGAAATTAATTTGGCGATTATAAAAAAATTACGTTATGCAAAATTATATTCTGTACACATTTTTTGAGACACGCAGTAATAAAAAAAAACATTTAAACATTTAGCATTAGTTCAATAAGATAGTTACGAATAGGTTCTTTTACACCATAATAGTAATTTCTTTACATGTACACGGAATATCAGACAACAATTTCACAGATACATAATTCTGTAACAATGCAACTAGTCTGTATTAGCACGAATTCCAAAACAGGAAAAAATTAATCAAAAAATAGAAATATTACTTTAGTTTAATAAATAAAAATGAATAAACTGTATAATAATGGCACCTCAATTGTTCTATAAACAACTAGCGACGCTTTAATAATCTATAATTTTCTGTGAATCTTTTAACCAAGAATTATTTTGTAATGAAAATAAGAAAGTTTTATTCTGCTGTATTTCTGTGCTTCTATTTAAAATTGAATGGCATTTGAGGTTACCTATAGTAACCACATTCACAATCATTATAGCACATACTATGTGTTAATGGTCAAGTTATATTTCTTGTGTTTTATAAAATAAGATCGTATAATTATCGTTTTATTCGTCACTGCGAAATGTAAATTGGCATACGCATTTTAAAGTTTTATTAGGATCCAGTTAATAGCGGTATAATTAACAACAGGATTTGGTATTGTCATCACTTTGTAGTTTCTCGATTAAAACTCTCTTAGTCTAAAAATTGAAACTGAAGACAGGTATGACTATGATTACTATAGCATCCATATATTGTCAAATTTATTTAACTTGAATACTTCAAGAAGAATGAAAAGTTAAGGTTTACATTTTAAAGTTTTAAATACATATTAAAAGTAATTTAAGTAAAATTAATTCATCAAACTTCACTTTAAAGGTTAAATTCAAATAGACTCTAAGAGTAATATGATTATATCGATTGTTTACAATAGAAAACTTCAAAGGCTTCTCGAATGAGTTCTTTTAAACAATAAAAACCATAAATCTATATTAAATTATAAGACTTTATAACTTAAGAACGTTTTATAACGGAAATGGCATTTATTCAATATTTTAAATACTTTGTAGTATATTTTAAAATTATTAATCAATAAAAATTACCGATATAACATTTTATTCATCGTTATATAAACCAATACAAACAAATGATTGATTATAACATGGCACTACAGTAATATGTCACATCAGCTTGAAACAATAAATTAGAAAAGTATTACTGGTATCAGGATTTATATCGAGAATTCATTAGAAAAAAAATATTAATACGTTACTCTGGTATTTGAGCTAAATACTGACAATAGCAAACTTTTCATGTTATTTAAGCTCGACGAATAATGTCGATAAAATAAATCTATTATGAAATAATAATTTCTCAGCTGAATTGTTGTATAGATAGGAAAATCGAAATAAATAAAAGAAATATGCTTTTTAAAATCATAATCTTTTCATTATTATGATTAATTTCTTTAGAAATAGTTTTTAATATGACACAGGAAGGTGTATTTCCTTTTCCTCATTTTTTAAAAAATGAACAGGGAATTATGAAAAAAAAATATTCAAATAAGAATTGCCCATCAACGATATATGAATTTACTTCTGCTACAATAATTACACAATATCCATTTTAATTAGTATCATGACAATTTTGAATTGTTTTTATGCAGATACTAATTTTAAATATTACTTTAATGGAGGGAGCTGAAATAAGCATTCTTCTATAAAATTTCTGTGCATCAGTGTTATCATGAAACTAATATTTTATTATCGACGTACTTTTAAAGAACATGGTAAAATACAATTTCAAGAAACAATTTCATACGTTTTTTTTTATTATTGTTAAAGTTTAGGTATTCGGCTAGAAGCACAATGATTGCACGGTAAGTGATTTTGATATTTTCATATAAATATACAATACAAAAATTCATTTTTATCGATTTGAAACTATTCTAATAAAAGAATTATGTCTGTCTGTCTTTTGGTGATGACTAGGAATGTGTACAGTACATAGAAGCCTGGAATTTAGGGTCAGAATAGTATATAGCAGGCCCTGAAGCACATGATGCTCAGATTTTTCATTTTTTGATAATTAGTTTAGATATCAATTAAAACCTACAATTAGAAAGGGTATGCTGAAAGAATGTCCTGGCAGTGTGTGTCAGAACCCCGTACCGAAGGGCGCAAGCAGAAAAGATCCTAGCGCAAAAGCAGCTTTTTTTACCTACATCTTTCTAAACTCGCATTGGCCGAACCGTTCAAAATACTGTAAAACGAAAGACACTAAACCACATCTAACGTTCTTTAATCTATCTAACAGAGCAATGTCTTAAAAAATATATGAAAGTGAATTATTTCATAATAATTAATTACAAACGTCATATTCGTGTTTTCCCCAGTTTTTCGAAGCACGCATCCCCTTAAAAAACCGATTAAAATTAAAGATCCTTACTTTTAAAACTCTGAAATTAGTTTGAATAAATATCAATGTTAACCCTTTAAAAAAATGTTTCCTGAGAGACGTTTTCGGTGTTTTTCGCGATTTCTGCAATCTTTAAAATTCTGTATCCGTGTTTCTAATCAAAATACGAAAAAAATAATAATAATTAGAAATACATCCCATATTTACGTTCATTTTATTTTCACATGCTCTTATCCATCAAATAATACAAATAATACAAATAATATACAAATGCTATAATAATATACAAATAATACAAATAATATACAAATGCTATAATAATATACAAATAATACAAATAATGCAAAAAATACATATATTAAACCTTTGAAAAAATTCATTTGCGAAACCCACTTTCGTGAATTCCGTTTTTTCTGCAATGTTTAACTTTCTGCTTTGGCTTCATAAATCAGAATACGAGGAAACTAAACATACCAATTCACATTTATGTCCATTTTGCTTTAAAACGACGGTTTCGGTTTTTAAAAATATTAATATTATCCTTTCAAAAATGCTCGTTTTTGTAAGTACCTTTTGCAAATTCCGTTTTTTTTTTTTTTTTTTTTTTTTTTTTTTTTTTTGCGATGTTTAAAGATCTGCCTCAGCTGCGCAAAAAAAAAAAAAAAAAAACGTAAGTCATTTTCACGAATTCCGTTTTTTCTTCTGCATACTTTAAAATTTTGCATTTAAAAATATAAAATCATTCAACATTTTGTAGATATATTTAAGGCTATTGTCACGGGCTCGGGCAAGTGGGTCAGTTAGTCTATATTAAACTTAATTTATAATTTATTTTTAATTCATTATAAATCTTGAAGTAAATTTTCTCTTAAAGCGGCGAAATTAAAGCTTAACAGCTATACAGAGATTGTTGAGAACGTATTACTATTTCTTATTAAATTGAAATCTATATACTTTTTCTTCACTGATTTTATCTGGATATCCCTGATTATTTCTGTCTAAAAAAAGTCATAAGAATTTTCACTTCTTTCAATAGATGATTTATTTTGCTTAATTTTTGTTTAAACTTTAATATGTAAAATCTGGCTCATTTGCATTTTTATTAAAATACTTTATTCACTAAAACTATTTGATTAAAAACATCTTTAGAATTTACGTCGTATTTCAAACTAATACTCTGACTTATAAAGGTTTTTTGGTGAAAATTTGCATTGCTAAATTAAAGTTTTTTAATGAATATCATTAAAAAAATACATACAAATTTGTAACTTTAATGGGTCAGAAGTTCCTTTTCTTTACATATAAATTTTTAAGAAACGATAAATGTAATATTGTATGTAAAAAAATGCTTCTTGTTCCATACAGATATGAGTAAATCTATCTCATAATGTATTTTCATTTATACTCGCTTTGTAATTTAATAACATTTTAGATTTATTCACATAATTTAAAGTAAATTCTTTACAATTATATATACAATGATTATATTATATCACTTTTTATTACACATGTTATAAAATGCGTATTTGGAAACAGGGCCACCCTTAAAGATCTCAAACACCTTGGGATAAAAATGCACTTTTTCATCATTAAATTAACATTTTTACATCTAACACATCAGGTTAGAATTATTAAAAATGTTACTTACAAAACTGTTTTACATCATGTTTTATGATTTTATTCTGCTTAAGATAAAAATAATTTTTACAGATAGCAAATACATGGACATATGTAAATACAATAGATTAATTACATTTCTTTTAATGAATTTAAATAATATTTTGTCCATATTTATTTTCTGCAAATTTATTAACGCTATTATTTATCAAAAGTAAATTTTCAAAAGTTAGTTAACAAAAAGTCAACGTAATCATCCTAAAAATATGTGGAACACAAATAATTAAAATGATTAAACATATAAATAAAAGATTCAGATAGAGACATAGGATTTATAGATTTTTTTAAGCTTTAAATTTCTAAAATAATACTTTTATAAGCTAGTTCTATCTGATTTCCTAACACCATAAGAAATTTAACGTCTTAAGAGCCTACATCAGTCATGCAAAAAAAAAAAAAAAAAACGCTCAAGCTAAATGTTAAGTCTATGGGAAGGTTCTAGCGCGATTTCTCGCTCGCATTTTAATATTTTAAATGCTTTTTTTGCATAGGATAGCTGAGGTCAATATTTAACGTTCTTAGTTTTTACTTTTTCGATTTTGGTTCCAGTTATGTTATATAAGGGTACTTTCACTTTCACCAGTTCCAAAATTGAAAAGGCCCGCTTATAAAAAAAAAAAAAAAAAACTGCAGCAAAAATCGAAAAAGTAAAAGCTAACAACGCTGGAGATTGACCTCAGCTATCCTATGCTAAAAAAGCATTTAAAAATATTAAAATGTGAGCGAGAAATCGCGCTAGAACCTTCACATAGACTTAACATTAACTTGAGCGTTTCTTACCATGACTAGTGTTGGCTCTTAAGGCTTCAATCCTTTCATACTAAGGGTTAAATTGTTCTTGTATAACATATAGGGAAATTTTATATATTTTAATATCGATATGCACGATAAAGAGTTGTCTCTATGAGAAATAACAAACTTTTAGAGCATTCTTTGTTATGTTCGTTACGTTCGTAAGTTCTTACAGTCTGTCTAAAAAGTTTATTCGTACAGTAAAATATAATGATAAAATTGGAAAAAGAAATATATGAAAAAATTTCCCAATAAAAATTCAAAATGTAATTGAAATGAAACATAGTAGAAATTTTATAGTTGTTTCATCACTTATATTTATTTAAAAATTACGCATGTAGTTATTTTTTTTTTTATAAAATCACTGTCTCAAAAATTTAGTCACAATATGAAAGCGTTAACAAATGCTGCATTGGTTCTAACCAACCAAACGTTCCAACCAACCAACCGTGTTCTCTGAGCAGTATAACATCAAATATTCAATTTCCGTTGGTTAATTAAGGTGCCGAAAGCTACAGAATTCACAAAAGACGAAATGTTAAATAAATTTAAGTTGAAATTGAAATATAAGCACGTTATTTAAACTTCTAGAATATTAAATTGTTCAAAGCTTGTGATACACAGAATATTTGCCAAAAAATAACAATTTCGACCACCAAGATGCAGACTGCCACGTGTAACAATTATTCAGAATGATCGAAAAATTAGAAGATTGGTGTCAAAGCATATATGTCCAGAAAGCAAATTAAAAACGATATAGGTATCAATGTCTGAGAGGACACTATACATAGAAACATGAAAGATAGCAAGCACATTGTTTTCAAAATATATCTTGAAAACCGTGCCTAAAATCACACCATAAACAGACCAGAATTGATTGGGTTCAATATACATATCGTATGGTTGCAAGTGGTTTACCGTATTATTTAGCTACGAAAAGAAGTGGAATCTGGATGGTCTTGATGCCTGGAATTGTTAATGCTATGACCTCAGGAGACAACCACGATTTTCTTCAGTGGACGACACGCCGGTAAGTCTGTAATGAATTGGTGCGGGGAAACGATTGGCTTTAACCTGCCTGGCATTTCGCCATCGAAAACAAAATGAAACAAAATATTACTACAATACTAGAGTGACATCTACTTTCATCTAGTGGCTCTTAGGGGATTCTAAGAGGAGATTTCAGCACGACAATGTTTAATTCACAACTCATATAGCGAATGGTTTTCTGCACATAAAACTAATTGAGAACATTTGCGGTATCTTAACCCGTGAACTATACAGTAGTGGAAAGCAATATGACTAAAGAAATAAAAGTGACAATTATATAAAAGCATGTTATTCTCTGCAATCAATAACATAACAAAAAATAATTGATTTAATGGAAACACGATGTTTTGAAGCTATCCGAAACCAGAGAACTAATATTAATTTATAGTATGATGTAAAAGTGCTAAATGATGTATTTTTCTGCATTGTGCCTAAACTTTTGAGATACTGTATCGAAGTCATGATAATGCATCTCTTTATTTAAATGATTTTACAGTATTTAACAAGTAAATAATATATTTTTGTTAAAATATATACACTGCTCAAAACAGTTAGGGGAGCATATGGTTTTAAAGAAATTACATAAATACTTACACCAATAAGTATCTTAAATTAAAACATCCATAATTTAAAGCATAACAGAAAACAGAAAAATAAAACTTCATATGCAAATCAAAGTTCGTGACGACAAAAACCAGAAAAAAGAGATAATTGCAGAAATCGGGATTTCGCAGAAATGTCTGTTTCATTGTCTCAGTTGCGAAATTTAATTGCCCAGCTTTTGTTTTGAGAAAAGGTGATTTAAAAATGTCACAACAACGTGATTTACCAGAATCCATGACTTGGCGTATTAGAGAGAGACTTGAATCCGGGCAAACACAACGAAGTGTAGCGGAAGTCGTTGGAGTTGCAATAAATGTCGTTTCGAGGCTGAGGAATCGATACCAAGAAACAGGAAATGTTGGATATGTTGGACCAGGGCAAGGTCGAGCACATGCACCACAGCAACCGATATAGCCTGATGACCGATATAGCCTGTTAACAGCTCGTCGAGACAGAAAAGAAATGTTACTCAGCTTCAAAAATTGTAGTTATTGGCAACACGACGAAGGTGACCAGCCAAACAGTGCGAAATATGTTTCATCAGGGTGGTCTCTATGCACGTTGGCCTGTGATCTGTGTCCCGTTGACCTCAATCCACCGTGCGGCCCGAAGAAGGTGGGCTGCTGAACACCATAAGATTGAAGGCAATGGACTGGAGTCAAATGCTGTTTACAGATTCATCCCTATTCAGTCTGGAGTGTGACTCTCGACGTGTTTTGGTATGGAGGGAAAGGGGCATACGAAATAACCCCACATTCGTTCGTAAAAGATCACATTACAGACAAGTTGGGTTGATGGTATTGTCTAGAATCAGCATAAGTGGACGTATGGACCTGTATATAATTTGGAATGGCACTTTGACGACCCAAAGGTTTGCAGACGAGAAACTCAGACCTGATGTCGTACCTTACGCTTTACCCATCTTGATTCCTTTGTTTTCATGCATGATAATGCCAGACCGGATACAGCTCGTCTGGTAGAGAACATGGTTGAAGCTGAAACGACACAGCGTATGGAAAGGCCAGCATGCTTTCCTGACCTAAATCCGATCGAGCATGTTTCTGACACACTCGGGCGACGAATTGCAACGAGACGAAGGCTTTCTTTTATTGTCTGGGACAAGAAGATTGCAATTCTTGAAGAGTGGAACAGGGATGACCACCTCAGGAAACCCTGCCTAAGCCTTAGAGTTTGTGTGCAATCCTGAGGGGCTGACACGCCTCTATCACCAGCGAGACCACAGTTACAGAATTATTTATGCAATTTTTACAATATAATATTACACATGAATTTTGTCTAATAATACAGTTATTGCTTTCATACATACGATTATTACTATTATTTCAATTTATGCAGAATATATAATTTCCGGATGAGCTATTTACAAATACTGTGCTGGCACCATGCCTAAAATTATTATTGGTTAAATATGATGGGTTATTCTTGGCTAGCATATTTTATACAAATACTTTACTACAATTGATGTATCAGTATTCCTCAAAGTCTTATCGATAACCTCATCGCATCCATGGAAAGCAGGTGTGAAACAGTCTTGCTGTTCGAGGGGACCACACGCCGTATTAAACAACTTGCATCATTACTAAACAATACTTTTTTTTGTCAATTACATGTAACCAAATTATTGCCCTAAACCACCTTTTCATGCTCTTTCCGTCCTTTCAATGTATTAAAGCTCCCTTATAATTTTTTGCGTTTATTTTTCCTGTACTGCGCATTGATACACGTGTACTCTTCATTTTATACACATGCATGGCTCTCTCGCACGTTTCTCTTCTCTTCTTTGCTTGCTCCCCTAATGTTTTAGCAGTGTATTATTATTTAATAAACGATTTTTTCTTGTTGCGCCTAAATTTTTGAAACAGACTGTATATGATTTTAAATTTGTTATGTTGCATATTTTTATCAAATAATATGATTATGACAAATAAAGATTGAAATGTACATTAAAAAGGCTAACAAGTCAATTTTCAAAATTTTCTGCATTAATACAAATAACTGAGCTTTTAGTAATTTACTGAAAAAATTAATGAAATTTTAACATATTACATAACAAACGAATCCAGATAATGTCACTACAATTTTTATCATTCAGATTGTAATTTTAATATATATATTTTATGTTTATAAAAAGTTTCGGAATTTACCTCTATTATGAAATATATATATATATATATATATATATATTTTATAATAAAAAAAAACAAGTTTAATAGGTAATAATAATTATTCACCACTAGTATGAGTTTTTGTAAAACAAAATAGCTTATGTAACCGAATGATATGCGTATCTCAAGTTCATAATAAAGATGCAACTATTTTTGACATGAAATTATCACGAACTAAATATTTTTAATTTTTTGAAAATAAATATTAAAAATAAAATGTTATTAAAATATCTCTTGTGTTTTGTACAACTGCATATAATTATAAATAAGATAAAAAGCTTTAAAATTTTTTATAACAATAGAAATTTTAAAGATACGTGATTGCTCTATAAACTTGACAAAATATAATTTAAGCTTAGTTTACACGTAATTTCAAATTTCAAATTAGTCAAAAATATCTTACTATTTAAGGCGTGAAAAAGCATTTTTTTGCTTTTTTACAATTTCTGAATGTGTGACATGTAATACATGCTCTCCCTAAGCCGTTTTAAAAAAAATTAAATACGTTTATAAATTACAGCGATTTTTGTCGTACGGATAGCGAGTGAGAGTTCATTCCTGCAAAATATTGAACACAATTTTCTCAAAATTTCAGATTTTTTTAATGAAAGGTTATAACTTTTCTCAGTCTTTTACCAATGTTTTTATTAAATTTTTAATTCGTTCGTTTTTTATAAACACAAATCAGATTTATTGTTGAAAACGGATACATAAAATTTGATAGTCCATTATTTTATGAAAAATTCAAGTTAAAAAAATATATAAATAAGGACTTGACAATTACATGCATTTTCATGCGAGTTTCATTTCACTAGTGTCAACTGAAACCATTCAGTGAAATCTCGATTATCAGGGGACGCTACAACATGCCTCAAGCATCGTGGAAAAGGGGGTACAAAAGGCGCATTTTTAATAGATATTAATAAAAATATGTCTTTTGAAAGATCAAATTATGTAATTTATTATGCAATACCCCATATATTTTAATCTTGTTCGTAGACCTAAAAACAACTTACTAAAATATCCTCATTTTTCAAGGCGAAAATCTTGTATGACCTCTTAAACGGTTTTCGGAGGTTAATTATAAAAATGCTAAATTAAATTATTTCACCCTTTAACTATCTAATCTATACTATTAAAAACAGTTCGCATATCTATCTATGTAACCTCAAAAACTCGAAAACCGCAGTGCGCAAGGCTAAGAAATTTTGCACACGGGTAGCTGGTAGGGCGGTCATGAACGATTGGGGCAAAAAATTCGAAAATTTTAAATAGATTTTTGATAGATTAAATATCAATTAAAATCCATCCGTAAAGAGATCTCATCAAAAATACGCTTTTTTATCTTCGGTTGGTTGGTTGTATAAAATCTTCACAGAAGTCATTAAATAAATCAAGGTAGGGATCATTGCACTTGGGCGAGTCGAGTGTTTATATTCGATGATTCAGAGATTATATGACATGTAGACAATCAACTTAATTATTAACCGTTGCCAAATGCTAAAAACTTAATTTTAAAGGATTTTATCTACTTAATGAATGATAATTCCTGGGTTTAAGGGTTATTTACATGACATATATTAGTATAATAGAGATTTTTAATACAGAAAACTTTATTTAACAGATTATTCGCTAAATTTGTGGGAATGGTAAACGACTTTTTATTAAATATCACATTTATTTTACTTGACCATGCGCCACCTGGCGGCGGCTTTTTCATTAATTGACCCTCCTTATTAATAAATCCAAATCAACTGCTCTGATTTCAACAGAACTAATTACATTTAACAAATTTAAAATTTTTAGCTTCACCAGTAACTTTTAATCGTTGTTTTATATAGATAATACCGCTATTTTAGAATAACAGTTTTCGTAAAAATTAAATTTATGTTCGTAATAAAAGTACAGATGTAGCCGTATTCAGATGATGCATACCAACAGTCAAAGTTAGTGATTAGTTTTTGAGCACTTGTGATCCGTGCGCCTACCTACCCTATTAAAATCCGTGCGCATATCTATCTAAGTAAACTTAAAAACTCGGAAATAAAAGGGCGCACAGCTACGAAATTTGACACACGGGTTGCTGAAAGAAGGCCCCTGAACGATTGGGGCAAAAATTTAAAAAAAATTTAAATAGATTTTTTTAAATGTTTTTGACGAATTTTTGCCTTTATGTTCAACCCGTAATCGCGCGAGTTCTAACCAGTTCTAAATGTTTACTGCAATGTGAGATATGCATATTACGTACGCCACGCTGCAATACTGAGACGATGTAGCGGTTATTACGATAATTCTTTTACCACGCATGCAAATAATTTGAGATTATTTATTTGCACTTAATTATTATCTTTTTTTAAAAATAAAGAAAAACATTTTACCACAATTATTGACAAAACTTTTTATTCTATTTATTCCCTTATTTCAATGTACCGTTTTATCGTCTGTTGCCATAGCAACATGATAAATTCAATTTCATTAAAAAATTGCACAGTAGTAGAAAAATATTTTCCTAAATAATAGTTTAATAACTCAACACTTTAACAGGGGAATTCTTATTTCTTATTTAGATATTTTAAAGTTGTTTGTTGTCATTTTTATTTTAAATTTTGGTTTTAGAATTAATTTCATGAACTCCCGTGCGTAGAACGGGTTAAACAGCTAGTTATTTATATAAAAGCTGTTCTTGGTATGTATGTGTGCGTGTATGTTTCTCATACAAATCTACAGTTTTTGTTCGATTTGAACGAAACATGATGTACATATATTTTAGAACACGAGTAAAATTACTGTCAACTTAAAAAATTTCTTAGCCCATTCTTTAACATATTTTTCAAACATCTTCCATAGTTTATCCGTACAGAAATCTATTTTTTTTTTCAATTTCTAATGCAATTTCATTTCCGTTGCCATAAAAAGAAACTGAGTAGGGACAATATTTTTATAAACCAATAAAAATTCAGATTCTCTCACTATAATTTGAAATCCGAAACTGACGTCATTTTGGGCAGATAATGTGATTTTTTTCGCATATTACAAGTGCATTTAAAAGACATAGTACATTTATTTAAATGTGTTCGCAGATACAAATGAGTCACTTAGCTCCTAATTTTACACAGGTAAATTGTCTCCACTGTTTTTTTAATATTAGAGTAAATTTTACAAGAATTAAGAACATATTATTGCGTATTCAAGCTTCATGATTCAATTTATTCTACATAATCAAAAATCGTCTGTGAAATATTTACATTTAGAAATTAGGACATCGTAACTTTTTTCAGCTTGAGTTTTAATCAAGGAGGCATATTTAAGCTCCTTGCATTTAGGTGGACAATAATTGCCCTCAGTAAATAAATTTTGGATTTAAAGAAAACAATTCAGTATTTTCCATTAATTATTCTTTAAAGATGGATATTAAAACAAACGGGATTAAAAGTAAAGTGGTTTATCGGAAAAAAAAATTACGTAATTTTTTAATGTAAAACATTTGTTTTAATTTTAAAAACTAATACATTTTTTATAAGTTCGACAAAGTGGCGACATTTTCATTTAAGCAGCTTCGAAATTATTATCCAATTCTTAAAAGAACAATATATTTTTGAGAAATAATGTTTTGAATCAACAATCACATAATTTCAAAACGCAATTTTAGCAAATTCGGTTTAAATTACATTGTAAATATGATATATGAGTTTAATTTAGTATTAAATAATATTAAAGTTTAAATTTTTTCTGAGTACAGTAGTACTGGATTTTTTTTAAAACGTTTTCATGTTTGAATAGATAATGTGCATGTGATGTCACGCAGTCAAGTAAAGGCGTTTTTCGCAACTAATTGTAGGCGAAATGTAACAATTCTTGCAGAGATAGTAAGTCACAATGTATTATTTTCTATACATAATATAATGTATTCTAACTACATGAAAATTACCAGAAACTTAGCGAAACTTCAAGCAATTTAGCTCAACGTTTTGCCTACGTTAAGTTGTCAAACATGCACATTATCTATAAATATAAATGCATATTTGTACATGATTCATGAAGTGAAAGAATTTTGTTTAACTAGACAAGTATCGGTTCACAGGAAAATCTATCCCCGGTGAAAGTGTCGTCATATATTAAATCATGTGCCAGTTTTCATTCAGAAAATATTAGTATTTTATAGCAGTTACAGAAAGTAGTTTAATTTTCACAGAATGAAATGGTCTCCAAAGCAGAAGTTAAACATCCTTTTACCGTACAATCTTCCATAATATTAAATTTCGATAAAATTTAATATACATATTAAAGTCGATGTAAATGTTTTTAGCATATGGAATTTCCATTGGAGAATGGAATTTGCATTTGACATCGTTCACATAAAATTTAAAGAAGAGTCGACGCCACTAATTAAACAAGAAAATCCTCCCTCCTATTTTTTAAAGGCACCATGATTCTGGAAAAGAGCAAGAGAAACACCAATTAACAAGTGGGTAAGTGTGATCGGAGATCGCACAAAGTGTTTCGTTTAATATTCCTTTCAAAACACTTTATCATTTCTTTAATAAATTCAAATAAATATAATTTAGCAACAACAACAACAAAAAAAAAAAGTCATGTTTTTTATAAAGTAAAAATTTACCGGTCTATTTTTCCGTTTTTTCGAAAATCTAAAGCAGCCGGATAGCGAGCGAAACTCGCTATTATATTCTGTCATAATAATATCCGTCATACGGACTAAATTCGATATTTAAAAAATATATAATTTCAAAATTAAACATGTTGGACGCCTTCAAAATGTTAAAATATGCGAATATTTCCATAATCGGGTTTTTATCATGATTCAATACATTCCTCAAACTCATATATTTACTATTCTCTATTATTCATATTGATACTCGCTTTGTATTATTCTCAAACATTTGAAAAATTCGTTAAACTTCCAACAGGACGTCAGATTTTCTTTTTAATACTCGAATGACGTGATATTAATCTGCTTTGTGTACATCCACATCCACATACTCCTTGTATTATTGAGAAATCTTAGACATTTTCCGTTTTATGTACCACTATGACGTCTATCAATTTTATTTCATATTTATCTTTTTTTCAATTGGTGAAACTTTTTATTTCATTTTCATTTTTCACGTGAAAATCGTCTGATAGAAAATTAATTATTGTAGAAAGAATTTCATTATGGATTTTAAATTGTTGGCATCTGCTATAACGAAAATTTTTTTAATTTAATAGAAAAAGGCTATTAGAGTTTTGGTTTTTTATCTCTATTTATTAAAATAATACGAGTTTTTCAAATTTTAATATTTTCAGCTCTTCACCGCTGATATGCTGATTTATACACGAAGTTTCAACTCTGTAAGTTACATAGTTTTCGAGAATGGCTCTGTGACAGACAGACAACGCAGCGGGAGCAATAGGGTTTCGTGAGATGAACGAAACCCTAAATATCTAGGTATTATTAGTTATCTTTCTCTTATACTTATATAATTCCTTACAATTTTAAAATATCTAAATCTATAGTTAAAAATATCTCTGCAGGGTAATTTTTGCTCCTCATTGGAACATACTCCTGTCAAATTTTTAACTCCCATAATTCTAAACTACAACACAATAATCAATATGACAATGCTTTATAATTGGGTTGATTTTATCAGATTGTTTTCCACATTTAAATAAATAAGCAACTCTATTGCTTAACAAATAAGTATTCAGACTTTGAAAGTTTTTGAAGCGTGATAAACATTTTGATTTTACTGGTGATGTGCAGCTCTTAAAAGTGTCGCACTGTGAAAAAAAATACCATACATATGTGAGGGTCAAAGGTTTCCTCTACTTACTTTATTTATTTTTTTAACCTTTAATGCTCCTCCACGTGTTAATTTCTTTTTTTAAATATCATATAATAATATTATATCATAAACTGTTTTGGAAAAGAAACATAATTTATGTTGATTTTTAGATTATTCTAAACAAATAAAAATCATATCTAAAGTGACATGTTAATTAACAAATTTCCTCAAAAATATTTACTAATATAATAACTCTGGAAAATATTTTTTGACCCGAAAACTTAAACTAAATCAATTTCTATGAACGGAACAAAGTTAAAATAGAATGTATGAATTTTCTAGCTCATGAAAAAAATTTAAATGATCATATATGTATATATATAATGGTTATATATATATAAATGTAAGTAAATGATATATAAATAGGCACTTTACTGAACCAATATGACAAATAATCGATGAACAACAGAATACTAACTTTAATTTCAACTAATACACTTTTAGCAGAAACTATATAACAACAATTTAGCTTACAGCAATCCGGCGAGGCCTAATAATACCTTTCTCCGGCCATATTCCTTTTATATCTCGCTTCATAATAAAAAATAGAACACTGGCTCTTAGCTAAATCTCGCGATTCAAACTATTTACAACTCGCGCATCAAAGTCATGGATAATAATAGAGTGTCCGTTCAGTGTCAGTTCATTTGATGATCATTTACGTGAAATGTTTCAACTAAAATCCTACAAATCGGTCATCCTGACGTGATGGCGGCTCGACATCAGCATCTTGATTTGTTATGTTTTCTTCTTGCCTAACAGTTATTTTTTTTTGAGATTTTTATTTCTTTCTGAGTATTGCTCTCTGTCTTTAGGATCAGCATATCTAATATCTCTGTGATTCCTTTCCGGATATTGCTCTCTATATTTAGAAACTACATAACTATTGCTTCTAGAATGATAAGAATTTGAATAAGCATCTCGTTCACTATAAGCTCCTTTAAATCCATGATGAGAATTATTCTTATGTGATGGTTGTGAATATCTTTGTTCATTATAACTAGCCTTGCACGATCGTCGGCCACCATAATTATAATTATATCGACCATGATAGTAGCCTCTGTTGATGTATCTAGGGAAAAATTTTGGATTATAACTTGTTTTTGAATTAGGTGAAGAATTCTGGTGTCTGGAGGCATCAAAGAATTTTCAGTTACAAAGTTTCCAGGAATCTCAGATTTATTTTGGTAATAATTCTCGGAACTCTGTTTCCCATATCCATATTTATTGTAATTTCCATGGTTAAATGACTGTTTAAAATATCTCTGGCCATCTCTATTATTGCTTCTGTTATCAAATGGTCTATTAAAATTTCTGTTCTTTCCCTTATGATCAAAAATCCTATTGTGATCTTTCACATAGTCTTTTCTACCATGTGCAGGACTACTACTTTCATAATTTTCTTCTGGAGATGGATAGTCAACATTCCATTCATCGGATAATCCTGTATGTTTTGTCCTATTCGGCTTATATGGTTTTATTAATTTTCTTATTTTCTCTCTGTTTGCTAAATTTGTAACATGAGTCAAATTCATCCCGTCATTTACGCAGTCGATTTTACCCATATCTTCCCAACCTCGATTATCGTTGTTTATACTTGCTTCAATAATTTTTGTCGGTACTTCGTTAATTTTAATGTATCCTACTCGAACTTTGTTGCCGCTTGCTATTCTAACACCATCTTCCGTTACTTTTAACGGTATGCCTTCTACTGCTTTTCTACCTATTATTAAATCGCAGTCCGTCTCTTGTACCACGTAAAATTTATCCTGGATTTCTGTATCGTCCACGTAGACTTTATGCCAGAAAAAACCTGTTGGCTTAATTTTTCCTCCACCTATGCCTGATATGTATATATTGTCGCTAGTTAGTTTTGGCGCATTTATTGCAGTATGATATCTTGAACTGGCGATTGAAATATCGCTTGCTGTATCGATTATTACGTTTGCTTTTACTCCGCTAATATCTAAGATTCTTCCTTTTTTACCATTTAACATGCCTATATTAACTATTTTTCTTTGCGAGTTTTGGGTCTCATTTTGGTATTTTGTTTCTCGCAAATTTTGATTACGTTGCGGGTAAAAATTTGAATATTCTTGTTCTGTATTATTTGTCATGGCACATTTCGCACTCACGTGACCAGGGTTGCCACATGTAAAACAGATTATATGCGACTCTTTGCTTCCATGATTCATACTCTGTCTATTGTCAATTTGGCGTCTTTTGAAATTGGCGTAATCAGCCACTCGCGATCTTCCGTCATCAAAATCGCTACTTGTATCCTTAACTGACTGTTTATTGTAAACCCTTCGTGCTGTTTCGTAATTATCTAATTTATTAACTAATTCATCAATTTTCTTTATTACCAATAATTCCTCTATGAAATGTGTCTTTGTTTCTGTAGGTAAATTATGCCTGATTTGATTAACAACAATTAATTCCGCCAAATCTTCAAAGTTATTTACGTGAAGGCCTTCAATCCATTGTTGGAAATACACCTTTATCTCATAAGCGAAATCTCGCCAATTGGCTGATGGCTCCTTTTCAGATGAGAAAAATTTCAGCCTAAACTCCTCTGGTGATAGCGTGTAGCGTTTTAGTAGAATATTTTTTATATAATCATAATCGTGAATTTCAGGTTTGTTTTCCCTTGCTATTATATTGATCACATGTAACGGCATTAGATTAATTAAATAATTTACCCATTCTTTTTTATCAATGCCCGTTTGCGCCATTTGCCTTTCGTACATAGCCAAGTATAAACTAATATCATTCGAGCTATCATATTTAGTTAATAATCTAAGCAATTCGAATTGCTTACCTGGATTTGTCCTTGGGTTATCCTCAATGTGTTCTCTTGAATTTTCTTGTATCTACATTTTCTTGATTTCAAAATCTCTTTCGCTTTCGCAGTCTTTTTGCTCCATTTCTACTTTCCATTTTCTCTCTTCCATTTCCATTTCCATTTTCAGTTTCTTTTCTTCAATCTCTGCTTGTAATTTCTTCTCTTCCAGTTCACTTGTAATTTCTTCTCTTCCTTCTTCTCTTCCAGTTCTGCTTGTAATATCTTCTATTTCTCTTTCTCTTCTCTTTCTTCTTTCTCTTTTCTACTTGCTATCACTACTTCCAATCGATCTCCTATAAAATCTTCTTCGTAACTCTCCCAACTCTTGATCAGCTTTATTAGGACAGGTATTGTCGGTTTCTCTGGAGCTTCCGCATTCCTCGCAGAGGTTTATTAGATCAATTCTCTTGGCTTTATTTAGAGTTCCCATCTTTCAAAAATTGTACTTGAAGTGATACGATTACGGCTTCACCTTGCTGATTCGTAACCCAACTTTTGATACTGGCGTTTTAAAATACTTTACGTTTGGTTTCCATTTCACTACTAGTGGCTCTTACTTTTAATAATCCCGGCATCCGAGTCCCCAAAAATGTAAGTAAATGATATATAAATAGGCACTTTACTGAACCAATATGACAAATAATCGATGAATAACAGAATACTAACTTTAATTTCAACTAATACACTTTTAGCAGAAACTATATAACAACAATTTAGCTTACAGCAATCCGGCGAGGCCTAATATTACCTTTCTTCGGCCATATTCCTTTTATATCTCGCTTCATAATAAAAATTAGAACACTGGCTCTTAGCCAAATCTCGCGATTCAAACTATTTACAACTCGCGCATCAAAGCCATGGATAATAATAGAGTGTCAGTTCAGTGTCAGTTCATTTGATGATCATTTACGTGAAGTGTTTCAACTAAAATCCTACATATATATATATATATATATATATATATATATATATATATATATATATATATATAACCATTAATGAAACATTACCGAAATACCAACAAAAACTATTAAATTATGAATTAAAATATAATAATTAATTGACAACAATAGTGTACCCCAACACACTGAATATAGATTCCATGTACATAGTACAAAAAAAAGAAAAGAAAAGAAAAGGAAAGAATGAGAAATTGAATTACAAAATTGAAAAAAATAAATTTGTGGAATATAGACAGAAACTTCAGGTCCCAAGTGCCTAAGTTACTACAAATAAAATGTGTGGTTTCATCATCATATTAGCCATGACATTGCTAAAGAATATGATTTTGGGACAACCACACCAAAATAGAGAAATAAACTGTGAAATAATCATAAAGTTCAAAATAAAAACAATATTAAAAAGGATAGAAACCTTACCCATAAAACTGAGAAATAAACTGTGAAATATAATCATTAAGTTAAAAATACAGCAAGATTAAAAAGGATATAGGGCAAAGAAAACAACAATTACCAGATAGAATTCATGATCCAAACATGAGTCAACACAAAACTCAGGCAGTGCATTGGAGAAAATCAGTACATGTTAGCAAAATAAGTTTTAAAAGATGATTGACCAAGGATCATTATAGTACAGCAAGGCCAAGCACAAACCAATAAATAGAACCAGCTCCCTCTATAGGAAATTCAAAATAGAACTCCAAACATGTATTCAAATGTTTGCCCAATATACATCTGGTTACACACATTACACCTCAATTTATATACACAGTTATATAGCTTACAGAATTTTATACATTTGTCTTTAAACACTTTACCCTCATCCTCTATTTCAGCACAAGGACACACTTTGCATCTTTTGTCCCTACATTTGAATAAATTAAGACCTTCTCCGATATGCACTCTCTCAAAACACCTATTATAAAACCATCTTGTGTTATATATTTTACCAATACCTACACGATCACTATCATATTTTTTCTTGTTCTTTAAAGTTTGATTATAAATATATCTGGTCCTATACCTCATCCCACCTTTATTTTTACTACCACAACTGTTTACACACAACGAATAACTTAAACCCCTATTTTTATTTATTTTTGTAACATTATCGGTCTTTTTTGTATTTTTTCTTTTCTGCTTCTCTCCTCATTCCCCCAAGTTTCACAAACATTCTCAATATCACACTCACAAACTGTACTCCTTAAAACTTCAGAACCACCACAAACACTATTCGCATGGTCGCTTTTTGACGATCCGATTCCCACCATGTATTCAGGATCCGACCGGGCACTACGGCATTTCATAAAATTCCGTATCTTGCCGGGAACTTTATTACTATATTTTGTACTCTTCATTATATTTAAATTTTATATTTTCGAACAACTTATGCACACCACAACACAACCACTAAAACAATATTCCAGTCAATCCCAGTATAACTGAATTCACCATAGCACCCAATGTACATTGCTGAACTTCACGTAGAGAGACGACGAGAGAACTGAGGAAATCCACAAAATAAATATGCAAAAACCAATATTAGCAAACATTATAAAAACACGTAACATTTTTTAAGAAACTATAAAACAATTTAATTACCAACACTATAAACCAAACAGTAAAAATAGCTCAAAACAACAACAATAAATACCATTGTGGTAGACCAAATTTTGTTCCAACTTATATCATAGAGTGTAAAAGACATACCTGACAGCCGCCCATAGTAGTCCTAAACTCAATCCATATGACTCATAAAAACCAGAAACTACATTACATTACTGCCGTAGTGAAATCGTAGACACGCCATCGAACCTCACAGGACATAATATTACTAAAATACAATTGTAAATTTACACTAACCACACTATATAGCCAAAAACAAATAACAATATATCAACTGAACACTAAAATGTAACCAAATAAAACTATAATACGAATATAACCAAGCACAAAATACTAACGAAAAAACAATACCAGGAAAATTAAACCTGAAGGCAGGAGGGAATGGCTAACGACATGCACTGCAGGGTTAAAACCGGTTTCTACGCAAGCAACGTCCCCTTTCTCCAGCCGAGACCAAATTAATTCAAACTATCAACCAAAACACTAAGCTACACACGACAGTAACCAACCCTATTTGAACTCAACGAACAACTGATCTAGACTACCCTTAACCTTCAAAAATGAATTCAGTTCAATTCGATATTTACTTCTACCTATAAAATTAATCATATTTATCCGTACAAAGTTCACAGGGTAACCCTGCATCAATGCCATGGTAATCCACTTTATGAATTCGCCAATTGCATCGCCAAATCTTGAACATAATCTCTCGATACGAACTAAACCGTTCGTAAACACATTTTTAAAAACAGAAATATGCACGTTCGAATCAATATTTAAGATCTTTAAAGTTTTAAAATTGAAATCATTTCTCTTGTCATAAACCCTTGTTATCAAATTGTCATTCTCCAACTCTAAATTCACATCCAGATAATTGATGTTTTTAATATTCCGGGAGGAGAGTTCAAGTTTTAAAGTATTTGGATAATATTTAAAATCTAGGTTTACATTTTCATTATTTAATCCAACTATTAAAATATCATCAATATACCTATAACTCAATATTTCTCTATTTAAATTATTGTTTTTCTCATATATATGTAAGTAGATATTGAACTGCAACTCCCACCTATTTTGATTCCACGAATCTGTTTAAATACTCTACTCCCCTCATACATGTAATTCTCTTGCACTACCTTGAAACAAGTTAATAAACCAATCTTTATCGCTATCAATATAGCTGTTTTTGTTATAAAAATCTATAACCTTATCCTTTAAATCCAGAAAGTTAATGGTACTGTATAGGTCTACAAAATCATATGCAAACAAAGTCTTTATGTTTTGATGTTTTTTCAATTTATCTAATAAAATGTGACTGTTCTTTATAATAAATGTGGACTCCGTACTAAACACTCTATCAAACACACTACTTAAAACTCCCAACAATTTCTTATAGTCTGTATATATATATATATATATGTATAAATTGTGATTATCATAAGTATTATCTAGAATAAAATATTATAAAGAGTTTGTTAATTGTATATGTTGCTTAAAAAATTAATTAATTTTCTTTAAATATTACGTGAACGAAGTCACGGGTAACAGCTAATAAAACATATTTAAATTTTATATTGAAATATGATTTTATTTTCAATACAACTAAAACAATCCAACAGAGACAAATGTGGCCGATTTTGAATTAGTGCCAACTAAAAAATAAAAATAAATAAATCGCGCCTTTAATCATTTTTATATGATCGTCTTTCTTTTTGAAACAATGAATTACGATTTTTTATACATAATATAATTTATGCATTTTTTTCTTGAAAATTGTCAAAAATATTTTGAAAGGTTAAAAGATTGCTCCACCCGTATATTCTGTTATTGCGTACTAATATATTTAAAAAATCTACATTTGAATGCGCTGTATAATTTTCAGTATAATAAATGGAGGAGATATCACTTTTATTTAATTATTTTTCCTTTTTCTGCATTATTCAATTTTGCATAATACATGAGGATAATTTTTCACATATGTTATTTAAAAGACTAATAAAAACTGAATAGTTAAAGTTAACTCCGTCATATATATAGAAGAATCCAGCAGATATTCATAGTATTCCATTCTTGATTTTTTTTTATTAAGTTTGGTCCTTGCAGTGTCTTTTCCATTGATTTTTGTAGTATCTCTTCCTTAGTTTTTCACACATGTGACTTCATTTTAAATATATATATTTATTTATGAGCTATCAAATGAATGTTTTTAACATAGGCATAAAATAGTATATAAATTAATAAATGTTCAATGTAGAAATTTAATATTTTAAAATTGTTTTCCATCTGTAGTACATTAGTATTATACATACTTACGAAATTATATTTTATTTGTTTTCTACTTACAGAGCTTTTATTTGAAAATAGTTGTTCTGAAAGTTCTCGAGAGGTGATAGCTCTGTACTTATTATGTCTTCGGAAAAAGTAGTATTGTTAAAAATATCTTTAATTCCTTTATATACTGCTTTTATATATAGTTTAAGAATTATATTTAATCATATTATTTGTGTAAAATGATTAAAATATTGCTAATTATGAAACGTCATACTTTATTTGATTACTATTTGAAGAAAGAACCTGTGCATAATTTGGATGCTGAAAAGCGTTGACCATAACACACTTGCTTATCTTACACTCTTTCCATATGCAAAATAGATAATATTATTTAACATTTCTTAATACGATTAACATTTGAATATTAACCATTTAGGACTCACGATATTTTTTTAATTATTCGATATGTATCAAAAATAAAAGACCTTAAAACTTAAAAATAGACATAGCAGTGGCACTATTACTCGGCAGCCAAATTATTATCTATGAAGCTCGAAGATCATTTATGGTGGGTAAAATGCTCCAAGCATAATAAACAATAAAATGAGTAATGATGTTGTCTGTCAGGGATATTAACCGCTGAAACTTAAAGGGATAAATAATTCCATAGTTTTACAGAAATAATAAAATTTTGATAAACTCTCCTAAAGTATATAATATAAATGTATGTTAAACATTTGGATAATGCTAACAATTTTTAATATGGATAATGCAGCAAATATGGCTTTAAGGTTTAAATTTTATCTATAGTTTAATCATATTTATGATTCAAAGATTGCATGCAAAACACCCTGAACGTCCTTAATATTTATAAGTGAAACTTTACACAAATTATATTAAAACTAGAAACAGAACTCTGAAACTGAAAATAAAATATGATTTCATTCTGAATGATATTTTATTCACGGAAGAGATATAATTTTATCAAAACAATTTTCATGCGTGAGAAACGCTCCCATAAAATTCATTCAGACGGTTTGGCAGTACTCAACGCATCAGCGAGAGCACTTTAGTTTCATGTTTGGTAGTTATTTATACTCTACGCACGTACAATTTCGATTGAAAAAAGTTGGAATAGGTGTAATTTTTGTTTTTTGCTAATATGTAGGAATGCAAGAAGAATGTTTGTTTATTTCAGTTCCACTTAAATATAATGAAGGATACTAAGTTTTCGGATATATTCTTAATGTTTTGAGTATACTTATAATAAGTTATATTACATTAAAAATTGATAAAAAGTAATAAATTGGTAAAACCATCATTATTTCTTGAAAAAGAAAATCATAAATTACTGGACATATTTTTGAAATATAAAAATTCTGCCCTTCGAGGATTCTTTTAAATTAAATGCTATTTTTACGCTCCGCTTTTTGAGCTGTTTATTTCCAGCTTTCATACAGAAGTACAAGATTATGCTTTATAGAATTAAAATTCCGCCAGCGGGGAAGACCGAGCTATGCTGACTTAAAAGTTAGCTTTGTGTTCAACTCAATGTAACAATAAATTTTCTGTATAACACATAATAACCCGTTCAATGTATCCTGATCGTTTGAATTCTGTTTTCGAGAACGTTCTATGGACGCTGATTGGTTGAATCATGTATCTTAGCTCCTATCATTTGGTGTAAAACATGCGTTTTGGCATTGCTATTGATGAAAGTCGATTTTCCAGCCAAGTCTTCAAAATGCCGCCAACATTTCGACAAATTTGACAAAATGTTGTCAACTTTTCGACTTCGTTTACTTCCATCTGTTCATCGACTTAATAACTGTTCCAACCTTCATTCATGCATTCACATTGAAATGCACTGATTCGTAGCGACACCAAAATGACCCACTAATTGAATTTTATCAAACATTCGACCTAACACAATGGTCTTCTCATACTCCAAAACGGTAGGATACAAAATTTTGTCAAAATTGTTTGAACTATTTTTTAGATAAAATTAGCTTTACCCGAAGTGACCCCAAAATGACCCACTGATCGAATTTTCTCGACAATGTGATCTAGCTCAAATGTCTTTCTAGTAATCCAAAACGGCAAGATAGAAAATTTAGTCAAAATCGTTTCAGCTATTTTTTACATAAAATTAGCTTGACCTGGACTCGTAGTGACTCAAAATGTCCCACCAATCAAATTTTCTCGAACATGTGACATGGTTGCCAACCTCCCGATATTTTTCATACCAGTATTTTTATGATTTTTTTTAAAATTTAATTCTGCAATTTCTGCTATTTAATAAACCGAACATTTTTGTATGATTTTACTGGTATTGAAAAAATCGGGAGGTTGGCAACTATGATGTGATCTAGCTCAATGGTCTTCTGGTACCCGAAAACGGTAGGATACAAAATTTAGTCAAAATTGTTAGAGTCGATTTTTGATGAAAATATCTTGACCCGTAGTGACCAAAAAATGACCCACTAATTGAACTTTCTTGAACTACATGTGATCCAGATTAACGGTCTTCTCGTAATCTAGAGCGGTGGGATACAAAATATAGTCAAAATTCTTAGAGCCATTTTTTAGAAAAAAATTTCTTGACAGGCAGTGACCTATAAATGACCCACTAATCGAATTTTCTCGAATATGTGACCTAGCGCAATAGCCTTCTCGTGTCCGAAAATGGTAGGATTCAAAATTTACACAAAATCGTTTGAGACATTTTTTAGATATAATTCGCTTGACTTTGACTCATAGTGACCCAAAAATGAATCAAAACTCAAACGATTTACTGGAACACGTGATCTAGTCCAATGGTCGTCTAGTGCCTGAAAACGGCAGGATACAAAAATTTGTAAAAATCGTTAGAGCCGTTTTTAAGATAAAATTTTCATACACACACGGACTTAAACACCAGATTTGCTCGTATTATAAAATATGATATAACTTGTTTTTATAACTAATATATTTAAATGTCGATGCATTAATTAATAATGAAAATTACAAAAATTCTTGCATGCAGTATTTAGTGTGAAATATGTCTGAGCAGAATAAACTCATTTTTGTTTTTAAATTGTTTTTGTTTTGTAAATAAAAATGTATTCACAAGAAAACAAATGATTATCTTCAATGCGTTTTCTGCTATGGTGATATAAAAAATGTTTATTCAGATCTAACTTCTAAAGAGAAAAAAAATAGTTTTGATCAGCATGTTTATTTCAGTATTTTCTATGCACTTGAAATGCAAAGCTAATGATGTAACGCATAGTGCATTTACATATTAATTACGAAAAAAGGAATTTTCTTTTAAAAAGAGGAAGTAACAAAAATGATTCATACATTCATATACACATTTTTAAACGACATTAAATATTAAACGGTGTTTAGTTATTAATTTTTAAATAATACTTTTAAAAGACGAAAATCAAATTAATCAAATGAAACAAAAATGTATATTTTTCAAGCTCTACTTAAATCAAAAATGTTTATTCATATCTATCATACAAAAAGAAAAGCAAACAGAAATGTTCTGCTTAGCTTAATTTCTTATATTTCGTTATCAATGCTATGTGTAATTTTAACTTTGAAATGTTTCGGTAAAACATTTATTTTTTATTCAACATCTTACAGGTATCGTAATTTAAATTCTATATTTTAAAAAAGTGATAAAAGCTTTCGTAAATTATTAAGTGCAAAAAAGAGGATAAAACACAAATTCTTGATGCATTTTAAAATTCTATAGAAAATAAAGTAATTGGTATATAATAGTGCGATTTCAATGGAAACGTTCCTCATGTTTGAAAGCTTTATTTAAATTAAATGAAACGTTCACTTCTATAAATTTTCTAAAATCTAATCTAATCAAAATCTTGCTATAAAAAATACAGACCTCCAAATCTGCAAAAACACCACAAACTCAAGGTAAGCATAGTTTTATGGACCACTTATTATACAATCTACTGAAGTTATTCAATGAGTGCTATGAAATTAAGTACCATTTAGATGTGAAAGTGGATGTGGCCAGTAGAAAACCATTGGATTAGGTCACATGTCCGAGAAAATTCGATTAGTAGGTCATTTCAATCATGGGTCATTTCAATCATGGGTCATTATGGGTCAAGGTATTTTTATCTTAAAACCGGCTGAGGGTATTTGAACTAAATTTAGTATCCTATAGTTTTAGCGAACTAGACTACTATTGGGTTAGGTCACATGTTCGAGAAATTTCGATTAGTGAGTCATTTAGGTCATGGGTCATTATGGGTTAAGCTATTTTTATCTTAAAAACGACTCTGAAGGTGTGAACTAAATTTTATATCCTACGGTTTTTGGGCACAAGAAAATCATTGGGCTAGGTCACATGCTCGAGAAAATTCGATAAGTGGACCATTTTTGGGTCACTGTGGGATAAGTTAATTTTATCTGAAAAACGGCTCATACTATTTTGACTAAATTTTATTTCCTACGGGTTTCGTTCACGAGAAGGCAATTGGGCTTGGTCACATGTTCGAGAAAATTAGATTAGTGCGTCATTTTGGTCATGGGATATTTGAACTTAGAGCTAATTTTGATCGAGCATAGCTCGGTCTTCCCAGCTCTTCTTTTACTATGTGTGTCCTGCATATTTGTTGTCAAACACTCCGTAATGTATAAACTTTCCGGCGATAGAGAATAGTGCATTTTCAGAACACTTTGTAGCATAGTGCTTAGATACTCTTTTATAAAGGTAGTTTATGGTCTAGTGATCTCTGATATTTTAGGTACGACTATGGTGTCCTGAGTTCTAAAATTTATGCGTGGATGAACTATCTATTCTGACATTTCTTTAGGTTTCGCAAAGTTTGTCTGCATCTCCTGTAATCTGATTGTCACTGACAATCAATGATTTGAAAATTAGGTATCTGTGAATGTGCAGTTACTATATATACTGAAGTAGGAGTTACATTGTACGAATTTAGACGTATCACACCCTTAGTGGTAAATTAGTCTAGGCTTGAAAACTGTCGAGTTTTCGCGTGTCATAAGCAAGCTTAGTTTGCCTTTTAGTTGTTTTGAACAAGAACATACGGTCAAGCGTACAGCCAGCAAGGTAAGGAGTTCAGTTTTGTGTTTACGATTAAAAGTCTTTTTTAAACCTCGTGGTTCCCTTTCAAAGTGAAATCAAAGAGTTTATGGTGACATTTCTATAGTGATATTTCAGTGTTTCAAGTAATCTTTTTAGTAAACTAAGGTGATTTTTCCCGAGGTTCCTGCAAATGAACAGCCAGGCCATTTTGCTTGAGATAAATGCTTGATTTCAATAAGTATTTTGAAAAAAAGTTCCCCATTTCGCAGTGTTTAGTGATTCGAACGTATTATTTGATCATCTTTAATTAAATCCACTCGTTTCACTGCCAAATACTCTGAATTTTTGCTTTAAAGAAACTGTTGTTGTTGTTAAAAATTGTTTCATGACCTCTTTGCAAGTGCACTTCCCGGAAGGGAAAGTCACAACCCAAAGATGCGCCTTGGTACTAAATGTTTGCTCTAATATATTCCGTACACTTTACTCTGAAACGTATTTTGTAAAGCTGCTTTTATTTAAATAAAAATGTATCTTCAAAATGAAGTATGATATTTAATTCCCACTGCCTTGTCATAATTCTTACGAATTTTGACTAAGCGATATTAAACTGACATTAGCGTAACAATAAGAATTTATATCGGTTATTTTAGCGTGAAAAATCGTGTTTCTGACAAAGCAAACCGAATGTAGTATATATATATATCTGTACAAAAATGTTACACGCGTATATCTCACATACATGGTTACTATGTCACGGAAGTGAAGTGCAGAGGCCCTATTATAATATAATTCTAAAAAGAAGCTGTTTAAAAAAAAATGAAACTTATTTTTGTTTGCATTTATTTATTTATTTATTAAATCAAATTTCATGTGAATATGATTGTTATTTTATATCATTTGAGCTTACTATATGTAATCTAGTAATAAAACGATTAATTCGTAATGTGTTAATCTCATTCAGTTTTTTAACATTTTGTTTTATCTTTTTTCTGGATAACGTTTTTACTTTTATTTCAGAAGTATACATGTTTGCTTAAAATAGGTGTCACATTTCATGTGAGCCCATGATTACTCATTGTCGCACTGCCATGTCTTATATTTTACAACCCTTTCATCTTGTTTTCAGAAACTGTAAATATTTAATAAACTAGGCATGTGGTCGCTTGACCGTTACACTTATATGCTTAGTAAGACATACAAAACAGTCTGAAATCGTGATTTCCTAAAATGTTTGCCGAAAACATAATAAAAATTTTTGTCTCAAAATTTGCATGCTTTTGAAGAATCATCAATATGCATTTCATTGTATTACGTTATAGCTATTAAAGTTTTCTTTGAATAAAAATATGTTTTTTAAATAAAAATAATAATTATTCAGCAAATTTGCAAAAAAATGTAAAAAAATAATTTTGTCAAAAATATATTAAGTACTTTTTTTATTATTTTTTTTCAGCAGCTACGGTACTTTAAGATTTAATTAAAGCTACCTTATCTTCTTTTAAAAAATGCATTTAATTTAGATAAGAAACAGAAAAGTAAATTTGTTTACAGAAAAGAGCTGCCCTTAGTCATGTTTCTCATTCATATATATGCCTGAAGTTGTTTATTTTTTAAAACGGTATATGTTAATTTCTTACACTAAATAATTTATTTTGGCACGCGGTACTTGTGAGCGAGTATTAAAATAATTCATTCAACTTAGGCTGTGTATTTACTTCAAAATATTGAAAAACATTTTCATAAGTGATGTTTTTTATTTTTGAAATTTATTTTAAAAATTGGAAGAAATTTTGTGTAATTTTTACAGAAAAGATTGGTTTCTATAATTCTATTTGTATGTTATTTTACCATTATGTAATAATGTAATTTTTGTTTTCACATCTAAACCGTTTATTTGCAAAGATTGTTTTCCGATATAATATTAAACATGAACTAAAAACCTTTTTAAAAATCAATAAATATTATGAGAAATAGAATAATGAACTGGCTAGTTTAATACTTTTTTGTCAAAATTTATGAATTGTGCGTGTGACTTTAAGTCTTTCATTTTGAACAGAAACTGTTATACAGGGGATTTTTGTTTGCTGTTTCTTATCCACTAATTTGTGGCACTTATTTCTTGTGTGGAAAAAACCCGCATATTTGGACCTATTTTAAAAATAAATTGCTTTGCTTTTTAATTTCCCTTCTAAATAATCTTGCAATATTATGCTTTGTGGTTGCTATCAAACTTCATTTTATGTCCCAGAATCTGCTGTGAGTCTTTTTAAATCCATTTCTGTATAAAGTTCATCTTTTTGCCTTTTATTCAAATATATTTAAGTAGCCAAAACATGAATAAAGTCCTATCTTGGTTGTTCTGGCGTTGGACCTGAATATGACAGAACCGTTCATTTGCGACCTGATACAGATTCTGATACTTAGTTGCGGTTTACCACAACTAAGCATTAAATTAATCCTAAAGGACAATGCAGATAGCTTTCATTTACCATTTTTTGCTTACAGCTGGAATAATTTTGAAAAATAACGATAAAACTAATCCTGTTTTTGACATAGATATTTTATTAATTTTATGTTCTTAAAGTATAATTTCCAAAATTTTAAGTATCCACAGAATTTTTTTTTTAATTTAACAAATGCCATATTTTTATATGAAAAAAACAAAGAATAGAGGAATTAAATTATATAAGATAGACATTAAAAATATCCCGTTGTGTGATAATTTTAGGCAAACAAGCTCCCAGCTTAACGCGTAACAAGCTATAGAGTATATGAATTTGAGTAATTTATGTTTAATGGATTGCTCTTTTTTATGTATCATTTTCAGCATTATGCTATGTATCTTTTTTCGACATTACGTGAAAACAATGTAGAAATCAGGAATATTACTGTTATCTGTTGATATTTGGTGCGTTCATTTTTCTGTGCTCGATATAAAATGATTCGATAATAACAATTTTTCCAAAGACATCTGGTAAAATAAAAATAAAAACTTCTCGTAATTTTCTTCCAAACTTAAATATATACTGTACGACAAAATTCAACCGAAATAAAAATAAGAAATGTAACCTAAAATATTTGAATCTTATTTACCAAAATTTAGTAGGATTTCAAATGGACACGAAATAGAGGGTCTGAACTTTTATGCAAAATTTGTACAACATTGGTTCGTTAGATATGTGATTTCAATCAGAAACGTAAACGAAAATTTCGCTTCTTCACCCCGTACCTGATAAGGTACAGCTTAAAAAATACCTGTATATTACGTTATCAATATCAAAGATCTTGTGTGAAAAATTTGAATAAAATTGGTCTGTTTAATGTGATTCCTATCAAAAACAGAAAAAGAATTTAACACCAGAACACTGCACCTGAGGAGGTACGGCCTTTATGAGCCTCCTCTTAAGAAGTGCCTACAGTGAGTGAAATAGCGATTGCAAAATTTGACCGAGACAGATAATAAACAGAAATAAAAGCATGTAAAATAATAAAACCACTTTGTCTTTTCAATGTAACGTATCACTACATAATAAGATGTACAAGATATTTTAGCTGTCGATCAAGTGAGGCTCGACATGTGAAAAAAGCATTTGTCATATTATGTTGTATAAGATGAAAAGGATTTCGATTAAAACATTTATTTCTTAACGAAAAACTTTCATGGGACTTTTCTATTTATCATGCGCGATGGTACTTTCTTAAAAAATCTTGTACCGCCGATTATATTTTAATTTTTCCCTTTTAATAACACAAAATATAATACGGTTGTAACGTTACCTATTATATGTTACATTACGTTATTAAAGCAGTTTTAATTGTAGAATCTATTTTTTCTATTTTGTGTTACGAAAAGTGATTTTAATGTTTTAATGAAGATCAATAGAATATTATAACAAAAAAAAATAATGTGTTATTTTAAATTTTGCAAGAATGATATTATACCAATACTTCATCCCATGTATAGCATGTTTTGTCAAAGTGTCGTCATCTTAAATGGAGGATATGCTTCTAGTTGCTATTTGAAATTTGATTTCAAGTTGATTTGTGATTCTATCATATCTATTTGCTGTAGCTCACAAAACATTTGGAGAACGAACTTCGGGACCTTATAATGCTTATGAGAGCTCAACTTTAGAAAACTGAAGTACCATAAATAATTATACATTTCAAATGCATTAAATACTTAAAAGCATAATCAAATAAAATATTAAATACAATTTTTGAAAAATATATTTATTATATAAAAATACAGTTAAATTAAAAATGCTCTCTTTATAATACTTTAAGGCGGTTTAGTTTGTGAATAAATTGGAAATCAATTTATATTACTTCACTGATACTAACTTAGGCAAAGACTTTACATTTATAAAATAGTATTTTATAATTATTTCTTTATCTGATTTTATTTTCAAGCATTCCATTTTTACAAATTTCTTTAGAAAGTTTAACTTCTAAGTCAGAAAGCAAAGCTTTCTTAAAGTTCGAAATATATCAATTCCATTACAAAATTTGTTTAAGTGTCCAAGAGAGATGAAAACGTGGAGAAAAATACAAATGTTATATATTTTCTTTCAACGAAGCGGAAACTTTTAACAGAGAAACATCTCTTTACTGGATTCAAAGAATCTTAAAATTGGATTTTGCATTTTTTTTCTACATATGTAAAACATGCTGAAATTTTTAAAAGACGAAAAGTTTTTAAAACCTAAAAATGTAAAGGGAAAATATCTTCTCGTTATAAAGGAATTTATACTTTTTCTACTAATGGAAATTTTGTTAACTTTCTTAGGCATGAATTACTTTTAAATGAAAGAAAAATGTATTTTGCACTTATAGTACATTTAAAAAGGATAATTAAAAACAAATTATACTGAATTTTTAAAAGTCTTACATTTATTATAAAACTATATAACGAATTCATATGAGGTTGGCATGTAATATATATATATATGTATACAAATTAGTTATTAAATAGGTTTTTCTAATAACAAAAACTTGGGATATATTAAGGCACAGTAGGAAGCAAAAAAAAATTTTTTTCTTATATTTTTGTTGAAGTCCAGGACTGTTTTTTTTAGGACTGACATAAATTTGTCAAAGTCAAATTTTCCAACTGAAAATTCAGCATGGAAGTCATTCTTTAATCTTTTAATGTATTTCAGAACACTTATTGGTCTTCATATGAGGTTTATATGTAAAAATAGAGTAAAAATAAGATACACAGAAAGCGTTGTTTTACAATACAACCTTATATGAGATTATCGTGAATCAGACGTTGAGTAATAAAATTAAAAACTTACAATTACACACCAGTTAAAAATGCATTATTTTATTTTTTTTCACCAATTTGTTTTCTTTAAATACTTGTTTATTGTATATTTTATAGTACACTGCAATAAAGTAATTTTCTTGTGGGTTGATCCATCTTTTTGTGCTGCAGTATATGTAACCAATTATATGGTGAAACCTCATTCATGTATTTGGAGAAAAAAACAGGCAGATGATACTTTAGGGCCGTATATTTCCCAAATTTCATAAAATTCAAAGCATCATAACTCGCCTAGTGTTGGTCATAGAAGACTGGAATTGTTATCGTTTTACTTGTCATAGGTATAGAAGAAATTTTCTAAACTTAAATTATAGCACCAAAGACCCATATAAAAATCATAAGTGTAAGTTTTTGTAAATTTTTATTAAGGCTGTTTCATCAACATTATTCTCGGTTCCCCGTAAAAAATTACAGTTTTGTGAACACGATACCGCCCAAAATATTAGTCAAATTGACACCGAAATTGGACGGCAACTCGGTAATGCCAAAATATTGTTGGGTTTGAACATCAAAAATATTCGTCCATACTAACACCCCGAAACATCGGCCCACAAAATTTCTATTTTCCAATAGAGGTGACATTGCGATTTTTAAATTTATTAATAAAATAATTAGCTCAATTGTTTTAACTTATGCATTTTAACCTCAATGTTGTTTTTGTCGTTATGGCGTCAACGTTACTGATGCACACATTTGCGATTTATGATATAGATTGGCTTTTAGAAGTTTTACTTCTTACGTACGTTACGACCATGTTTTTTTTTTTTAACTTACAAATTGATGTAATTTGATTTAAATGTTATATTATAAAAAAAAAAGAAATCGAATACGAATATGGGAAATATGAGTTTGTGTACTTCCGTATTCGCCTCATGCGAACGGATAATAACAAGAGAAATCGAGATAAATAAAATGTCATTTTTGTTTTCATTATATGTATGCATGTATTAATATGTATGTTTTTTTCATAAGTATGTATGTTTGTATAGAGGAATTTCCGTAATCCGTTTCTCAGACGATTGGCGTATTTTGCGGAGCGTTGTTTCCCGTGAAATAGCACAAATTTAATTTAAATGAATTAAAATGTTTTTGTTTTACCCTCTGTAAGCACACAGTATATAATCATGATAAAAATCCGATTGTGGAAATATTTCAATATTTTGAGGAAATTCGTTTTTGTTATTTTAAAATTTTTTCCAGATGTATATGCTTATGTATGCGAGTTTTTTAGAATTCTTACATGTTTTTAGTTCATTTCTTTTAGTCCAAAGCTTATTGTTTCTGAAGAAATGAAATAAAGATTTGAACTTTTTTTCAAAGAAATATCTTACAATTTTTATAGTAGCCATTTTTTTATCATGAAAAACTTAATTAAATAACAAAATACTGGGAACCAACTTTTCAGCAAATGGTCTTAATCTCGGTCTCAATACGCACCACAGGTTATTTACTAAGTAAGTAGATAATCCGTTATCAGGATTAAATGAAAAATATGTAAAAAATACACAAATTAAAACGCAATCGTTGTAAAATGGTGAAATAATTTTCAGCAGTAGATGTATTTTACTTTAAAAAAAAAGGATATCATAAATTATAATCTTAAAACTCGTGCAATGAAGTTTAAATTGTATTAAGTACATGAATTTAGCTTTTTACATCTATTGATGCATACGAGAAAATGTCTTTTCCTGCTGTTAGAACTTTACATGAGCCAGTGAGACTGCAAAAAGAATACCGCGAGATTGATTCCTATATGGTCGCCACTGTTATACTTCCTGTGCAAACAAACCAAGGTGCTTTGCGACAACGCGTGATTGATTATGCACGTGAATGTAAACGTTAGAGCTACAATTACCCTGATCGTAATTTTACTTCATTTCTGAGCTATTGTAAAGAACGACAAATTACAGTGCATCAAAATTAATAATGCTGACATCAGATTTACAGATCAGCAGCAGAAGATACTTCACTTATCCACAGAACATCTTTCGACGTTAGAAATTGCAGTAAACGTACTGTGAATGCCGGAGCTGGAATAAGTACGATAATCAAAGAAATTCCTAAAAGAGTTACTGCGCAGTTAGGGCCGGGAGCTATCATCGTTTTGGCTTCAACAGGTGCTGCTGCAATTAATGTCGAGAACAAGGCAATTAATTAATTTTGCGCAAAAATAACAACGTGTTTTAAATCGTTCGCTGATTTAGGAAGTGAAGAAGCAAGAGATCTACATCTCAGCATGAATACAGTGTTTTTATCTCATTATTGACGAATTTTCAATGATCGTATGTCGACTGATGGCTGCACTTGAGCAACGATCTCGAAGGTTAACGAGCTAGCATTGAGCGTGTTAGAGACTTATTTGTTTAGAGTTATTAAGAACCTACAGCCTGCCAAAAAAAAAACTCCTCCATATAAGGGACATTCAATAAAAGACATTTTGACTTTGCTCGGACAAACAGTGCTTAGGACTTTTGAAAAATGTTTCACCTTAACAAAGTCAATGAGGCAAAGCGACGATGAGCAAATACAGATTCGAAAGACTCTTGATTCGCTTTCCGTGGGCCACGTTACAGGCGACCAATACTCATCGTCCCTTACGTAGCGGCGCAAATCTATACTGCCTCCGGCTGAACTTGAAAGATTTCAAGATGCCATACGCCTTTTACCACAAATAACCAAACCGAAGAAAATAACCAAGAAATATTTCGTAAATCAAAATGGCCATTGGCAAGAGTATTAACAGACCAAAATAAACACATGGCAATAAGGAGTGAAGATGATTACGCATCTGGAATCCAGGTTAAACTTTTCATAGTAATTGGACACAGAGTTACGTTACTATGTAGAGTTTCATAAAGAAACTTTTTTCATTAAAATATTCCGTAAATGTTTTTTGGGATTTACATTTAAAAAAATCATTATTTAATTATAAAAAAGAAAGGATCTGTATGCTTCTTGTGTTCAAAAATATAAATAAACCAGTTAATTCATGAGACATTAATAGAAAAGAAATAGTAAAATATAAACATGTATTCGTATAATTATAAATGTGATCCTGTATTATGATTTCTTGCGATTTGCTTTCAACGGGTTTATTCCTCGTGTATAGGATTCGTCTAATCTAGAATAAAAGAAATAAATTGCAATATTATTTTCAACTCTTGAATATTATCAAAATTTTGTATGATAAAAAATCTGTATGGTTCATTTCTGTCATATCTCGACTTGCATGTAACAAAATCTTATCAGGGCGCCGTCGTTATTTGGAAACTAAAGGAACCGGTTCTTTTGCGTGGTACATATGAATGGTTAAATGCAAAATAGATGGCACTTATTAACTAGTTATTCATCTTTCTTCACTTTATGCGCGACTTTTATCATGGATTTCAATTTTTCTTATTTCTTTACTAGCTAACCCGCCCAGCGTTGCCAGGGCCCGAGATAATAACAATCTATTCTATACGAACATGACTGAAATTTGTAAGGCTATAGATATCAAGTCGAATGAGTTAAACCTCGTCGTAATCGGGCCCATAGAACCAGAAATACTCCTGTAGTTCCACCTTCCACCGCCAAAAGCCGCAATCTGTTCTTGAAGAGGCCTTTTAAAAACACTCGATCCAACCAAATTTCCTAGTAAAATTTAAATTTAATCATGGGTAAACCATGGGTAAAACAAAATAGCGGAAATCGCGAAAGTGGGTTACGTAAACGATCGGTTTTGAAAGGGTTAATGTAGATATTTTTTAAAACCCAACGGTGCGTATTGAAGAAAATGAACGTATCTATGATCTAGAGTCTACTGTTTGTCCGTATTCGTATTTCCCGAGTCGATGTCGATTTTTAAACCTGGGCCGAAAAACGAAAATCGCGTGAGTGAATTTTGAAATGATTTTTTTTTCGGAGGGTTAAAATTTAAATTTTTCAAAACGAATACCAGATTTTAAAAAGCAAAGAGATGTAGATTACGCGCGGTATTTTTATATTTTTGTATCTTGTTTATAAACATCGATTCAAATTTTTAAAGATAGAAGAAATCGTTAAAAATGCGAAATTGACCTACGGTACAAAACGTTTTCGAAAAGGTTAACGTAATTTCTTTTAATCTAAAGGTTTCTGCTTGAACCCGATAGAACGTATATGTCCTTAGATGTGCTTGTTTTTTGTTTGGTTATTTAAAGAGAAGATGCCAGATTTTATATATTGCAGAAAATCGGAATTCGGAAAAGTGCGTCCTGCGCGCGAATTTTTTTCAAAGGGTTAATATTCTAATTTTTCGAAAACAAATACAGATATCGAAAAGGAAATAAATGTAGGTATTGTCTGGTATTTTTAGTTTTTCGTAACTTGCTTTGAACTGCCGATGCAAATTTTTAAAAATCGCCGAAATCGGAAAAATCACGAAACGGCGTACAGAAAATACTAAGTTTAAAAAGAAAATATAATACGTATTAACTTTCGTATTTTTTAAAACCAAAGGTGGATTCAAAAAGGATAAAGTGAGCTCTTTATTTTGGTGACCTTTGTTTTTCCGTATATATTGTAGTCCGGCGGATGCAAGGCTCAGAAAACGGGAGGAAATAAAAAACACGAATTCGATGCTTCTTGATTATTTTTTTGAAAGGGTTAAATGCAAATTTTTTTCGAACCCATTGGATAGTTCGGGACGTTAAAATAAGTTCTTCGAAAATATGTAGTCGGTTTTTGCAGTATTTCGAGCCGTTCTCCCATGGAGAATTTAGAAGTACTTAAACAGATGCGGGCTGACTCGTGCTTTGTTTCTTTTATTTATGAAAGGTGCGGAAAAATTGCTTCTGAGCATGCGCGCGGGAATTTCGAAAGAGTGATTTTTTATTTGTTAACTTTAATCAGTTTTTTATTAATAACTACTGCAATAACTACTGTAAATAGTAAAATTCTGAGACTCAGGTGCACCAGGAAAGGGCTTGGACCATCTAAATCTAAATTTTCAGACTTCAAGGTGCGCTAAATTTTCCTAGCCATCGCCAACAAACAAACAGACACACACACAGACAGAGCAAAACTTTATTTTATTAGTATAGATATCTACATTCAATTATGATTTTCAAAAGACTATCTTCAATTTCGAATTAGTACAAGATTACAAAACGAAAGTTTTTCTGTCAAGCTAACATATGTGAAGTGTGTTTCATATGTCAAGCTTTATATGTTACTGCACTTCAAATCACACTATATGTGTCAAACAAGTTATTCAACATTCTTTCCTTTACGTGCATGGACTTCACTGTTCTTTCTCCTTTATTTCTAACTTCAACTAATCATAGTTTTCTTAAGAACTACCGTATCAGTTGCCTGGATCCAAGTTTATCGAACGCTAGTACTTTTTGCAACCTAAAAGACGGTATTGTCATCTTAATTCTCACAAATTGTGATTATCATTGTTCTTTCCTCTGCTCCTTCAAATATCATATAAGATTAGATATAAAATTACGCTTTGGCGTTTCTCATCTCTTGTTATAATTAATCACAATTCAGTATTTCACTTCTAGTTGATACAAATCTATCTCTAACCCTATTTTCGTTTATAGCCCTATTTTCATATCTATCTCTTAGGCGTGTTCAAATGAATCACGCTCGAAGCGTGCAAATTGACGAGTTGGTGATAAAGGTTGGAAATACGCATGGACAAGTAACGTCATATGTATGCAGCATGCATTGTGTTGCTAAATGTTCATTCTGATTTCGTTGTTTTTATGTGACAGTACGCTAAAGATGGCTGGAATGATTAGGTACCTATCCAAAGAAGATCAACGTGCAATAATACAGTTTTTATCGACAGAGGGATGGAAGCCTGTTGCGATTCATCGGAGAATGGTTGCTGGGTATGGAGAAAAGTGCTTATCAAAGACAATTTTTACGGATTGGTCGCGAATTTTCAGCAACGGTCATTAGGAAACGATGGATTTGACGTCTCCTGGTCAGGCGCACAAGTTGTTACCAGGAAACCGATTGCAGATATTAACACGGCGGTCAAGATGAACCTTCGACGAAGAATTCGTGACTCGGAAAGTGAATTAAAAGTTCAAGCAACAACCTAAATCTTTTTTCACCGACGGAATTCGACTCCTTCCCAAACAATGGGATGAGTGTCTCAACGGCATGGGTGACTTTTTCTAAACAAATGTGTATGCTTTAAGTTTAAATATGTATTATTACTTTTATTTCATTCAGTTTTGTGTTTCTTTTATTTATGTTTGCTTACTAGAATTGTCGAACGGGTTTCATTTGAACACGTTTCATATACATCTATCTATGTAAAACGTAAATCTATTCATCATGATAGAGTCCGAAAAACTGAACAAGATTAAACCTGATTCGGACTAATGATCTTGCCAGAATCATAGGTGAGTTTGTTAATGAAGTATGTAGTTCCGATAATTCGTTTACAGGGGTACATAAAATAAAAAAAAACATAGAAAATTTGTCATCATGATAACGTCCAAATACTCAACCAATTAAGGAAGTGCATTGATCTTGTCAGTATCTTATATGAGTTCACTAATCAAGTCTGAAGCTCCCATAGTTCATTTAAAAAAACATGCAATAGCAAAAAAAAAAAAACATGCAAAAACTGTCATCACAATAACACCCGAAATACTGAACCAAGTCTGAACTACTTGGGGAAATGTATTCATCTTACCACGATATTGGATGAGTTTTTAAGTGAAATATGTAGCTCTTATTATTCATTTACGGGGACGCACAACAACATACAACATGCAAATATCGTCCATACTTTTAGGTCCGAAATATTGAACAAATTCAATCCTAATTAGGACAGTTTTCGATCTTGAGTGTATCTTGAATGAGTTCGATGGTTACGTATGTTGCTCTTATAATACGTTTACATGGACACACAAATTTTTTGATGAGATTCATTGAATGGTTTGGCTTCGAACCTCGTTTGAAGGTAGAAAACATATTATAGCTATGGACGATTTTTAAACATTGCAGCAAATATTTAATGTGTTTGATATAACTACATTATGTCTATTCAATTACATTTAGTAAGTCAAATTAAAAAACTTTCTGCAAATTATTTTGCTTGCAAAAATAACGAATTTAAACGGACTGAGACCATATTGTTTAACTTGTATTAAATCCAATATTTTTACATCAAAAGAAAACAAGAAAGGAAAATCATGCGTCAAGCATAGATTATGAAACAATTTCCAATTCTTCCAGAATCTTTTAAGAAAACATTTAGAAAACGCACAGCACAGTTAAAAATAAATTTCAGCAATTACCTTCCTGTGCCGGAAAATTACTCCAGTTCTTTTGTGTTGCCTTTTATTTGATTTATAGATTTGCATGTATTCTACCTAGTATGCTAAAATTTAATTTAATAAAAAAGCACCTAATAGGTTCAAAATGCACCTTCATAAATTTTTACGAATACACGAAAACATACTTGAATTATTTTGTACAACCCTGTGTATTACATACAGATTTTTATACACGCCACATATTAAGCTACAATTTATTTCAAGTTAAAGAACACTAAAAACTACTGAAAATTATCAACCTTAGGCGGCCATGTATCATGTTCTTTGCATAGTATCTGATTTTCTTTATTTCTAGAAGCATCTATTAGTATAACAAATATGGCTCAGCTTGAAAATTCATACCTAAATTATAAATTCTTTTGTTTAGCTCAGTATCTGATATATAACATTAATACACACGACGTAGTATGCAAAGATTTATTAAGAAAAATGTCATGCCACAACGGAAAATGCAATTCAAGCTATTATAGCTAATAGACAGTGCTTCGGATACAGTACACTGTTAAAAATTTGCAGCAAACTGTCCAGTTATTTGACCGTTTTTATAGAAAACGGTTACATAAACATAATTTAACTCTATTATGACCATATTATTGTCCATATTATGGTCAGAATAGAGTTAAATTACGGTTATATAACCATTTTCTATAAAAACGGTCAAATGACTGGACAGTTTGCTGCAAATTTTTAACAGTGTACCGCATTTGAAATCTTTGTTGCGTTCCTGTAAATGAACGATTAATGCTATTTACATCATATTCTACAAGTATCTTGTAGTAAATCTCAGTAATGTATATCAATTTTACTATATTTTAAATAGTCTAACATAATTAAAATAAGCTGCAAAGAGTTTTTCTCCGTAGACAGAAATTCTCTGGTGTGAACTTGTAAAAGAATAATAAATGCTTTGCATCCCACATTAAACTAAATGCATGTTTTATTGCACTTCGTAAATACATAACAATTTCATTTTGTTTGAAATATTGTAACATCATTAAAATGCATTTGGAACGATTTTTCCCCATTTACCGTAAAGTAACGGAATACGTTTGACTGCTTCTGTAAACGAACTATAGAGTGTTATAGCTAATAGACAGTGCTTCGGATACAGTACCGCATTTGAAATCTTTGTTGCGTTCCTGTAAATGAACGTTTAATGCTATGCACATCATATTCTACAAGTATCTTGTAATAAATCTCAGTAATGTATATCACTTTCACTATATTTTAAATAGTCTTACATAATTAAAATACGCTGCAAAGAGTTTTTCTCCGTAGACAGAAATTCTCTGGTGTGAACTTGTAAAAGAATAATAAATGCTTTGCATCCCATATTAAACTAAATACATGTTTTATTGCACTTCGTAAATACATAACAATTTCATTTTGTTTGAAATAGTGTAACATCATTAAAATGCATTTGGAACGATTTTTTTCCATTGACCGTAAAGTAACGGAATACGTTTGACTGCTTCTATAAACGAACTATAGATGCAACATACTTCATTTTCAAAAGCGATCATAAATGTCTATATTATATATAAACTAGATGGAACCCGTCAAAACTTGACGCAAAAAAATACTATAACAATATCAGTAAAATAAGCTTCTTTATTATTTATGAAGGGGTACGTATAAAACAGTCTTTCAAATATTTTTCCCCAGTCAAATACAGTACTATTTCCGATGCAAGCTCCAAACAAACAATCCGTAAATAAATGTGTAATGCAAATCAGTTTGACATTACCACCATATTCCTCACGGCAAGAAAAAAAATTCATGGACCTATGAAGTATATACAAATAGTATATTCCTACGTTCATATCATATTCAGTAAATAACAGAACATAGTAAATAAAGCACACATCTCCCCCACCCTGTGATAATGCAACCGAATGAGCCCCTATGCGCATGTGCATTGCATCTGCCCAAAAGCACCGTCAAAATTCGAAGTTTAAAAAAGTTTTAAAATGATTAAATTAAAAGTTTTAAAATGTCCTCTTTAATCATTGTTCGTTTCAAATCCAAATCTTCTAAAACGCATCCATTGTTTTAAGCTAATCAATGTTTATGCAAAGATTAAGAAGTTTTTTTACAGTAATAAATCTATCTGCAGATGAGGGAGATTTTTAATGTTTTCAAGTGTAATTTATTTGTATGGTTTCTTCGGTTCCTTGACATAATCAGGATGATTATCCCTTTTCCATCACAGTCGGGGATATTTTTCCCCTTATACAGTTGGCAAATGTAAAAAAATAAAAAAATACAATTCCTAGCATATCCTGATATCTGATGGAACATATTCATCAACGAATTCAACATATTAATTTTATGTTCAACAAAAACTAAAAATAGTCTTTTTTTTTTCCCTGACAGATTTTTGTTTAGTGCCAAAATGTTCTATCTTATGGATAATCTGATCTTATGATTTATCACTTTCTTTTTTTTAAAATTATTATTCACTTTTTATGATGGTTAGGGAAATCTATTTTCAATTGTGGCAACTTTCCCAGGGGCTATTTTACATTATTGAAGCAAACTGGTGGTCATTGATAAGATAGAATTGAAAAACTTTTCATGCTTGAAAATTATTTAAAAGGTCGTTAAATTACGCGGCAGTTTTCAAATAAATTTCAATCGAAAGCTAATTTTATTTTCTAATTTATGATGTAAGAATTGAAATTGTAAAATGTAGTAAAAAATAGAAATTTGTAGTATTTCGAATTGATGTAAGCGCGATTAAAGCTAAAGCGATAGCGCCTTTGTTGTCACAATTGTTGTACATTTCTAAAAATTGCCACTGTATTTTGGCTGGCGTCCAAAAGTAGAAAAACATTTTTTGACATCGAAAGAGAAATTCACAGTGAAAGAAATAGGACTTTGCGCTATTAAGGAACTGTTAAATGAACTTATAATAAATCTACCAAAATAATTCCTATGAAATATTAGTCTTACATTGTTTATTCTAGCTAAAAATACAATCACTATTTCAAGATTTTTTTCTACCATAACACTATTTTTAATAACTTTAAATTTCCTGAAATCCTTTACTTTTGTTATTTTTTTTACTAAAAAAGAAAATCTTCTATCCTATAATTTAAAAAAAAGCAATTGGTAACATGTAATGAACGTATGCAATCAAGATGAAGAAATCAATGACGGCTCCAATTCTAATCTTTATAATTATGAATGCAAAAATCAGTAAAATTATGTCATGTTAACACAATCATATACATTTTTCTCTTTAGTTTTATCAATGTTAAAATGCACTTCAAGCTAAGCATAACGTCATTTTCACCGGCGCAAACTTTTCACACGTACTTCATATACCTTACATTAATGCTTAAACACCATGTACATAAATATAAATATATTTTGTATTTAATTGTAATGAAAAAATGGCATCAACAAAGTTATAATGTATACTGATAAAATAAACCCAATGGACAAATTCCCGTGACGTCACAATAAATATGAATTTTTATTCGCTTATAAAACACGCGGATAAGTATTTTTAACGAAATTTAACTTGCAAATTAACAAATTCGGCCTTAAAACCGCGTGCTTTTAATATTTATTATTTCTCTTTTATTCAACCACAGAGTTTAGAGAATAAACTCTGTGCTTAGCAACAGTAGGCGTTATCCGATTATGACGTCATTAGCAGAAGTAAAAGTTAAATTGAAAATTACGGTTAATTAATTAACTTTTCGAACAAACCAATGCACGATAACAAATCTGTGTCCAAATATCTTTCATTTAAAAAAAGAATGATGTAATTTGATGCAGTAGTTTGTTCTCACGGATTGTCGAAAGAAATCGCTTAGCGTTTTAAATTTATAGATTACAAGGAAATTCGAGTATATTTGCAAAAGCTAGACCATGCACGTCTGTCCGGAAAGACTGCTAAACAAACCGAAGCCATAAACACTTTTTATCAATGTTGGATAACGTTAAAAATCTGTCAACCTGCACTTTCGACTGAGCGGAAAGGACTTGTTTTTAATTAAACACAATCATACTGATTGATCACAAAATCATGTTGCTTGTAATTTTTGGATCTAGGTAAAGAAGTGTCCAGGCCAGGAGTCAAACCCACAACCTCTGGCTTAAATTACAAATTCTGTAACAATTGTGAAACCCTGGCGACATTCAGCTGATATAATTCTTTCAGATTATTACTACCAAAAGCTTGTCTGAGAAAATTGAGTAAATTTTGTGAGTCTGATGTTATTTAATTATTTTCACTATTAGCGCTTTGGCAATTTAATCCATTGCTTCTGGTGTGGGTTCCAATCCTAGCTGGATACTTCTTCACTCAGTTGGAAAAATTACGACTCGTATTCTATATTGTTGTCACATACCTAAAATCATTTCTTTATGAAAGAAGAAAGCAAGGTGCTCGTAATGACCTGTCGTTACTACTCAGAGTGTGAATGTGGAACCTACTAATTCGGTTTTGAGATGAACACATAAGTATGTGCATTCGGTTTTAATTATTGTTTTATCCATGAATTACGCTAATGTCAACAATTGTTTGGGAGACATTCGATATGAGTTGGTGCAGGGTCTTTCTAGAAACAACTGTTATTCAGGTTAAAAAAGGAAGACCACGAACAGGGTTACTTAATAGTGCCGAAAAGAACTTAACACAATTCAAAGTGGAAATTGAAAAACAACATCGTATTGAATAACTCCATATGGAAAAAGCGGGTTGGTGTAGCCTCTGCCTGTATCAATATGTAGTGTAGAATGAGAAAGAGTATAAATTTAAGAGTACAGAAACATCTCAATTCATAAATGTTTTCCAATTTATCCCATGCGTGACCCGGCGTGTATCCGATATTCCATTTCATTAATATCTATCCCGCTGAAGACCATGAAAAGTATGCATTTTCAAGTTCATTTTAAATCTTGCTGCACAAAAAGAAAAAAATCTTTACGCATGAAATAGCTTTATTTTCTAGTTTTCATGAATTCCATTTTCATGTAGTACTTTTAGAAACACTGAAATTTAAAACATATATAGAACTGGATTTTGAAACCTGTGCGAGTCTTTCTAATTTATTACAATGCGATAAACATGGGTTCTGATGTTAAGTGAATTATAGACATTCCACAAACACATGAGTGGACATCGTGGTATAATATTATGCCCTCTTTAGTTATCTTAAATGCACATTTATGCACAGGATTGAAAGTTATACAGGATACAGTAACAAATAATAATGTAGTTATAACTACTAATGTAGTTAGAAAGTACATTGTAATAAACAATGTAGTTTCTATTTATTCAAAAAAAGTTTTCTGTTATATTTTTCCAGAACTTACCTTCAGTGGTATTTTCATTAAACAAAATCTTGAATGGATAATCAAGCATTATGAAGTACTTTTCTGAAGCACTATGAAATACTATAACGAAACGTCATCGATAAATAAGTTAAAAACTGATACGTAAGTAAATAATTTAAAAAATGCATAACGCATTTAAAACCTAATTTTTGTCCCTAGTTGGAAAATCATTCAAATTCTTTTGTGCAGCATACATAAGATTTGTATATATACTACATAATATGTAAAAATTACATCCGTTAGATAACGCATAACATAGTTGAAAATTAATCTTTAGCAATTTCCGCCAATAGACGAAATGAACCAGAATTCTTTTGTAGACTTATGTGTCTACAGATTTTTACACAACTAAACATCAGAACTCAAATTGCACTAAAAACAAGCTAGCAATTATCATCCATTGACTGCAATGTATAAACGTCTAGACATGTAATTTTACTTTTTTTTGTATTCTACAAATTACTTTTAGTATACTAGCTCAGTAAGAAAATTCAGAAAACAAGTAAAAAACATCCTTAAGTAATTCACACAAATAGACAGTAATTCATATGAATTCTTCTGAGCATCCCAGTATATGATCTATACAACTTATACATACCACGTAATATGGGAAATTTTAGTTAACTTTAAAAACTTACCACAACAGAAAACAGATTTTAAGTAATTTTTTCTCATACACAGTACTCTAACAGAATTTATTTTAAGTAACTCTTTAAATGAACAATAAATGCTATGCACACCATATTTTACAGTAGATATCTTGCAGTGCGCCTCAGTAATGTAATATCGATTTAGTTTTGTTCGAAATACTGAACAATAATAAAATGCCCTGAAAATAGTTTCCTCCAATATGATCAAGCTGTAAATAATTATTATTTTTGTTCCAATAAACGTAATTTATATCAGCAAACGAACGAAAAATACTAGACACTTTATTGTCAATAGAGAACTTGTTACAGTAAATCTCAATAACATAAATACATTGCATGGTAATCCAAGTATATTTATGAGAGTTAGAGTGCGGTCAGACAGGAAAACAAAAGTCATAAACATTTTTAACTATATTGGAACTGTTAAAAAATCTTGTAATATTGTTTTCATACCTTGATCTATATAAAAATTTAATAGACCAAAGAAATCTGTACCAGTGAATATTTCTTTGATATTCCAAGATGTAAATTTTTGCAGATAGATGGAGTAGTCTCTGCTGCACGACACATAGGCTTCTAACATTTGACATTACGATAGACTGCACATTTCTATCTACACATCATAATTCATTCCAAAAATGGTTCTTTTATCGGAGAAGAAAGTAAAGAAACACAATTGCTGGTTCTCTACTGTCGTTGCTATTTAGAGTGTAAAAGTCGAATCCGCGTTTTCGACTTTGAGATGGACCCGTAAGTATATGTATTCGCCATAAATTGTTGTTCTGTGTAGATAGAGTTTTTGCTAACCGCAAAACTCATTTCGAGACATCTGATAAGACCTGAGTAGATTTTGCACGGAAATAACTCTGAATAGAGAAAATAAATGAAAATATTATTTTCATATCATGAACATTATCAGAACTTTCTGGGACAGAGAATTCTGCACCAATGAATATCTATTTCGTATCCCAACATCCACATAATAAACGCTTATCGATATGATCCTTATTATATAGAGAGATGGATCGGATCAATTTCTGCTACGCGACACGTAGACTTCCAGTACTTGCTAATACGGCAGACTATAAATTTTGTATGTTTGTAATAATCAATTAAAATTAGTCGATTTTGGAAAGAGATAGCAAAGAAGTACATGTACTGGTTCTCACCTGTAGTTTATATTCAGAGTTCTGATATGGTACCCACTAAGTCTGCATTAGAATGAACCCATAAGTACGTGAATTCATGTTCAACTATTCTTCTCTGCACAGAATAGAGATACAGATATCAATAGTTGCCTATGAGGCATTTGATACGACGTCGCGTCATTCAGATTATGCTCAGAAACTCTTGATTTAACGTTCGCAATATAACCCATTTTTGCATCTTCTGTATTTTTCTCTTATGTACTGAAGCTGACAAAATTATGTGCTATCGTCAAGCGTATCTTTTTCGTATACTTAATGAATGTGTCATCATGCTAGAACTGCAGTACATTCTCTAAAAACTGGTACAACAATCAATTTATGATATGCTTCTTTTGACATTTTAATCCGTTTAAAATTTTGCGAATACTTTACTTTTACATTCCCGTGTCTTTTATATGCTTTTTTCTTAAAACTTTTACTAGCGAAAAATTCCAGTTATTTCAGAATCATGTAAAGACATTAACCCTTACATGCTGGTAAATTTTTCCGCTTGGATACTTATGAACATGGAAGATTCGTGAGGTTTGCTTATCCCTTTCTTTGGTTTTCAGATAATAGTGTCCCTATTTTTAACAATAAGCAATGGATTAGCTTTATCGAGCTCGTGTAAAAAAGTGACACCTTCTACTGCAGAATTCATTTTAGAATAATACCATCCTTCCTGCCTCGAAACATATATGAACAGTAAGTGAGGGGGAAACACGTGGGGGGAGGATATATTTAAACTATAACGTCTTTTAAAAATTGACACGTTCTAGTCGATGTTCAACAACCTGTCTTCTAAAGTTTAAATTCACTTGTGATGCATCTGCAACAAGGAAGAATTTTTGCATTCACCTAGTATATATTCGTGACAACGAAATTATTTTTATTTAAAGTAAAACGCAATTGCACTAAACATAATTTTGTCTAACACATAATCTATAAAAGAATATTTTTGTTGATACGTTTTGACTTATTTTAGTAGTTACAATCGAAAACAAAGGAAACCACCTTATAAAATCTTGAAAAATTTTTTAATGTACTTCAAACTTTGATATTTCATTCTGTAGATATATCTACAATTTACAAATGTCCTGCATACTGAATTAAGTGTATTAGAAAAACTCGCCTTTTTATTACCGTACCAGAAATAGTAAAAACAGTTTTTGGAAGTAAATTTATTTAAATTTTAGAAGTATATGATGATTACATTCCTTTTCGTTTTCTGGTGATAAATATTCAAATTTATTGAACAGTGTATATTATTACACCTTTTATAATAAATGAAGTACATATACCACTAGTAGGAAAGTTTCTTTTTATGCAAATAAATGAGTGTTGCGATAAAAGCTTTTTCTCATCTTTCTTGCTTGTTGAGTGCTTAATGTGTTGTTTCTATTCACTTTTATTTGGTAACACATTTTTTGTCACGTGATCCATTTCACCAGCATGAAAAAATCGTTAATATAAGTACATTCAAAAATGTGTTTTCTTGAGAAACAAGAATAAATAAATATAAATAATTCATTTTTGAAAGTAAATAAACTGCAATTTGTTTGCATTATCGGCTGTCAGAAATAAAATAAATTTAGCATTAAAAAATGTCGCATAGTAGGATTGAATTTATAATCAGCTTTTTCTATAACCTGTTGTATATTTTCATTTATATTTTATTTTAAAAATCCACTATACTCCTAATTCAAAAATACAAAAATAATTAAAATGAGGGAATTTCATTTTATGCTATCGCTCTCGAAAGAATTCCTTAAGTGCAGAAGTTAAAAATATTTTATCCACAATTTAAAATAAAGATAATTAACATAGGTATTAACGTATGTATTGCAAGAATATAACTTTCTCAACCATGACTTGTGAAAAAATAAAAGACAAAATCATTCTGTTTATTCATATACTTAAAGAACTGTGCTAGAATTTACAGAATACGAATATTACTTGTTTAGCACGACACCGTTAGGTTAAATTCGACGAGCGTTATATGAGGCTTATTTGACTGAATGGTTGTAAATGTTTTGGCATTTAGAGAAAAGTTAAGAAAATAAATAGAGATTTTCAATTACAATTTTTATGCTTGTTGTAGCATTTTACACTCTTATAAATAATATTTCAGGAAATTGTTATAACTAAAATGACAAAAATAAAAGAACAATAAAAAATACCTAAAAATATAGTTATCTTCAATGAAAAGTTTGAAAGCATTTTAGAGGTAGTGCTTCCTAGAATCGAACACATATGTATAGCGGTTTCGTAGCACAGCTTGATAATTGGCACTTTACAGCAAACTTACCTTCAGTTTTGATTGAATATCCATTATCATCTGTTGTGAATTTAGTTAGAAAATCATTAAAATAGCAATGCATGATTTAAATAAATAAAAAAATATATCTATTCAATATTTTCTCTCCATTGTTCATAATATACAATATTTATCAAAAGAAGCATTAAAGATACCGTGAAAAAAATTTAATCACCATCTTTTGTTCTTTAGCTTGTGCTTATACAGATCTAATGCAAAATTATATCTATTGCATTATTATTGATATTTATTATATTGCATTATTATCTCTTTTGTTGTAACCTTTAAAATGCTGATGACGCTTCCCTCCAACTAACTACAAATGGAATAGCAATTTTTCTAAAAAAATGTTCCAAGAAATGTTGAAGTCGCAAGAAGAGCAGACTCACTCTTTCATTGTTGCCTTTCTTTTTCTGTATGTACTGTGTCAGAAATTTTTTTTGGTTCCCGTTTCATTTCATTTGTTGTTTTCAGTTTACTTCAAGAGCACTGAGGTAATTGCTGCTCCAAATTTTGTAGGTTCCTACTACTGTTTCCAAATAATAATACTTGCCTTATTTAATTGAAGAGTTTCTTCTAATTAATAATATACAAAGATAGTGGTTAGAACGTACGACATTTGGAACAGCAATTACACGAATGCTTATATTTTATACGCATGTTTTATATTTAAAATCATTACACAAAACTGTTTTAAAAAATAAATATAAGTATATATATATATATATATATATATATATTTAATGAGATTACTTTTGTAACCACTGATGACTTTAATCAACATATGATGCTAATTTTTTACATCATTTTATAGCGTATATTTTTAATAGTAAAACAATTCCTTAGAACCATACATGCATATCTTAAACTGAGAAAATAATTTTACTCACCTCAATAAAAATTATATATTCGAAATAAATAAATCTGTATTCACTTCATAAACGAATCTGTATACCATGAAATTTTAATTATTGTGCTGTCATTTGTTAACAAACGTAAAACAAATTTGAAACCACACATGAAATCTAAATGTTTTAAGGATATTACTTAAAGTAAAAGTTAGTCGGAAGAAACTTTTAAACCACTGTTCTTATGATTTAAATTAGGATCCTCATATGAGTTCTAGATAAGCAAGAGGGTTAAAGTAAAATGATACAGCAGATACACAGTATCTGTGTGCACATACAATAAGTGTTCATACATGAACGACCAGCTTTAACATATTTTTAGATACGGTGCACTGCATCCATGGTCACATCTTCCCGAATAGCCACAGGAATTGCTCTACAAGACATTAGAAATTCAGATACAAGATATGCTATTGAGCGTGGCTACATACTGTACAGTACGTTCTTGCGGGTTATATACGAGTGAAAAAAGGAGGGGTTAAGTTAGGTGAATGTGAGGGGTACAGAATCGAACTCTTCATCCTGTATAACGACTTGGTAAATTTTATTCATAGAGATGCGCACATATGTTCGAAAATGAGCCAGAGCACAATCTTCAAGGGCAGCAGGGATATGAAAAAATTTATTTATTTTCAACATTATTTATTCTTAAGCATTAATCATCATAGTAAATGGTGACATGTACAAGAAAAATCTAGACTGTATATTACTGTTTCAAAAAAATGTTCAGAAATAAAATGTTTATATCGCTGCGGCCAGTACATCTCGTTTGATACAAAATAAACGCATCACAAGTAAACCACGTTTTAAATTGCGTATACATTTTTTAAATGATCGATATATTATGTTTGTTGTATATTATGTTTGTTTCTTAAATAAGTATACTACAGATTTTTCAGCTTACTTTAATCACCATACAAAGAACCCATTTTCTAATAAAGTATAAAATTAATATGCATTATATATATATTATTTACTATACCGAAATTGACAGACATATTTTATTTGTTAGTAATGGTGAATTTACATTAGAGGTAGGGAAAAGGGGGGCACAGTGGGACAAAGGGCATTTTTCCTACCATTTAAATACTCAACAGCTAGAAAAGTATGCTTCATTTAGTTAACCTGTATGTCAACACTGTATAAACTAGTCTCAGCCACATTTTATTTTCTAGGGAAGTTACAGCCATTTTTGTTTTTAATATCACTGTTGGAAAAATCAGGTAAATTTTACTTTTTTGGAATTGAGCAATAAAATATCATCCAATAATGAATATCATTGCATTAGTTTAAAGCTTAAACTTTCTTCATTACATGTGTGCAATGTTCTTAATTCTATTAATAAATTTTTTGCAACTTTTGACTTAAGGTTTAAAAATAATCCTTGGGGGGTACAGTGGGACATGTTGAAAAGGGCACAGTGGGACACTTCCCACTGTACCCCAATGTAAATATATTTTAGACTATATAGCCGAGCTTGTTGGCAAGGTTTATCCTCTGGCCGTTTGTGCAAAGAAGATTCTGTCTGGATTTTCATCTACAGGCATTTTTCCATATAATAACAACGTTTATACTGAAGAAGACTTCATAGCTGCCAGTGTTACCGATGTTACATCACCATGTGTTGCTGACATATCAACTACTGAACATGTCATTCTATCACATGAGTCAAGTGAAGCTAGTAAATCTAGACCATTCACAGAAGAGCCACAACCAGGGTGCTCCAATTTAAATTTATCTCTGGTGGTAAACCAGAAAGTTGATGAACCTGTTTCGTCACCAGAACTATAAGGCCTGTACCAAAATGCCCTGCACCTGATAATTCTAAGAGGAACCAAAAGAAGTAGGAATCATAATTATTGACTGATACACCTGTAAAAAGTAGAATAGTGCAGGAAACTTTTGAAAGAATTGAAAAGCAAAATAAAGGAAAATGATGTATTCTTCTAATGTTTCGAAATTGATAACCAAAAAAAAAAAAAGATTGTAAATAAAAATTTATGGTAGAGCAGTTCTTCAGAAGACGAAGTTTGTAAGCTCTCTTCAAGTGATAGTGTTTCTGACCAGGGGTCGGAAAAAATACTTTTTTATTGTTCGAACTACAACTACAACTACTTTATCGAAAATGTAGTTAACTACAACTACAACTACTTGTTTTAAAAAGTAGCGACTACAAACTACTTTTCAAAAGTAGTCACTACTTCGCTACTTTCAGATTTTGTCAAAGGGTTCAATTTACGCTAGAAATGAAGACACGAATTAAATAATAAAGCGACCCCTCGTTATATAGCGTCTGCCGGGATATAATTAAATAAATGCAACATAATGGAGGGCATTAAAAAAGATAACATACAAGAAAATGTTTTGTGTTTGTTTTCAAAATGTTAATTTATGCACACATTAAATTTTGTAGCAAAATTAAGAGAGATTATAATCTAAAATAAATCTATATTAACAAAAAATCTGCATTATAATCTAAAACAATTACAGAAAAACAACTCTAGATGCAAATAATAAATAAATCTGTAAATAAAAAAGTTACGAATATTAAGAAACCGGTGTTAAAACACGAAGACTTAATAATGAGTTCGCTGAGATTCGCAAATTGTTGAGCAGAACAAATTTTGAGCAAAAGAATCAAACTACGGGAAATTTGCAGAATGGTACATTTCGCACTCCTGAAGTAGCGTCGGTTCTTGCTACAAACTATGGATTTTTTGTATCGCGCTACTCTCTACACTACATTATTCAAAATGTAGCGTGCTACACTAAAAACTATTGTAAAAAGTAGCAGCTACAGTAATTTCGCTACTTGCAACGTGCTACTTCCGACCCCTGTTTCTGACGATGAAGTGGAAGAAAAAGAAAGTATTTTTGAGGATGATAAAGAGAAAGCGTTTTTATTAATATTGGAGATTCTGTATTAGTCAAAGTGTGTGGGAAAAGAAAGGAGCCATATGCTATTATGTTGCATAAATCATAAATAAAAGTGAAATTGACTTTGAAGTGAAGTATAGGAAAAGACTTTTGCCAGCATACAATTTTGTCTTTGATGATGAGACAACACATTCAGGTGTTCTTGCTGACATTGAAATGAAATGACCAATACCAATGGCTTGCGGAGGAACAGAAAGAACAGTGACACAATTATCATTTCCTGTAGACTTGCAAGGTTATTCCATGATAAAATGAACTTTGAGAATTTTTTTGTTATCCATTAATGTTTAATTTGATGTTACTTTATTATTTTCAATTCATCATACATTATTTTGCAAAGAGTTTTTCAACTCTTAAATGTGTTCCCTTATTATAACTATTTTTAAGACTTATCATTTGAAAATGGCTTTCATATCTTCTATGTTCAATATCTAAACCTGTATTTAATGAGTGTTGTGATAATAAAGCTCATTTTGTATGTGAATTACTCATTGTCCCACTGTGCCCCACCAGGGGGCCCAATGGGACATTTTGAGTACCTTTTGAAAATTATTTTTTTCTTAAAGAATAAAATAAGTCTAAATTATGAAAAAAATTACAATGGAAGCTAAAAGTTGCCAAAATATTGCTCTGTATTTGTTTTATTTTTTTAATTAAAAGGAAAGTAATTATCATAAAACAAGTGAAAATTGTCCCACTGTGCCCCCCTTTCCCCTATATTTTTTACATTCGCATCCCTTACTTTTAATATAAGACGAAATGTTATTTCTATTTTTTAAATATTTCAATATTTGTTATCGTAAATAATCACAATCTGCATACAAATTACATGCTGAATAAAGTATTATCATAGACAGATGAAAAATTGTTGTTTCTTTCATATACTGGTAGAAATTTTGTTTAAGCAAGAGAAATCATTTGTTTGAAGCAAATTATTTTACATTTTAGGAGTGCAGGATGATTGCATTACATACCTCTTGTAATCCCTGGATAAAAAACGCAAATTTGTTTAGCTGTATACATTATTATGTCCTTTTAATAAATGAAGGGAATATTCCGGAACTAAGATAGTTTTCTCTTTCATTTTTATGTAACAAATGAGCTTTGTGATAAAAGCTTTTTCGCTTTTTTTCCACTTCTGAGTGCTTAAATGTGCTGTATCTATGTGAACTCATAAGGTAGAAAGATAGTTTAAACATATTTTTGGCTAGCTTGAAAAATATGTTAAAATATAACTAAGTAGATAAAAAAATATTTTTTCAACAATTTTTTTGTGACAAACAAGTTACATTTTATTCAATCATCATTGATGGATCAGATGTGGGGGTATAAACACGAATTGCATACTTAATTCTCAAACTACCCTAAAATCCTTTTTAGCACAACGTACTGTCTTTTTGTGATTATACATAATTTTTCTAGTCGGAACTTATATTAATTTAAAATAATTTAAAAACATCAATCAGTGGTGCCATTACGTTGTGATTATTTTTTTATGAAGTTCCAACGTACGACAAAAATATAAATAAAGGTTTTGGATAACTGGAATTGATTCTGTTACAAATTACACATTTAAATCCCTGATCGCAGTAATTGTCCTGCAAATGATATAACTTTAAATAATTATAAGGAAGATTATGATGCAAAAAAGAAACACTTTTAAGTAAAAAATATAATACGTGCTATTTACAATTATTGTCATTGCAACTCTCCTACAAAAAGATAACTCGTTGGTTTTATACTTCATCATTGCACTTTTAAAATTTCTATAAATTTGATTCTTACAAAAATATTAATTATCATCCCTCGTAAACATAGACAAAACTCTTTTCATTTTAATTGACCGAATGATTTAATATTCACTTAACAAATTTGATACGTCACTAGTATACACAGGTATACAAAATTCTAAACAAGCATAATATATATATTTTCACTTGAACTATGTTCTGAAGAAAACCTGGATCTTTGACGCATCGTCTTTCATCTTCCATGTGGGAGGGAGGCCCCGTTCTGTGTCATTTGTCCGCGCAGGACTTCTCGTACAACATTTCTCTTTAACGAATAACTAATTTTTACTATTTTAAATTAAAAAAACTTGTGTTCTGTAGAATTAGATCTCCCCAAGATAAAATAAATCTATCTCTGATCGGGTTCACATGATCTGCAATGGATACCAGCCCAAAACATCGTGAGAATCGAGAACACGTTCAGCTTAACTTAAAAAAAAGTCCTTCCGGCCTGTACCGGGAAGAAAAAGGTAGGTTTCATAGTCCATAGTTCATGTTTTTAAAAATTCAACCCATTTTACTCAAGCCCCCTAAGCCAAATTGCTTAAACCAGATTATAGAAGATTCAATCCCGGTTTTCGTTAATACTGAATTTGAATGCGCATTTTAGCATGAGAGTTACAGCATAACAAAAATCAGATTGTTTCAAAATGTCAGCCAACCTAGAATTTAAAACTGCCATATCTCTGCCATTTTTTCAAATAAAGCCAAAACAAAAAATGTTCCGGAATCCTTGTATCACGATCTAACACTTAACAGAAACAACTTTTTAAATTTATAATTTTTTATACATGTTTTTAAACTTTCTAAAAAATAAAAATAATTAACTTGCCGCCATTTTGAAACAAGATGGAGCATCCAGCTATATTATATATATATATATATATATATATATATATATATATATATATATAAATCAACATTTGAACGGATGATGGTTTGGCTGTTTGGGGGTCATGATTGGGGAAAATATACCAAAGTTTTTTGGAATTGCTTTCCTCCGAACGGCTACAATAGGTAGCTTTTTGTATTGAAAATTACCTAAAACAGTAGTCCTAACAGTAGTACCAAAAACAGCATCATCTCACGAAGCCCAGAGAATGTAGTAATCATAAGAATATGATAATTATTCTCTTCTCATCTATTCGTAACACTCTTTTCGCCAACAGTTGCCTACATCTCATTGATCTGAAGCATCTTCGGGCACTCTCGCTCCATTGTAAATTACAATGATAAATTGTGTCCAGAACCATTGTCACTGCTTTCTTTTGAGCGACAGTCTGGTGCTGAAGTGAGAAAATAAATACATTTTTAATGCATTATGGGTTTATGGGAGACCCAATTAAAATGAAAAACCTTATTAAAGAATTATCACAACACTATAAAATTAAATATACAAGTACTCTTCATTAAGATAAAGCACAGATTTAACAAGAAAATTTTTAACTGTTTTTCTCGTTGTGATATTTCCTGTTGAAGTCTACTTTTCGTTATTTTCTCCTCATACGAGAATCAGCGAAGATGTGAAACACAAAATTATATAAGTTCCATTTCTGTTTAGCAATTTGTGTAACTTTAACAGGGCATAAGTCACACAAATTCTCACATAATAAGAATTAAACCCTTAAATTTAACACATCTGCAAAGATAATATTTATTTTAATCTGTTATACTGTTTTATTATCGTATGAAAGGTTTGGTACTTCCAGTATAAAATATCAATGTAAACCAAAACATAAAGTGAATATTTTTTCCGTACCTAAATATTCACATTTACATTATTTTAGTTGAAAAAAATTAAGGTATTTTGTAAAGATTTTTTTAAATGAAAAATAGGTTACACTTATTTAAAATGTGTTGGAACATTAAAATTAATCAATATATTTATATACATTGCAATAATAATATTTGTTATAATATATAATTGATTACGTTTAACGTATGGGATGTATACTGAAAAGTATTTAATAAAAAAATTTCAACAACCGTTTATTTTATTATTTTCTTTCTTTAATCTAAAAAAGATTCAAAGAAGAGACATAATTTCTATGAAGCACGTTTTTACATTATAGACGGGTATGGGGATTACATTTATTTTTTACACAGCTATTTAATCCCGATGATAAATATATAAATATATACAACAATGTACACCATTACTTTTCCTATAACAAATAAAGTACATATTTTAATAGAAGAAAAATATTTTTAGGTTATTTTTATACAAGTAAATGAGTGTTATAATAAACTATTTTCCTCCAAATTTTATAATATTTTATTTCCAATGCGTTCTTTCTTTTTTTTCTATTTCTAAATAAACTTTTTCCATATCTGTTCAAATAGTTTACAGAAGCAGTTTAAATAAATACAATCAAAAAAAGTGTTTTTGTAAATTTTCTGATTAAATAGTTATTATGCTTTCATTTTTCAAATTAAAGAAATTATATAATGTTTAACTATAGTTATTTCTTAGCGAACTCTCTTGAGTATAAATTAGAAGTATTGAAAAGTAGCATTGCGATTGTTACGACTTCCTTTGGCATTTGCTGAAGCGCGCCACTTTGGCTCCCGCTGCAAGAGTTTTGTTTTTGCCCTTTGGCAATACTCAGTTCAGTTCCATTGTTGTTGTATTGTAGGAAGAAGAAAAATTGGCAAACATATAAATATAGTTAATTATGTTAGGGAAATATATATTATAACGTAGTATATATTGTTTTGTTTCCAGAAACTATAACTTACAAAAAATATAAAACTTTTTATTTTTGCTATTGCATCATCATGTGCACTATTGCATGATCATGTGGAAACTAAATAATTTATTTTACTGAACAAAGCGTAAATAAACACAATTCCCACTTTAAACATCATTTTAATACAATATATGAAAATACTATAAAAACGTACCTCAATAAACCTCGTAAAATTCTGTATGTATTTGAGGGATTCCGTTCGTCGCTAATAGATAAAAATCAGTAAGGAAAAGAAATCAGTCTCTAAACGTTCCATGCCATGACGTGGATACAGTTATTTGATTTTCAAAGTTAAAAAAGAGAAATTATAATCCATTTTCGAGATTATTTGTGGAATTTGGGGACACACAAAAGATTCAAGTGAACAACGCATCGGGCCACAGGGTGCCAGGGCCCTAACTGCAATGTGGAAATGGGGGGAAAGCTTAATGTTGAAATGGTCACGAAAACAAGGGAGATTGGATAAAACCGGGGCAAATTATTAACAATTTAGATGCAAAAACCTTAAAAAGTCCCCAGGGACCCCGGGTCTTAAAATATGAAAAATCTGAGCCTCAGGTCTTCAGGGACTGCCTTGGACTATCCGCACCCAAATTTTCAGACTTCTACGTGCGGTAGATTTCGCTTGTCATTTCGCACACACGCACAGAACTCAGAAAAACAAACAACTTTCTTTTATTAGTATAGATGAAATGAATGAAAAAACTTTTAAAGCAAAAATATCATATAATGAAATTGCATTCATGAAGCGATCAGTTCAATCACAATCACAAAAAGTTTTTATGTTTACATCTCTAAATACTTTTTTTACTTCCTAATTCTTTCAAATATAAGGAGGAGGGAGGGGGGGTCCTCTTTTTTACCCTGTGTACGCATATGTAATTTTTTTTCTAGCATTTGTATTCGTCATTTTTTCATGCTCTGAGTGATTTTATCCTAAGTCTTCCGCCATTTTTTCAGTAATCTAAAGCAATATTTATTTGATCTCTAATTTAAATAAGAAATGAGTTGTTCTAATTCATTAAACCTTCATGTTCTCATCAGGGAAATTCACAAAAATCACATATGAAAAAAGATTCCTCCAAAACTGCCTGTAAAATGTTAGTTACAATTCTCTAAATCTGAAAAACAAATTATCAGTAAGTAATTTTACTGAATTATCTTTATTTTTATCATAATAGCCTTCAAAGACGTTTTCGCTGCGACGAATTGACGCGCGATGAATTGAGCCCGCGACGAATTGACGCTGCGACGAATTGCGCCGCGATGAATTGACGCTGCGACGAATTGACGCTGCGACGAATTGTGCGCGATGAATTGTTCCGCAATGAATTGTGCGTTTTCGCTGCGACGAATTGACGTCGCGACGAATTGAGCCGCGACGAATTGAGCTCGCGACGAATTGACGCCGCGACGAATTGTTGCCGCGATGAATTGACGCTGCGACGAATTGACGCTGCGACGAATTGTGCGCGATGAATTGCTCCGCGATGAATTGTGCGCGACGAATTGACGCAGAACCCATTGAGAGATACAATACTCTTTATGAGATACATTACGTCTACAGTGCAAGCATTTATATTTCGCACTTTTACTGTGCTTACCATAAAATATAACAAACGCTTGATAACATGCAGCTTTTACAGGCTGAGAACTTAAATTTTCATCCAAATTATTATTTTTCCCACCTTGCCGTAATTAACAAGAACAGTTAAATGACAAAAATGAGAGTTGTTTTCAATGCCTCGGCTAACTCATCTAACTCATCTAATAGCCAATCCCTTAATTATATCCTAATGAAACGGACAAAATTGCAAGCAAGTTTTTTTCTCAAGTTTAATAAAGTTTAGACTATATACGATGGCTTTGTCAGTAGATATATAAATAACTGTAACGTGAAACACTAGTCCCTAATGCAGATGTCCATTTACAGAGAATATTTTGTCTAAAAACCCTTCTGAACCTTTGGTTATTTATTTAAAAAGATAACGTACGGAACGACTTGTGTGCCATTCTTAGCTCTACGCACTATTCAGCAAATGTGTCTTGATGAGAGAAATAGTTTTCCTGTCGTCTTCAGCGTAGCGAAAAATCATGTGTACGTTGAATAGTTTTGGGGCTTCAGACTTAGTTGAATCAGCTCAACTTGTAATTAGCCAATTGCAAAATTTACTTCAAACCAGTGGTTTCCAACTAAGAAAATGTGCATCACATGAACCACTTGCTATTGAACGATTACAGGGTTATTTAAAAACCAGTAGTCTGACTCATGCATTCTGTTCTTGTCTCCATTTAATTCCGTTTCATCTAAGCGAATTGTTGGGCTAGAGTAGTACCTTGAAACAGAATCCCTGCGAGTCACAGTTGTGGAAAAAGCACTTGTAAACATTAAACGTCAATTATTATCCATAATCGCTCGGATATTTTACCTCTTTTCTCTCCCTTTCCCTTCAACTGTTACTTTAAATATCTTATTACAATATTTATGGAACGTAAACTTAAATTTGGACACTTAAATATTCTAGAAACTTGGAATTTTAGAAACAAGTGTTTTTAAATCTATGCAAATTCCCCATTTCATAAATATCAGCACATAATAAAACTTTGAACTTAATGGTTACTACGAGCGAGTGTATGCATGATTGTCTATTTAAGAAACTAAATTGAATCCTGTGACTTTAATGTTAGAAGAAGCTAAAACCAGAATTAACCCGCAAATGCAATACAATGCTCCGTTTAGAACTCTGTTCAACTTTTCTTTTATCAGAGCTCATTTATGTTATTAAAGATCAATCACCAGATCTTATCCATGAGTCAGTCTTAAGGACAGATTCTGAAATTGCACTGAGCTGGATTTTAAAGCGACCAGCAAAAGGTGTTAAATTTGTTCTCTATTGGGAAAATGAAATCAAAAAATTTACATCCACTAAAATTTGGCAACATATTTTTAGAAAATACAACGAAGCAGACTGTGCAACTCAAAGTGTAAATCGCTATCTCTTAAAAGATAATAACTGGGGCTCTGGACCAGCTTCGCTCTACGGATTGTCTAATCCTTTCTTATTGAAGCAACATCTATTTCAGACATTCCTTTTAATTCATTAACAACTGAAAGTCCATGTTTATTAAATCAACTTAATACAAAATTCTTACTTTTTACAAGATTCTCGTCACATACGAAAAATATTCACTACCAACACAAGAATCCTCTTGAAATTGAAAGAGCCATTTAATGCCAATGAACTTAGAAATGCTTATAAAATTATAGTGAATTGCTTACAAACTTCCATTTTTTTCGGATGAGATTAATGTTCTCATGCAGCACAAACCTTTGCCTAAATCTAGTAATTTTTTAGGTAAATTTCTAAAGATATTTTATTAAATATCTATTTAGATTCTGTTATGATTTTTCGAGTTAGTGGCCACTTTAACAAACACATAACCATGACATTATTTTAACAGAAGCCATTATTCGCCACTTCCATATTCTTAGTCTACATGCTGGTCCTGAACAAGACCTTTCTTTAACACGACAAAAATTTGGGATACAAGATGGAAGAACAACAGTTAAAAATGATCTCAGAACGTGATTTTGCTGTATTCACATATATGTCCAACAGCTTACTTCAATCATGGATGATTTACCCTCATCACCATTTAAATCTTGTAAAACATTCTAGCAAACGGGAAATGATTTTGTCGGCACCATTAATATACTGTCCACTACTGTCGAAGTGTATATAGCTATCACGTAAAAAATAATAAGAACTGGTGTACTGGGCCTACTTGGTTCTACGAATCGACTAATCTACGAATTGTCTATTTCGTATACTGGAGTATACTACTTATAAATCATATACAGGGTGCGTAATAAAATGTATACATACACTGTTTAACGCGTCATAACTTTCTAATTTTTCTTTCTTTTCAAAGTGTAATTAATTGGACCAAAATTAACTTTTGAAAAAAGAAAATTTATTTTAAAATACTATTGTAAGTATGAAAATGTAGCAGAAGTACAAAAACAATATCACATTGAGTTTCAAGAAGATCCACCTATGAGACTTACGATTCATTGGATAAAAGATAAGTCTGAAACCATGGCAACATATGTGTATGTATGGATGTCCATAGACAACGTTCAGGAATCGCGATTGAGCAAGAATGTGTCACAAGACGAAATGAAATGCTTGATGAAGTTTGTGAGTCAATAGCCCACCGTTATAAAAAGCGTTCTCACAAGAACGGTATTAATTTTCAACATATACGGTAGGAGGAAAGTTATACATTTTATGTAGATTATTTTGCAATTTAAATATTAATTATATGGGAATAAAAGTGGAGTTATAATCAGTCAAAGTCTGTATACATTTTTCTAACGCACCCTGTATTTTACTGTTAATTTGCATGTGTACCAAAGCCGTTCAGATTGGGTTAGTGTCAGAACTAATCACAGAAGCCTTTCTTTTAACTTAACTGCGTTTCATCATGTCTAGGTTGTCCAACAAGGATGTATTCTGATAACGGGAAAATATTCGTAAGAGCAGTTTCTCACCTTAAAAGACTTTTCCACCTTCTTAAAGATTAAAAAATTCTAGATTTCTGCTCAAAAAGACAGATTTTTTTGGAACTTCATATCTTCTTACTTTGAAGACTTATGAGAGTCTTCTATAAAACTAGCCAAACGTCATCCAACTACATGTCGTGAAGGTACACTTATGACATTCAACGATCTATCTGCCGCTGAGTGCCATATTGCAACATGTATGAAATCTCTCACATTTACTCCACTATCCACATACTCTAATGGCTTATCAGTGTTAACTTCATGATATGTCTTCTTTGGGGCTTCATTATTTGCCCCATTGTTTGCCCCAGTCTTTTCATCTATTGTTAATATCTCTAATGTTAGTATTTGTTCTAAGTCGAAGCTGTACAACAAGGTTCGTGACCATTACTGGCAACGGTGGTCAAAAGACTATTTACAAATGCTGTCTGTACGGCATAAGTGTCAAAAAGGCAACCACATTCTCAAGAATTTTAAGTTAGTCTTTGAATCTTCAATTGATCCAACGTAGTGGATTTTGGCACTCATCGAACAAGTCCATCCTGGTGCTGATGGTTAGAGTAGTAACTATCCGTACCAACGATGATATATTCATGTGTCCAATTCAACAGCTTACAGCTTTACCTGAAGTCTACGCCCGCCGTCCCCTCTGGAGGTTATGCGGAAAAAGTTTAATTTCGGAGATTTCGGTTTCTCGTCTGACAAGTCACATGCTGATCTAGCTGTATGACGTAAGAAGTGATGTACACCGCAAATCGAAATGGGAAAAAAATAACTTATCTTTCTGATTTTAGTAAAAGATGTAGAACAAACGGCTCATTCACTTTTTGTCGAAGTCATTTATGTTCCATGTTTAAAGTCCGTTTACAACTTATTTATTATGATTCTGGTTTTGAGTCACAAAAGTTGAAACAATCCAATATTCGTTAAATTCTTCTATCTTAAATTCTATCTTAATTCCAAGATTTATAGAAGTCAAGTATGAGGATTATGTGTTAATTGTTTTACTCGAAAATTTGAATTTAAAATGGTTAATTTAAATATGAATCCTTTTAATCTTTTATTCTCAAAATTATTTTTCTTTCGGTGTCTTATACATTTATTCGAAATTTAGTCTGCTGTCAAATAAGAAGTCTGTGACTCATAGTCACCATTGTCTGTGTGTTATGAAATTTGTTTCATGTATTTTACGTTAAATACATTGAGTGTCCGTCTGTTCAAATGCTTTTTATTTATACCTGCTTATTCTTGTTAATGCGGTGTTGGGGTAAGCAACCACCAATTAATTCTAAATATTTTTTGTAATACTAATTTTTAATTTACCCAGACCGCCAGTAACTATTTTGTGTAAGGTTCCCTAGTTATGGTATATGCGAAATCAATTTCATTTATTCTTAATTTTTCACAAAAGTCTCTATAATTTCTATCCACTAGTGGTAAAATTTTGAAAGATTTTGGTTATTTTAAAGTAATCCCCAAATAGCATTAAACAGTAAGTTTTTCGGGGAATCACGAAATTCATAATTTAATAATTCATAAACTTTTCCGACTTTAGTGCTATTAAAATTTAGCGAATTATCAGTAAAACAGGTTATTTCTGAAGAAGATTCAATCAATATTATGGAATGGAAATATATTGTAGTAGATTTATGTGATAGTGTGACCTTTACCTTTTGGAGTCTTATTTAATTGGTGTGAAAAGAATATTATAAGATTATATTACACGAAATGATGAAAAAATTTAAATTAAAATACTATACCTTTTGTAAATTAGAGATTCTTGACAAAAATAATGTAAACTTTATTACAAAAATTTCTCGCCATTTGCAATGGATAGAGAAAAAAATGGAAGCTTGGATTGACTTAAAACAGGTCATTTTTAAAGTGCTTTAGTTAAATAACTTAATATAATTACCTCCTTTAAGGCTACTGACTGTGTAGAAATACAGGAAAATATGTCACACACATTCCAATTTTCAATTAATGTAAAAATTCCTTTTTTTAATTCAAATCTCCGTTAACTTTTTTCAGTCAGCGGGATGTAACGAGAACGTTTCCATCGAAACATAAAATTGCTGAAAAAAAGATACAGGTCAATGAAAATGTTAGTAAAATTAAAGATTCTTGCTAGATGTTGCATCGTGAAAAAGTACATTCATTGAATGAGAAAAAATACTAAACACAGCATTACAAGGAAAAGGAAAATACAGTATGATACCTTTGATTACGAAAATAATATATTTATAAATATATTAATATGATTCTCTAAATAAATGCAATTAATGCACAGATTTCAGATGAAATCATTCTATTTTATTTATTTGCCATTATTATGTTCAACAAGTTATACGAATGAACAATTGCATGTTAACACATACTTGAAAGAAAATTACATGGCTGAAAAAAGCTGAGATTATTCTGTGAATGAGCATCCCAAAAAGCTATAGAAACAGTAAAAATTAAAAAAAAAATATTTTCACAAATTTAAATTTTGTTGATATGTGTAATATAACGTTAAAAAAGTTCACTTCTGTTTTAACTCTACGTTTGTATACCTTGAAACGTTTATCAAGTTCTCACGTTAATGTTGATATTGAGATAAAATATATACGCAAATATATTACAACTTCGATTGACCCAAGCATATAAGATACAAAATGAAAAACAACAAATTCTACGAATTCTGGTTAATGGAACTTATGTTTCATTACTCGGTCGTGATCCTCATGCCTAACGCACAAAATTCATGGATGCAGAACATAACTCAAGACACACCCATTTGCATCTCTAGTACAATTTATTTCAAATCGCTGCCACCTACTGGCATTGTTAGTTGTTTCTTTATTCCAATGTCTGTCATACGTCACCTGTATCAGATTTCTACATATCTATATTTTCAGCATCGTACTCCGGAATATTGTAGATTTTTTTTCTATTTTAGATAATGATAGAATCCAGAAAATTAAAAAAACGTACTGAAAAATGTTTCATTTTCTCCTTTAAAGTTAATATTTCATTTAGTAGTTTTATAAATAAATTTCACGGGGACAGATTGGAATATTTAATTTATAATGTTATATCGCATGTTTGCATTACATTTTATTTATATAAGATATATGCTTAATTTAATTTAGAAAACTATAAAGCTGTAGTGTGCATTATTATAAAATATATGTGATGAATTTAATTTAGAATTTTGCTGAACTCAAAGCAGAAAATTTCCATTTGTATATTTCATAAACAGCAATTTTTTTAAATATACAGTTTCTGGAAATTGTAATGCATATTTTTTTATGATTTAACACAGCATTCCATGTATATAATATTGTATTTGATCGTAACTTTTAGGTGCAATTGGGGATCACACATTTCTTTCACGGTCATTACTTTGGAGGGGTCCACTATCCCCGAATAGTATTGTTTCTCTTATTTAATGACCGAAATTACACAATGAAAAATGGCTTGGATTAAAATTCCGAAATAGTGGTATCTAAAACTAAGAACCACGAGAGTTCTGCGTGCAATAAAAATCTTTAATCTTCAAATTTTGTTTAAAAAGGTGATATTTCTGAAACCTTGCATATAATCAAACAACACATACAATATCTTTGATAATTATATGCTAACTTTTAAGTAGGAAAATCTTAATGTATACAGTTTCAAACGAATTACCTAAATCTTTTTAAAAATATTATCTATTATTTGGGTTTCTTTCACAATATATACAGAAACTGATATCGCAGATCGGATAATCTATTTTAGCGTCAAACCCATAATTAAAATGTCTTTCAAAAAGTGAAATTGAAATGAACTCCCTGCGGCATATATTTTATCGCATCACATTACAACAGTCCATTAGACGTTGTTATTAAATTTTCTACTTTGGAATATCTATGGCCTTATTCTGACAGAAGATGAATTTTTGACGTAAATTTAATAAATCATGCATTTGGAAATTGAAATAGATTTGCTTCAGTGTTCAGCGTAAAACTACGTTTGAATTAATTATTAGTCTCAGAATAAGTGAGCGAAGAAGATTCGTTAAAAGTAGAAAATTAATTTTTTCTCGATCAATGCTCAGTATACACATTTTCATATTTTGTTTTTATATAATACTTAATGACTATGAAATTATTTAAAATATGTAATGTAAATGCACAACTTCTAGTGCAGAAAAATATTTATTTTATAATTAACTTTTATCGAGGTTTATGCTTTATCAGTATTTGTACGCCTCAGAGGAAGAATATCAGATTTCTCGTAAAGTAATGTTCGCCTATTTAATGAAAGTAATACTGTGTTTAAATATGACGACTATTATTTTACGAAATTTCTGGTATCCAGATTCCTAGACCCCACTGAATCCACTGAGGCTTACTAACCCTGTTTATCCTATTATTTTCGACAACATTATTAAAGCATGCTAATGATTTAGCATGAATATAAGATTACTGAAATAGTATTGAAAGTATTGAATAATGTTATAAACAGAACTTATAACGTGAGCAGGCGAAACTCCATCTAATATGCTTTATTGGTGCTCATAAACTCTAATCAATTTTGCTGTAGAATATATTAAACTTTTGCATGTTACTGTGTTAGTAATCTATGATGATAGTTATTTAGGTAAAGAAAATTAATTTTCTATTTAAAAGTTTTTATTAGTTTTATTCCCGAACACCACCGATAATCAGTGCTTGCTGTAACTTGGAAAATTTATAGGCGTAACTAAGTTCGCCATTGTTGTTTACCACTTCTGAAAATTCAAAATAATTAAAGGGTATGCTGTTTCAAGATGAATTAAGATAGTTATAATACTATTTGAAAATACTTTAATTTTCACAACATAGAAAATATATTAGTATATGTGCACATATATTAATTAATTTCAACGATATATTTTCCCTTCTTATTAAAAAACAGTTTTTATTTTAATTAATGGTTTGTGTCTCACCAAACAGCACAAAAAATGCTAGATAAAAGCTCGTCCGTAAAACCAACAATAATCTGTGTCTATCAACATGTCTGCATAAGCGCAGTATCAAAAGGTTTTTTAACATGTACTGACAATATTATTTACCTTAACACATATAATTATAAAACAACAAATACGAAAACTCAGACAAAAAAAATGCATTTTTTAATATTTGGCGAAAAAACACCCTTTATAAATGTATTAACACGATAATATTATTCTTGCAAAAGTTAAAATGTTTAGCATGAAATGAATATCTACTTATAAAACTTTCAGACGATACTGTATGTGTTTATTTCGTCACCATGTGTTTAATTCGCATTCATGTAGCTTGAAATTATTATTACAATGCTTTTAATTTAAATTAACTCTTGTCTCACATCCATTACTTCCACTTATTTTGAATATCTACTTATTAAACTTTCAGGCGTATGTGTCTGTTGTGCTTCATTCTGTACGAGCAGGGAAGACCGAGCTATGCTCGGTCAAAATTAAATTTGAGTTCAAATATCACGACTCATGACCAAAATGACCCACTAATTGAATTTTATCGAACATGTGACTTATCCCAACAGTCTTCTCGTGCCCGAAAACCATAGGATGCAAAATTTAGTGTAAATAGTCTGAGCCGTTTTTAAGATAAAATAGTTTGACCCATAATGACCCATGACCAAAATGACCCACTGATCGAAATTTCTCGAACATGTGACCTAGCCTAATAGTCTTCTTGTTCCCTAAACCTGTAGGGTGATAAATTTATTTCAAATCCTCTGAACCGCTTTTAAGATAAAATAGCTTGACCCATAATGACCCATGACCAAAATAACCCATTAATTGAATTTTCTCGAACATGTGACCTAGCCCAACAGTCTTCTCGTGCTCGAAAACCATTGGATGCAAAATTTAGTGTAAATTGAGCCGCTTTTTAGATCTTGACCCACAATGACCCACAAATGACCCACTAATCGAATTTTTTCGAACATGTGACCTAGCCCAATGATTTTCGCGTGCCCGAAACTCGTAGGATACAAAATTTAATCAAAATCGTTAGAGCCGTTTTTAGATAAAAGTAATTTGACCCGCTTTGACCCAAAAATGACCCACTAATCGAAAGTTCTCGAACATGTGACCCAGCCCAATAGTCTTCTCGTGGCCGAAAATAGTCGGATACAAAATTTCGTCAAAATCATTTGAACCATTTTTTAGATACAATTAGCTCGAAAATGACCCAAAATGACCTAAAATGACCCACTAATTGAAATTTCTCGAACATGTGACCTAGCCCAACAGTCTTCTCGTGCCCGAAAACCATTGGATGCAAAATTTAGTGTAAATTGAGCCGCTTTTTAGATCTTCACCCACAATGACCCAGAAATGACCCACTAATCGAATTTTCTCGAACATGTGACCTAGCCCAATGATTTTATTGTGCTCGAAACTCGTAGGACACAAAATTTAATCAAAATCGTTAGAGCCGTTTTTAAGATAAAATTAATTTGACCCGCGTTGACCCAAAAATGACCCACTAATCGAAAGTTCTCGAACATGTGACCCAGCCCAATACTCTTCTCGTGCCCGAAAATGGTCGGATACAAAATTTCGTCAAAATCGTTTGAACCGTTTTTTAGATACAATTAGCTAGACCATGACCCAAAATGACCCAAAATGACCCACTAATTGAAATTTCTCGAACATGTGACCTAGCCCAACAGTCTTCTCGTGCACGAAAACCATTGGATGCAAAATTTAGTGTAAATTGAGCCGCTTTTTAGATCTTGACCCACAATGACCCAGAAATGACCCACTAATCGAATTTTCTCGAACATGTGACCTAGCCCAATAATTTTATTGTGCTCGAAACTCGTAGGACACAAAATTTAATCAAAATCGTTAGAGCCGTTTTTTAGATAAAATTAATTTGACCCGCGTTGACCCAAAAATGACCCACTAATCGAAAGTTCTCGAACATGTGACCCAGCCCAATAGTCTTCTCGTGCCCGAAAATGGTCAGATACAAAATTTCGTCAAAATCGTTTGAACCGTTTTTTAGATACAATTAGCTAGACCATGACCCAAAATGACCCAAAATGACCCACTAATCTAATTTTCTCGAACATGTGACCTAGCCCAATGGTTTTCTGGTGCCCCAAAACGGTAGGATACGAAATTTCGTCAAAATCGTTAGAGCCGTTTTTAAGATAAAATTTGCATATATATATATATATATATATATATGCAATATATATATATATATATATAACCACACACAAGATTTGCTCGTATTAGAATATATGATGTGTTTATTTCATCACCTACAACAATATTAATTTTTCAAAAGTTAAAATGTTTAACGATGATGGTAAATTGTCAGTTAGATAAAAAATATTATAAATAAACCAGTAAAAAATACAAACAATAAAAAGTAAAATGTAAAATAAACAAGAACGAAACATCATGCGTCAAGCATAGATTATGTAACACTTTCCAAAGCTTTCAAAATAATTTTACAAATCATACCGTTTAATAAGCTAAAAGATAACATCTAAGTAAACATTTTGGAAAACGCATAACATATTTAAAAACATAATTTCAGGAATTTCCAACATATACAATATTCAGAAAAATATCCGAATACTTTTATTCCGCCCTGTATAGGATCTATAGATTTGTATATATACTACATAGGATGCTAAATTTTAGTTCAGTTAGGAAACGCGTAGCACAGTTTAAAATTCTCCGTCTGGAGTTTTTGTCAATAAACGGAAATGTGTCAGCAAACTTTTGTGCTTCCCTGCATAGGATCTACAGAATTTATACACACCACGTAATAGACAAAAAACGAGTTAAAATTAAAATCGCGTTCAGTAACTTAAAACGCACTTCCAGGAATTATTGTTAACAGACAGAAGATAATATTTTATGTGTCCCTGTAAATGAACCATGACAGTTATACACACAATATTCTGTTGTAAGCCTCTCGTGATGCATCTTAGTGATATATATAAATTTCAATAAGTTTAAAATAGTGAAACATTATTTAAATAAACCACAGACGATTTTTCTCCATAGACGTAATGTAACGGAATTCTTTTGACTGTCCCTGTAAAGTAACTATAAGTGCTATGCACACCCTATTCCATATTAAGCTTTTTCGAATGCACCTTAGTGATATATATAAATTTCAATGCGTTTAAAATAGTGAAACATTATTTAAATAAACCGCAAATGATTTTTCCCCATAGACCGCAATGTAACGGAATTCTTTTGATTGTCCCTGTAAAGAAACTATGAGAGCTACACGCTTCCGTTGAAATAGGGAACATGCTATAGATAACGACAATAACATATAGAAATTGCACAGAAATCCGAGTATATTTACGGGAGCTAGAGCACGGACAGACAACCAGATGGCCATACGGCCAGACAAACCGAAGTCATAAACACTTTTCAACTACGTTGGAAAGTGTTAAAAAGTAAGAAATCTGCACGGCAATAGTAAAACACTTTCTGCAACTACACGTTAATTACAATCTTTATGCAAATATCGGTATGTAAAAAAAAAAAAAAAAAAATTGCACTTTACGTCAGGAAAATAGATACATATCCCTACTAACTATGCCGCAAATCTGAATGTGACTGATATTAATCAAATAATAATAACGTCTAATATTTATAATTCTATGCTTAAATTTTGTTTAGAAGTCGTCTGCATATGAAAATTGAAACAAGCTAGAAAACTTTACAATACTAATATTTTATTTTGACATCATATTTGGATTGTTTGGTAAATGTTGAATTTGGATATCAAACGGAAAGTCGTACAATAAAGTAATTTAGGAATAAAGCAGGTTTAAAGTTTAGAATGCCGGATTTTAAATTCATTTTTAATAATTGCAAAAGATTGTTAGGCAGCTAGTTTCATAAGTATAACTTAAATAGTACTTAATGCATGGGGTATAGATTTAAAGTCGCATATAGGACGCTTCTAGAAATAGATTTTGGGTAAAACATTTATAGGTTACAATTCATATTTGTTTGAAAATTAATTAAATATGTGTATTTTTTTAATTATCTTTCGAAAAATTATAAATGGTAGCCTATGAATTTTTTAATGAGAAATCGAATTTTTTAGAATCTGGAAACAGATATGTGATTACAAATTTACATCGAATTCTGCCTAATAGATTTATATTACGCTTAAAGAAACACCCGCATTGATATCTGTTTTGAAACACGTAAAAATGAATTTAATATTAGGAGCTACAAAATTTAAACCTGCATAATTCCTAATATATTTAACTGAACGACATTTTGTTTGGTGTCCAAAGTAACATTTACCAGACAATCTAAATATGATGTAAAAATAATGTGTTAATATTGAAAATCGTAAAGTTTATTAGAGTTTTTATATCTAGACAACACCATAAGGAAAATATAATTATAGCATTAATTAATATACATTATTACAAATCAATTTGTACCAGTTACATTTTTATGTGTTAATTTGCGGCAGATTTAGTAGGGATTTATATAATACTAGCCGGTTTTCGCCCGTCTAGCCGGTCGTTTCCGAGTGGGGCCCAGATACATAGTGCAGCGTACCGCCCTGATTTCGCTAGGGGCCCAGATACATAGTGCAGCGTACCGCCCTGATTTCGCTAGGGGCCCAGAAAGTGCATTTTATATGCCACCAGAAAAATATAAATTAAATACTTTAAATTAAAAGTTTACGAAAATAACTAATAAGAATATAAAAAAGCACTTAAATAAAGATTTCGCGACATATTATTTTTTTCATGAGCCTTCTGACAAAATACTACTGGGCCCTAACCGTGATTATCTAGGGGTGGGGCTCAAGTAGTACTTTGTATCTGGGCCCCACTCGGAAGCGACCGGCTAGTATATAATAAAAAATGAGCAATAGTTCTGTTTTTCGTCTAATATTCCGCAATCGGGTTCATAGCCTATGTTGCCCACAAACTCGCTAGCTCTAAAATCGCTGAAATACATGATTAACTACTTTTTTGTAGACTTGTAAAGCGGAGTTTCACATTCTTACTTAAAACTTCTGCAGAGATATGGCACAATTACCTATAATTTTCGACACACAGTGTGACCCCCATGATGGATTATTATCTAAAATTGCTGAAATACATAGTTACCTATTTTCGAGTACATTTGTTATCCTAAATTTCACGCATCTACCTATTACTGAGATATCGCGAAATAACATAGAAAATCCGACCCCTATTTAACCCTCTTTAGCGGCTGAATTTCTAAAATCGCGGAAATACATGTTTAACTATTTTTTAGTAGATTTGCTATCCTGAATCTGTGATTTCATGCTCATAACTAAAAATGCTGAGAACATTCGAAATGACCTAAAATGTTCGACCACCATTTAGCCCCCCCCCCCCTTAATGGGTGAATTTCAAAATCGCTGAAATATGTGTTTAATTATTTTTGTAGCAGATTTGTTATCATGAATTTCACGCTCTTATCCAAAACTACTGATGAGATATGGTTAAAAGGTGAAATCATCGAAAATTATCGACTCCACCCCATTTAACTCCCTTAGTAGTTGAATTTCTAAAATCGCCTAAAATGCATGTTTAACTATTCTTTAGTAGATTTGTTATCCCGAAATTCCCGCTCCCAACTATAACTTCTACTGAGATATGGCAAAATGGCACAGACATTCGACCCCCATTTAACCCCCCTTAGTGTCTGAATTTCTAAAATCACTGAAATACGTGGTTAACTATGTTTTCAGTAGATTTGTTATCCTGAGTTTCATAATTTTACCTATAATTTCTACTGAGATATGGCAAAATTACCTAAAATATTTGACCTCCTATTTAACACCCCTTAGTTGCTCAATTTCTAAAATTGCTGAAATATATGTTTATCTATATTTTTTGTAGATTTGTTATCTCGAATTCCGAGCCCCTAACTAAAAATGCTACTGCAATATAGCGAACAGGCAAAATGACCTAAAACGTTCAACTTTCCATTTAACCCCTTTAATTGATGAATTTCTAAAATCGCTGAAATATGTCTTTAACTATTTTTTTTTGTAGATTTGTTATCCTGAATTTCACGTTCCTATCTAAAACTGCTGCTGGGATATGGCGAAAACGCGAAATGACTAAAAAATTTCGACCCCCAATTAACCCCCTTACTGGTTGAATTTTTAAAATCGCTGAAATAAGTGTTTAACTAACTTTTAGTACATTTGTTATCTTGAATTTCGCGCTTTTAACTAAAACTGTTGTTGAGATATGGTGAAAAGGCAAAATGACCTAAAATTTTAGACCAACCCCATTTAACCCCCTTAGTGGTTGAATTTCTAAAATCTCTGATATAAGAGTTTAATTAGATAATTTTTTAATAGATTTGTTAGCTTGAAGCTCACGCTCTTACCCAAAACTGCTGATGCGATATGGAGAAAATGTGAAATCACCAAAATATTCGATCCCCCATTTGATCCACTTACTGGTTGAATTTTTAAAATCGCCTGAAATACATGTTTAACTATTCTTTAGTAGAATTGTTAGCCCAAATTTCAGGCTCCTACTTAAAACTCCTGCTCAGATATGCCGGAAAGACGAAATTATCTAAAACTTTCGACTTCCCATTTGACCCTCTTATGCTGTGAATTTTCAAAAATCCTTTCTTAGTACGCGCCTACATTGTGTAAAGAATATGTCTTCCAAATTTAATTGTTCTAGGACAAACGGTTGAGGCTCGGCGTTGATTATGAGAAAAGCTACTCAAGCTACTCCTTTATAAGTATAGATATATTAAAACGACAAGCTAAACTCTTAACTTTCAGCGCAAGTTCGACATTTTTGCGCATGCGTGAGATTAAATCTAAAATCTGTTCAGTTTTATTGTACACTCGAACGTAGTCCGCATAGCCCAGTGGTCTAAGTCTTTAGTTTAAATTCTGGCTCTCGGCTTAGATCGTGAGTTCGAATCCTGCTTCTGACAGAATGATTTCTGCCATACTTTTGGCTATAATTCATTTAAATTACTGTCATATTTTCAGGAAAAGAAGTTATACGATTTGTATTTTTTATTCGAATGTTTTTGAATTAAGTTTATCACTCAACAATATTTTTAAAAATTAAAAATTGTATTAGAAATATAATAATATAAATAAAAAAAATATTTATATTAAAAATATTTAAAAAAAAAAATGCTCGCAATTATCAATTAACTAAATTGAACTGATCTACAATTTTTGCTATATTTTGTATGACCATTATCAAGAGTATATTTGTATGTCTATTTATTAAAAATATATTTATTTTCCGTAAAAAAAAAGAAAAGAAAAGAAAAGAAGAGAAAATAAAAAGAAGGAAAAACATTTCTCTAAGAACTATAAAATAAATTCTCTTGATATCAATGGTTTAATAATTAAAGAATGTATGGCAGTGTTAAATTAAATTCAAGTAATTAAAAAATATATATTATAAATCGTAATTTCAGGGTTTTAGAGTGAGGCTAATAAAAATAACATAATGAAAAATTTTAAGGTCATATAGTTAAAAAAAATTATATAATACTAAATATTGTTATTTTTTCAAAAGTGTGAGATTTTTGAAAAAAAAAATTCTGATATTTAGAGAATAAGTAAAAATAAATGCCCTACCCATTCAATTAATACTTTTAAATAAACTTCTAAAAAAAAAGCACAATATGTTATAAATTACAAGTTTAAAATTCTTTCACTTCATTAATTGAGAATGTTGGACGGCGAGCAACATGTATCGTCTTATAGCTATAGGAATCGCCGATACAATATAGCAACTCTTCAAGTTTTCAATACTTAATTAATTTAAAAGCAACTAATTAAAAATCCAAACTTTTTCTAATGAAACTTTCAAGTTGTTTACCGTCACATCTTCAAGGGTGCTCTCTAGTATATATATATATTTTGTCACGGATTAAAAATTTCAGATTATGGTCCGTAAAAAAGTGATTGAGGTATTTGTATATTTTCTAAGAACTGAACTTTCAAGATTTTCATTGTATTCTTCATACACATTAATGCGTTTTTGGTACTCATGTAGCTTGAAATTATTATAATAATGCTTTTAATTTAAATTAACTGTTATCTCACATCCATTACTTCCAGTTATTTTGAATATCTGCTTATTAAACATTCAGTCGATACTATATGTGTTTATTTCGATATCTAGAGCAATTTTATGCCAAGGAAAAAAATTCTGATATTTAAATAATTAAAGTGTTTGAAATTCTCTAAAGCCGCAATATGAATTGAATAGTTTTCTATTCTTGTAAATATTTTAAATGAAATGAAATAATAAAATTAAATAACTTACGCACACAACTTGCATATATTATTCGTTGAAAACAAAACTAAAGTGTTATTTTTATTATTTTAGAAGATTTTTTAATTAAATTAACTAAATTATTTAACCCTCAATATACAATATATTCGATACCGCAGAACAAAATTATTTTTTTTTCCACACAGAAAAAACAACAACCTCGCTTGGCCGAGAATAAACAAACTATCTCTTCCTCTATAGTGTTACAAAAGTTACATAATGAAATTAAATAATTCATTTGAGGGCGGTCGGGGCAAGAACGTCCCAAGCCACATTTTTGGTGAAATAAATCTAACACAGTAATCTGTTGCTTAATATTGTAAATTATAATATCCAACATAAAATGTTATTTTAATGTCAATTGGTGGCATCATATGTGACAGGTTTCGTTTTTGCCCCATATGTTTATGCCCCAATGAAGATAGCTAATTTACGACAAACGTAATAGTAATATCATTAAAATAATGCCATATTGTTACTCAGAATATCTCAAATGTTACTAAGACATTAACGAAAAAAACTTTAGGTTATATATCTTGATTTGAGTATTTGATCAAATTTTCAAATAAAAATATCTCAGAAGTTCAAAAATGTGGCTTGGCACTCGCTTGCCTCAACGCCCTCATTTGTTGTCATTCTACTCATCCAAATCTATAAAAATATAGAAATAAGTTTGTCTGTATATATGTGTCTTTTCGCAGTGTTCTGGAGAGACCGCTGCACGCAGAGGTAGAAAAATCGGTAGGCAGATACGTCTACACTGAAAAAAAAATGTTGATATTACAGTATAATACTGGCACCCCAGCTACCGGTACCGGTTCTTCAAACTATCGGTTTCGAAAGGGTTAATGTAGATATTTTTTTTAACCGAATGCTGCGTTTTGAAGAAAATGAGCGTGTCTATGATCTGGAGTCTACTGTTTGTCCGTATTCGCATTTCCCGAATCCATGCCGATTTTTAAACCTGGGTCGAAAAACGAAAAGTGCATGAATGAGTTTTGGAAATGTTTTTTTTCGGAGGGTTAAAATAAAAAAAAAATCAAAACAAATACCAGATTTTTAAAAAGTAAAGATATGTAGATTACGCGCGGTATTTTTAGTTTTTCGTAACTTGTTTATAAATGCCGATTAGAATTTTTAAAGATAGGAGAAATCGTTAAAAATGCGAAATTGACTAACGGTAAAAAACATTTTCGAAAGAGTTAACGTGAATTTTTTTTTTAAACTAATGGTTTCGATAGAACGTAAACCCGATAGAACGTAATTGTCTTTAGGTGTGTTTGTTTTTTGTTTGGTTATTTTAGAAAGCCGATGCCAGATTTCATATATCGAAGAAAATCGGAATTCGCAAAAGAGAATCCTGCGCGCGAATTGTTTACGAAGGGTTAATATTCTAATTTTTCAAAAACAAATACAGATGTTAAAATAGGAATAAATGTAGATATTGTCTGGTATTTTAGTTTTTCGTAACTAGCTCTGAACCACCGATGCGAATTTTTAAAAATAATCGAAATCGCAAAAATTGCGAAACTGCATACAGAAAATATACTTTTTTGAAGAGTTAATTTTCGTATTTTTTAAAACCAAAGGTGGCTTTGAAAAGGGCAACGTCAGTTCTTTAATTCGGTAACCTTCGTTTTTCCGTATCTTTTGTAGTCCGGTGGAAGGAACGCTCGAAAAACGGGAGAAAATAAAAAACATGAATTCGATGCTTATTGATTATTTTTTTGAAAGGGTTAAATATGATTTTTTTTAAACAACCGGATCGTTCGAGACGTAAAAGTATGTTCTTTGAGAATATGTACACGGTTTTTCTGTATTTTTAGCCGTTCGCCCATGGCGAATTTAGAAAAACTTAAAAAGATACGCCATGCGGGGCCTCCGAGATGTCGCTGTGTGTCCTACACCGGGCCTGCTACAAGTATTAGTGACGTCGCAATAGTGATCCACTTTTGGTCAATGTATCGCAGCAGAAAGATGTAATAAAAAGAGCATTTTCGCTCTTATAATTTGTGATTATATAAATAATATTAAATTTCATAATCGTGAAATAAAAGGGAATTAATATACTTGTTTTATTAAAGGAAATTAAAAGTTTTAAATTAAAAAAATGCTAAGATTAATAAATCAGATTGAACCCATTGATTTACCTTTTCCTAAACACATTATTTTACAATAAATATACGTACAAAAAATATAATAAATCTACCAAAAACATTACAAAATCAATCCCATTCCTCCCTTTTACAACTACATACCATAATTTAACCATCAAAACACAATAAATGTCAATTTAAATACAGAAATCGACATTTTTTAACTATAGAGACCTTGGCACTTTTTTTTAACGCTTTGGCGTAATCCGGGCTTCAAAAAGTTAGATATGTTTTAAAATTATATACACAATTATGAAAACAAACCTAATGAACTTTTATGTTTATTTATATATGTATAAAATTATTTATATATACAATTCTGTTCTACCTGCATATAAAAAGAGATAAATGGCTTCTTTATATTAAATAAATTATATAAATATTGAAAAAAAAAATACTTATTTATATGAAACTACGAATAGGTTGCCAGAAAATATGTTGCAACTTTCCTTCTCTCGCCATAAGCCTTTTTTGGTACTTTTCGGTTAGTCGGGCGCCAGTGATACATGTACATATATAAATATATAAATTAATTCATACATATATGTGTGTGTAGATATGTGTATATATATAGATGTGTCATGTGTGTGTAGATATATGTGTATATATATGTGTGTGTATATATGTATATATATCACTGGCGCCCGGCTAACCGAAAACTACCCAATTTTCTATCTTGACTTTGTAACTGATTTGTAATATTTTAAAAATTGTCTATTTATTGTACTTGGGTCTAGGACCTAATAACCATTCAAATTAACTTATCAAAAGATTTATTTTCATAATATATTTGTACACTTAAGTTAGGTAAAATGTTAAATTGAACTACGTAGAATTACTAAGTTGTGTAAATCAGTTACTTTTAATTTTATAAACAAAGCACATCACTCACTTCTAACTAAATGTATCCAGATATTAGTCAATTTATTACAGTATTTCTTTCAAAATCATTTTTTAAACTGTTTATCGTCTGCTTCTTTTATTTATTTATTTTTTTTCTAAAGATCATTTGACTCTTTTCGATTTGGAAGTACAAATTCAATCAAATATGCTAGAATATTTCCATTACAGTAGGCTAGACATTTGGTTGTTAGGGTTTTTTCTCTGCACAAGTTCAATACCATCATATTAATTCTAGCTTCACGAATTACGAAAAGTATATCGAAACATTTAATGCACGCTGCAGACCATTTCTGTTGAAATGTAAAAATAATTATCACAAGGTAATTTTCGTAGCTAAAATTTCTTCTTTTCATTATCAGTAGCGAATTTGAAGACTTAGATTAGAAACTAGGAGCACAACATTTTCTTCTCTTTATTTTATAGATATAATCTACACTTTCTTTAATAATTATAATCAATAATTATTGATAGCATTATAATCTAAGTACACGGAAAAATATTATTAATTACTATATAAAACAATAAATAAAATCAAAATATTGTCGTAAACAATCCGTACAAACGAACAAAGTACATGAAAAATTTTAAGTTATTATGGATCACTGTTTTGACGTCAGCAGGTTGTGACGTCACCTGTAGCAGGCCCGGTGTAGGACACACAGCGACATCTCGGAGGCCCCGCGCCATGACTCGCGCTTTGTTTCTTCTATTTACGGAGATACGAATAAAGAGCTTCTGAGTATGCACGGGCAGATTTCGGTAGAGTGATTTTTTATTTGTGTTCTTTGATCAGTTTTTAATTAATAACTACTCTAATTTTCAAAATATTAAAATTCTGAAGCTCAGGTGCACCAGGAGAGGGTTTGGATTACCAAAATATAAATTTTCAGGCTTCTACCCAGAATTTCTATCTAGATTTTGTTAGCCATCGCAAACAAACAAACAGACACACACAGAGCGAAACTTTCTTTTATTAGTATAATATTATTCGTAAATAAATATTTATTTTTCTATAATGATTTTTTTTAGGAACGGTGCAAAATATTTTTAATAAAGTCAAAAAAAAAAAAAAAAAAAAAAAAAAAAGGCGAAAAGAAAAAAACATAATAAGACTATGTTTACCTGAAAACATTAACAATTTCATGAATCTAAAAACTCGATGGCTATAATGATGTTTTCAATCAAGAATATTTCTATGAGAAGTATTTTGATAGTTAAGAAAACATTTTTTCTTTAGATCGTGTTGTTTTGCTAACAAGTAATATTGTTTTCATTTTTGTTTCTCAAGTTTAGAGTTATAATTTTTAATAAACTTCACTATTTTTCGTTGAAAAATTAGCTGTTCTGAAAATATTGCTTTATTTTCTTTGTACTTTTGTGTTTTTACGACTTGCAAGAAAGGGTAATATAAAAAAAGAAAAAGCAAATGTTTTAAAATTTTATTAAATGAGAAAGGTAGACGTAAAATATCGAAATTTAGTGAATTGTTATGTGCATATAAACATATACAGATATGCATGTGTGTGTGTATAATAGTGTAAAAACAGTTCTTCCTATTCGTCCGTTTATACTTTCGGATCATGATAAAGGGTATAATTCGTTATTTAAATCTCATATAGTTTTTTAGTTTATGATTTCGGTTTGTCTATACGTCTGCATCTCTGTACTCTAACTCGCTTAAATAAACTCTGGTTGTCATGTAACTGATATATGATATTTTACCATGGCATGTTTGATATTGAAAATGAAATGTGTAGTTTTTATAGTTCGTTTACAGCTCCACTCAAAAGTATTCCCTCACATTATGGTCTATGTGGAAAATCGGTTGCAGAATATTTTAATGATGTTACACTATTTCAAACATATTAAAATTGATATACATCACTGAGGTGCACTACAAAATGGTTACTATAGAATATGGTGTGCATTGAACTTATTATTCATTTACAGGAACACACAAAAGAATTTGTATACAGTACTGCCTATGAGCAATCAGGGACCGATTTAGAAATATGGGGGCTCTTAGCACAGATGCGTATGGGGGCCCCAGTCGCACAGATTCTTTGAATAAAAAAATATAATATCGAAAGCAATACTTATTAAATAACCACTATTGACTTTGATAATTTCTTTAAAATATTAATTAAAAAAAAAATTAAATTAGATAATCATCAATTTACTTTTAAATAATTATTTGATAATTATGAATTTTTAATTGAATTTCATAATAAACTGTGTGGTGCTGATTACCTTTCTCTATGCAAGTCCATATATCTGAAATGATAAAGTATGCAACAACTAATAATAAATTTACCGCAGTACCAAGCTATAATTATTTAAAATATTAGCATATCCTATTAATCAAACAACTTTTTCTTTCAAATACAAGCTTTGTATTAGAAGAAAAAAAAAACTAAATTTACACAAGTAACTAGCAAAACAACACGGCTTTATCCATGTTAACCATGAGGCCCTTACATGTAAAATAAATAAAAATTAAATAATATGGCGATCCCAAAAATGGAGTTCTGTACATTACTGCGCATAAATTGTTAAAAGACAATCAAGAAAAAATGAAGTTACTTTGACATACCATAGACAATCTCTGACAAACAGATTTTTCCATTTTAATTTTGTTTTTTGACGGTTAAAACTATTTTGGCCAATAATTGAAAAATCTTTAGTAGCATTTGGGGGCTCCTGAAAATCAGGGACCCTGGGCCCGTGCCCCGAATGCCCTGCCGTAAATCAGGCACTGTAGCAATAAATGCCTGAAGTGCGTTTCCACTGGTGGTATGCGTTTTTAAAAGTAACTAACTTTCTGCGTTTAACTTGGTGCGTATAAATCCTATAAACTATATACAGGACTGCACAAAAGAACTCGAGTACATTTTCGCTTATTGATGGAAGTTACTGAAGGGGACGTTCGACTGCGCTATACGTTTCCTAACTGAACTAAATTTTTGCATATTATGTAATATATATACGAATCTATAGATCATGTACAGGATTGAACAAACGAATTCCGATGTTTTCCGACTATAGATGGTAGTTGGTGAACTTTGAGCTTGAAATGTATTATGCGCTTTTCAAATTGTTTACTTAAACGTCATCTTTCACTTTATGACACGGCGAAGTTTTGTTAAAATATTCAATACAGTAATGTGTTTGAAAACGTTTCATAATCCATGTTTGAAGTATAATTTTTTTTCCGGTTGAATAAGTCTTCTTGACGGCTCAAAACTATTTCTTGGCAAAATTACTTTACGTAATTCAAAATGTAAAATTGGATGAGGCGTTTAAATCAGCGCTAACTATAAAATTTCGCGAATGCGCTGTGTGAAAAATCCACATGTGAATGACACAAAGTGATTTACATATTGGATACGGAAAACTGGATAGTGTTAAATAAACCGAATAGATAAATTATTTTTCACTTGTCAGTAGGAATTGTGTCAATTTCCCTGGTATGTTTAAAGAAAAAAAGTATGGTAATGTAGTGATCGTTTGCAAGGAAAGTAATGTTAAAGAAATATTTTTAATTCATTTCTAACAACTTTTTGTCTATGAAGTAGCTTCTACGTACTTAATTTTTTGTAAAAAAAATAATTCCATATACATACAACATATTACGTAGAATTTGAAACTTTGTTACTCTGTTGAAAAATTCACTTCAATATCTTTATGCTACAATGTAAAAAAATTGGTGTAAAGTTCCTGAGAAAACCTGTGGCAGCTATTCTGCCACAGGTTTTTAGGGATTTCCCCAAAGAAATCCCAGGAAACTTACACAAGTCATTACACACGAAACATATGGAACTTTACACAGATCACCGATATATATATATTTTTTTTTACAATAATTCCGAAAAGTTACACAAAAGTTCAAAAGTATACCTAATACAACTAAGTAATGTTGGACACAAAACATATGGAACGCTTTACAGTTGATCAGTAAATTCCATTTATTCAAGTATTCCGAAAGTTACACAACATTGTGGAAGATGTAACACCAGAGTTCTCGGTATTCTAGGATCAGCAGAAATAATCCGAGAAAACCCAGGCATGTTACACAGTAAACGCCAGGAACATTACGCAGATTTTTTTTACAGTGTAAAGTTATAAATGAAAATTCGTTATCAGTTTCATAGAAGTCTCTATGTTTTTTGCGTTTCTCCTTTTTACCTTATAAAAATATTTTGACATCGGTTTCCTTTACAATGATTGTGCTTATTGATGTGGACTTTCACTTTCCTAAGTTTATGCCACATTAACATATCCGTGTGTGTATATAAATACAGGTCATCTTATAACCGACTGTTGGTGTTTGAAATGAAATAATAATGAAAAGGTGACAGTTGTTACTTTTATCCTTGCAAGAAATTAAAATATAAAGTCAAATAAAAAATCACTTTTTCAATAAAAAATTTTTTACTCGATTTTTAAGGATTTTTTGAGTTTTTATTGTCCGACCGTGATAATTTTTTGAATTTCTGAAAGCTTGTTATATTTCGCGTCTGGTGGTATGATTTTTGAATCCGTAGGATGGCTAGAAAAAAGTAATAGCTCTTCAAAAAAGTCCCTAGTAAAAATGCGATGAGAATAACCCGGAATATCTACGCAGAATTTGATTGGTCCATTTCTAAATCGTTTTTGGCTCAGTTCCAGATTAGTTTTGTTAATATACACTGCTCAAAACAATTAAAGGATATTTGAAGTTTTATATAAAATAAAGATATAAATGAAATTTTTTTTGCCGAAAATAGAAGAAGAAAATCACAAATGCAAATTTTTCTGGTTTTCAAACTGTGGAGTATGCAAATTTTGAGTTCGACGTCAAAAACGTCGCTTCAACGGCAGCGAATGAAATTTGACTTTCAACTGGATAAAAGAGAATGAAGACAAGGATGATCGGCATTCAGTGATTGCTTTGTTTCGATGAGTACGATGTCTCAGCGAAGTCATTTGACAGATTCAGAAGCTTGGAGAATTGTTGGTAGGTTAGAAGGGGGCCAAACTCAAGCCGAAGTAGCGCAAGCCATTGGAGTGTCACAAAGTGTCATTTCCAGGATCTAGAACCGTTTTTTGGAGAGTGGATGTGCAGGCCGAAGACCAGCGCAAGGTCGTAGACGGGCAACAACGCCCAATGAAGATCGGTATTTAGCGTTAACAGCTCGGAGACACCGAAACATGAACGCTACTGTTCTCCACCAACACCTTCGCTCGGCTACAGGCACCACGATTTCAACTCAGACTGTCCGAAACCGGCTCCATGCTGTAGGTCTGTATGCTCGCCGACCGATGGTATGTGTTAGATTAACATCAAGGCATCGTCGCGACCGCAGGGAGTGGGCAACCGAGCATGTCAACTGGAGGAGAAATGAATGGAGCAATATTCTGTTTTCTGACGAGTCCCGTTTTTCTGTGCATCCGGATATTAGGCGTATTTTCATCTGGAGGGACCGTGGCAGTAGGAATAATCCTGCGTTCGTGCACGAAAGTGTCAGATTTGGCGGTGGAGGAGTGTTGGTGTATGGTGGCATCTCCATTGACGGGCGCACTGACCTCTACATCATTCGAGATGGAGCTCTGACTGGTCGCCGATATAGGGATGAGATCCTCAGACCTATTGTAGTCCCTTACGCTGCAGCAATCGGAGATAACTTCATTTTAATGGACGATAACTGCAGGCCACATCGTGCAAACCTGGTGGAGGATTTCCTTTTCGAGGAAGGAATCGTTCGAATGGAATGGCCAGCGTGTTCTCCAGACATGAATCCAATCGAGCACGTTTGGGACGCTCTAGGAAGACGAGTTTCTAGCCGCCAACAACCCCCACAAACTCTCCAAGAACTGGAAAGAGCTCTTCTGGAAGAGTGGGGCAGAATACCCCAACTCGTCATTAATAGCCTCATTGAGTCCATGCCTCAAAGGTGTTCAACGTTGCTGGCCGCCCGTGGAAACCATACCCCCTACTGAAAATGATTTTCTTTGAAGAAAACACCTTTTCTTATTCTTTTTTTCTCATATGCACAAATTGTGTTTTTTTCCTTTTGTACACAAATGCGCAATAAAATGCATTTTTTTCTGCCAAACATGTGTAATTTATTCTCATATAACCTACTATGTCTGTCGACCATGTATCAATCAGCTAAAAAGTTTCCCAGATACAAAATCCACCTAAAACTGCAATATCCTTTAATTGTTTTGAGCAGTGTAGAAGGATAAAAATATTTTGACATCGGTTTCCTTTACAATGATTGTGCTTATTGATGTGGACTTTCACTTTCCTAAGTTTATGCCACATTAACATAACCGTGTGTGTTAATGTGGCATATAAATACAGGTCATCTTATAACCGACTGAGGGTGTTTGAAATTAAATAATAATGAAAAGGTGACAGTTGATACTTTTATCCTTGCAAGAAATTAAAATATAAAGTCAAAAATGTACTTGGTATGCTTTCTTAACCCATTTTCGGCCAAAGGTGCGTAAACGCACCATTTCAATAACTGTGACGTATATTTTTCATTAATTTTATTTTTCTGCTATTTTTAAGGGTTCTCGAGAGATCTATAAAATATTAGTAATTCAATTGAAGTAATCACTTTCTGTTGAGAAATTTTCAAAATACGCTGTTTTTTTATTTGAAACGGTTATTGACAAATTCGACTTTTTGAAAATGTATAATTATTCCACTTGAGATTAATCGTATGTTTTTATAATGGAGTAAAGTTGCAAGCTCTGTAAATAAAATAAAAATAAAACAAATGCCATAAGAAAACTTATTTTTTTTAAATTTAAATTTAATGGTAAATTATTAATTTTAAATTAATAATGGTAACGTCAAATTAAATAAAATATTATTTTTTATGCACGAAACTTTTTTGGTGTCTTAATGAATGTAATTTAAGCATATTTCAATGCAAATAATACCACATTTTATAAAATTTCTATGCTTGGCCTAAAATGGGTTAATTTAGTATCATGTGCCATTAACAGAAAACGTCTCTCTGCCACATGCTGCACAAATGCACAAACTAATGCACATAAATGTATCAAACTTCACTAAGTTCCATGCATAAGTTCAACTTTTACATATTGAAAGGCGAAAAAAAGAAGCCTGTCTATTCATATTATTTCTACCAACCTTACAGTTTCAAAAACTGCAGCGTTAAAACTACTTTTAATTGCTAAGTATGCTTAATAATTTAAAATATACTACCGTACTTAGTTTATTCTAATTTTAACTGAAATGTAACTGAAAACGTCTCATCAATCTTTGTTAAATGTAGTTTTAAGTGAAACATGTTACATAATACTAGAGCTACTATAATACAGGCTGAATCATCAAGCATTTTGATGCGCACATAGACCAATCAGCGATTGTTGCCCACGCGGAGCGATGCGGCGTAGCCAATCGTTCTTCTCCTACAGGCAACTAAATTTCAGGGTGAGTCAGCCTGAATTGTAAAAGCCTTAAACAATACTAATGTTGGCTCATTAAACTAGTTTTTACTGGGTTGTCTGAGTTTAACTAAGTTGTTTGAGTGAACTGTGTTGACTCGGTTGTCGTCCAGATAGCTCAATTGGAAAGGCATTGGCATTTAAAGCCAAAGATTCTGGGTATAAGTTCCGGCCTGGACACTTTTTCAGTCAGTTAGAAAAATTATTACTCGTATGATTTCTTTACCAACAACTTTGTTTTTCTTTAAATAACAAAACTAGTTTTGACTGTTTTCGTGTTTAAGGTAACACACACATACACGCACAAAGGCATATACGAGGGCATTTCGGAAAGTAAAGATACAATGGCTCGCATTCCTTAAAAAAACATTTATTTAGAAACCGTAAGTTACACCTTATTAACTGGATTATTTATTATTTTTCCACATAATCACCCCCGTTATCCAAACATTTGTTAAGTCGGGGCACAAGCTTTTGTATCCTAGAGTCATAGAAGGTTTCCGCCTGTTGTCGGAACCACATTTCAACTTCATCTTTGATCTCATCATCGTCGTGGAATTATCATTGACACTTACGGTATGATCTGATGCAATTCTTTCAATTTGAGACGTCTAATCGCACGAATTGCTTCCTCCGTTCTCTGAAGAAGGGCATCAGAGATCACAGATGGCCGACCTGTTCTTTGTTCGTCGTGAACATCGGTCCTACCTTCAGAGAAATGACGATACCATTTCGTTACATTTTGTCGATTCATAATGTTCCCATAAACAGAAACAATTTCTTTGTGAATATCCGCTGGTCGCTGACCTCTTGCATGAAGAAAACGTAGACGGAGCGCACTTCGCATTTGGCGGGATTCTGAATCGGCGGAACCATTTTAAACACGACCTACTCCAACCAGAATCAACGTTGAAATGCCGAACGACCGCGAGGAGAAAGCTAACGGTTCAAGGTTAACACCTGTGTTGCCAACTTGCTTGCCAAAACTTTTCTTTTCCTCCGGCGTACGGTGTATCTTTACTTTTCGAAATGCCCTCGTATATAAACATGTAGATTCATACTATTTAAAATATTAAAATGTTTTGATTTATCGTGAAATGTGTTTTATTCTATCAGGCTGTTTAAATTATTATAAACATTAATAACTCATCTAAATGTCTCCTTGCTCGATTTTTTTTAAATGTGGGAATAAATGCTAAATATAACTAAATAAAAATATATCCGTATTTTAAAGGGCTGTTATTAAAGAAATGCGTATTTGATTACAGCAGATTTTAATTTTGATTAAACATATTAATATAAAAAAGTGTACGTTTGTGTCACAATAAATTTTTAAAATTGAAATACATTTGTAGAACAGTTTTAAAAAGTATTCGTTTATGCTTAATAACATAGACACTTCATTGAAATAAAGTAAAATATTTCCTCTCTTTTCACTTATCATATGTACTGTAATATAAATAAATATTTTATATAAATCTTTTCAAAATTACCGATTAAAATGCATAAGGAAAAAAATAATCTAAAGATGTTATATATTTGAATGTTAAAATTCTATAATATTACATTTAAAATTCAAATCATGTTTGATTTAAATTTAGAGGAATTACATAAAAAAGAACACACACACTGCATTTTAATAGATTTAAGATTATGAATAGATAGTTAACAAAGATATTTTATATGAAATATTGAATACAAAATCAGGCTTTTTTTTCAGCAACTACACACACGTATTATGCCCACGCAGATAAGATTTTAAAAACTTTTTAAGCCTTATATATAATTTAGTATTATTCTATATAGCAGAAGTCGTACGGTTTAAATACTACATGAATTTTAGAATTACTTTGATTTAAAATTCATATTTATTTATCTAATGAAAAAGCATTTGTTGTATAATACTTTTAAATTAGACTGTACAGTTTCTATAATCTAGTACTTATGTTTATTTTGTATATCTATGACCATACTTTAAGCTTTTAGAGTAAAGGAATGTGTTTAAATAAATTACTTTCTTAACAAAAGATAACGAATTTTGTTATAGAATGATGCTTTAAAAATTAGATTATTTTTTTTAATTATTTTTATCAATTCCGATTAAACAATTTTACTTAAAATTAGTTTTTATTCAAATTTAAAAATAAAAGAGTACCTCTTTAAGCTGTACACTTTAGAAAGAATTTTATGATTTACTCAAATCTAAGAAAATTGTCAATCTTGAATATTAATTTGTACGTCTAACATGAATTGAAGTAGAATTTTAAAATATCGTCAATATATATATATATATATATGAGACGATTATTATTTTTTATTTTTCGGAAAAAATGAAAAATACCTCGGATATTTAATAAGAAAAAAGTAAATATAATTTCTCCTTTACGGAAATATTCGTTTGGTAAGTTTAATTTGTATATCATATATATTATTTCTGTTGTCAGCATCGCTTTTTTCCACTAATATGTAGCTTGCAACGACAAATGAGGTATCATTGGATACGATTTTTTGCTAACATCTGACCGTTCCATACTGAATTTTAATTAAAAGACTTTGTTGTTTGAAATTTCACTTAAATTAAAAAATCACACTCAGAAAAAGGTATTCATTAAAACTACAAAACATTTTTGTTGAGTACATTTTGGTTGTTTTATCAAAATTGGAGTAAAATTGAACCATTTTACTTCAATTAACAAAACATTTTTGCTGACGATACAAATTTTTTTTTTTTGAATTACAAAAAAAAGTGGTTTTCAACAAAAAAAAAAAAATTTTGTTGATTCAAACAAAATTTCCATTGACCTATATTTAAACAAAATTTTTGTTTAAATATGGGTCAATAAAAATTTTGTTTGAATCAACAAAAAAAAATTTTTTTTTGCAATTCCAAAAAAAAAAAATTGTATCGTCAGCAAAAATGTTTTGTTAATTGAAGTAAAATGGTTCAATTTTACTCCAATTTTGCTAAAACAACAAAATGTACTCAAAAAATATGTTTTGCAGTTTTAATCAGTTTCTTTTTCTGAGTGCACGATAATAGACATTATGAAGTCATCGATATCGATGCAAGCAATAACACCGCCAAGCATGCATTTTTAATCAACAAACCTAACATACGTAAAAGACGTATTACAGGATTCCTTTTTACATTTTTTCAAACGCTCTCGAATCTCCTTCTCAAAATTTCAACCCAGCTGGTTCCGAAATATACTTACCACTGTAAAGGTCTAGAAGTTTCTAGTCTGCCTTCAAAGAGTCGAAAACATTACCGTATATAATCATGTCATTTTTTACGTCTTCGTAACACTAAGTAAGTTATGTTCTCACAAACTTCAACGATGCTCATACTTTTAGGTTAAGTGTTCATATAAATGCATTGCTTTTTTTAGGCATCCACAATATGCTAAGGCAAAGAACACTTGAGGTAGATAGTGAGAGACGTCGTGCGAAAAGTATGGTGACACATCAGACATTGCTTGAGAAATCGAAAACTAGAAACTCAGATAAACTCTCAGAGTGCACATCGTCTCACGACTAGCAATTCACCACAACCATCAACCAACAGATGTTACAAAGGAATGGACTTTCCACCTAAAACTTATTCACAACTTCAACGAATGAAACTGGACATTGAAAGGAAGAGAGTTCAATATAAGTTGTCACTGACATATTGTTGTGCGATACTTAAGTATTGTGATGTGACATTACACACTGTTGATCCAATGGATAAAACTTGCAAATATTGTACTGCTGAGGTCTTAGAAGGAACGTCAACTCTTTGTTGTCATAATGGCAAGATTAAATTGACAGAATTTGTTGTTTGTAATGAACTGAAAGTTTTGATTGAGGAAAATGACCACGTTACCTAAAATTATTTATAGCACGTTCGTCCTGAATTTCACGTATTACTTATATAAGATATCATCAGAAAGAATTGAGAGCTTAAATTTACAAAGGATTGACTGATTTCATTAACAGTGATGATCAGGAAAGGATTCTGTTACCAGGTATTCCTGTGGTTTTGCTGTCATCTTTCATACGCTATCTGAGAAATATGATGTAAAATTATCAAGAGACCATGTCAATTGCTGCTAGGTTTGGCAAGCCTGATATTTTTTCAAATGTGCAACATGGGATCCAAATTGCCCTGAAAAAGTAGTAGAATTGTATTTATTTAAATAGGTACAACACAGGTCTGAACAATAACAAGTGTTTTTACCTTGAAGTTAAAGTCTTTATTCGATGATCTTTTCAAAAACATGTCTTAAGGATTGTCATATCTTATATCTATGTAATAGAACTCCACAAGAAAGGATTGCCTTCACATTTTGCTTATGTTACGACAGTCAGACAAAATAACTGAACCTCAACATGTAGATTACTTGGTTACAGCTGAAATTACTGATCCTCAAACAGACCTCCAACTTTATGAAATTGTTAAATCATGTGTTGTACACTGTACATGTGGTAAATCCAAGCCAAACATGCTTTGTATGATAGACGGCCAATGTTTGTTATATATTTCAATGAAGAAACTAGCATTAACATAATCCGTTATACCAGAGCAGAAATAATGGAATTACTTTTGTACAAGGAGACTCAGTCATAGATAACCACTGGATTGTGCCATACAATCCATACATGACACAAAAGTACAGTGCAAACATTAACGTTGAAATCTGTTCTTCAGTTAGAAGTGTTAAATATTTTTTATAAATATATATACAAGGGCCGTGATTGCGCTTTCCTTCGTTTACACAACAGTGCTGAAGGTCGATAAGAAGTCCGTGTTGATGAAATTCACGTTTACTTGGATTGTTGGTTTGTCATCCCCCCGAAAGCAATGTGGAGACTCCACGAAAGAAATCTGTTTAACCGTTCGCATGACATCGTACGTTTACCAGTGCACTTACAGGAAGAGCAGATGATTTACTTCGATGTTGGAGGATAATTTGGAACGAACATGAGCAAGGGAATGAAACTCATTGCTTTCTTCAAACATAATTAAAAAAATGAAAATGTCAGAGAGTATTTATACAGTGAAATTCCTGAACATTATACATGGATAAAAGACGAATGGAAACCGTGAAAACGATTCGTCAACTCCATCGGTAGAATTTACACCGTCAATCCTGCTCAACATGAAAGATACTTCCTACGTGTTCTTTTACAGTATTTCAAGCATGCTACAATCTACCTTCATTTAAGAACGGCTGATGGAACAGTTTGGTGTCGTTCCAGGAGGCTGGAAAAACTTCATTTGGTGAACAAGGACCAAGAATGGGTAAATTGTTTGCAAGAGGCTTCAAACTTCAAAATGCCTCAGAATCTATATGAAAATTTCACAATTGTCTGCTTATTTTGCACACCAACGAACATTCCGTAGTTTCGGGAAATATTCCAAAGTGATTATCAGAGGATTTCTGCAGAACGCATGACGTTGAAACAAGCAATAACTTAGCTGTATATCGTGTAGAAACACTTTTCCAACAACATGGCCACCGTTGCGAAGATTTCGGATTGTCCCAACCTGCTCACTGCAATTTTCCGCACGACGACAACACCAAAAACGTGGAAGAGGAAATTGAAACTTACCAAAAACTTAACAAAGAGTAGCAGCAAATCGCAGACGACATCTTGGAAGCAGTCAGAATTGGCATGCAGGGATTACTGTTCATCGATAGACATGATGGAACAGGAAAACCCTTCCTTTACAAAACGTTGTACCATATCTTACGGTAACAGGGCATGGGTGTCCTACCTGTTGCTTCTACGGAGAAAACAGCTAATTTGTTGCTAGGTGGAAAAACGTCGCATTCCCTATTCAAAATGTTGATTCCGATTCTTGACACTTACGTCTCATCTATCCGGCCTCATTCAAATCAAGCCTAAGTCCTCATAAGAGCATCGTTTATCATTTGTGATAAAATATAAATGGTTCCGAAACACGCTGCAGCCGATATATCACAATTTGGAGGCAAGACAATCATTTTCGGTGGCGACTTAAGCTACGTACTTTCCGTTGTCAGGTCCGGTAGCAGAGCTACAATAATATAAAAAACATGCAACAATCACCACTGTGGGGAAACAATACACAGACAGTAGCTAACGCAAAATATGAGAACAAATGATCCACAATTCTGTACCTCAATGCGGCAATTAGAAAATAGAGAATTCGAAGTGCAACACGACATTTCACCAAACATTGTGAAGACGCCAAAAGCTTTCTAATGCCACTTAAATGGCCACATTTTTAAGGTTTTTCCCAACTGCCACCATTAATGCCAACAATGTCGATGATTTCATCAGCAATGCCATTTTATGCTCTCAAAATTAAGATTGCATGAGAATCAATGAACAAATTGTCAAAAATATTTTGCACCGAAATATAATATAGTTGTGATTCCGTAAAATGCGACGAGGGGATTTACTACCAATTATATCTTGTAGAGTTCCTATACAGTTTGAACCTAGCAGGACTGCTACCTGATAAGTTAATTTTAAAGATAAAAACAATTGTAATATTAATCAGAAATTTAAATGATACAGAGGATTTAATCAATGGTGCAAAAATGTTCGTTATTCAACTGAATAAATACACTTGTAATTCTCGGTTAACTGACTGTGGAAAACTTTTGTTATTCCACGAATAAATCTAAGTCTTAGAGACCGAAGTATGCCTTTCAATATGAACAGAAGACAGTAACCAGTTAAAATTGTTTTTGCAATGACAATCAATACGTCTCAGGTGCAGACTCTTCTAATATCTGGATTTTACTTATACAATGCTGTTTACTCAACTATACGTTGGTATTATACCATGAAAACCAATATACAACTATACGTTGCGTTCTCAAGAGTTACTAAATTTAACAACATTTTTGTATCAGTCACTGAAAATGAAATGCAATAAATACGAGACGATTCTAACATCCAACATTGTATACAAACACTATACAATTGTATTATATTAAAGTACTAGCTGACTCGTCCGGCATTGCTCGGGCCGCCCTTGATAATAAAATTAAACAAACCTAAAGTTTGTATGATTTTATATCTTTAAACCAATTTTGTATAAAATTATTTATTTAAAGTGCTTTGGACGGCGACTGAAAATCCTTTATTTCCACTTTCCGCCGATACGGGCGCATTCTTATAAAAATGAACCTCCGACACCTGTTCACGCTGCTTGCAGCACCGTATAGTAGGCATACAGGCACGCGCTGCAAACTCTTTTAGTTTCACTTTCCGCCGCCAGGGGGCGCACCCTGTTCCAAAGAAACCACCTTCCGAACGAAACTCCAAATCGTGTCACTTCTGCCTCCGGCACCGTATAGCAAGCGTGCTGCGCACGCGCTCAAATTCCTTTAGTTTCTTTTTCCACCGCCAAGGGGCGCAGTTTGTTCCATAAGAACATCCAAAACGGGTACCTGTTGTATACAGGGAGTTGAATGAACCAATTCCCATTGAAATCATGCCCATAGAACTCTGGAAAATAATGCGCTCCTGGCGGTGAAAGGTGGAACTAAACTCTGTAACAGGAACGAAAACCAAGTCGAATCATCCATCAGGCCGTTGTGATCGGGCCTATAGAACCCGACTTAAGAATGCACAGTTAGATAAAGAAACTTTTAGGATTGCCCGCCAGGGGGCACTTGGTGAAGTGCTCAACAAGAATTCATTTACTTCGATTATTGGTATCCATCAGGTATATAAGGGTTGTGCACTTATTAGGAACATAAATTTAATTTTTACGAAAATCGTTATTCGAAATTTCCTATATTCTTTATACATAACATTTATAAAAGGCTACGTTAGAGGCTAAAAATGTTAAATTTCTTAAATGGAATTTGTTTTGTGTAAATCAGAGCAAGGCGTTAAACACCTCCCTCCCCATACTCGCAAATATAACGAATAATCTGTTCAAGAAAACCACCTTCACCTACATTAACGCGATTATTAAAAAAAGAATTACATTTTTCTGCTAATTAGAACCTAACGAAGACGCTACGCTAAAATAGCCGGCAGATGACAGCCCTTCCCATCCTCATTTTCAAATCTATATCTTAATTATTTATCTAAATTTTTGTTCATTAGCAAATATTGGCAATTATTTCCTTTCATTTTCGCAAACTAAATGTAGGGATCGGCCAGAGAAACAGATCTCTTTGTAGATCAGTTTTTATTGAAAGCCGATCCCTGTCTGAAGCTTTCTCGGATTTTTTTCACTAGATTTTTTCCGGTAGATTTTTGGCAGTTTTTTTGCATAAATTAAGAAACATTATCGGCCGAATTTTTCAAAAATCACATAGTTGGATGCAGAAATTTTTTTGCATGTGCTCCGAAATTTTCAAATTGATATCTTAATTAGTTTTCTTAAAATTCGCTAATTAGTAAAATAATTTCGAATTCATTCATTTCCGCTTGCAAATCCAATGCACCTGTTCGTTTCTTTAGTCATTTTGATTTAAAAGATGGCATTTTCGATACGATGTTTACCGAGATTATAATTAATATGATGGGTAATTATCAAAATATTAAAACTCTGAGATACAGGTGCACATGGCCAGACCTTGAACTATCCACACCTAAATTTTCAGACTTCTAGGTGGGCTAGATTTTGCTAGCCATCGCAAACAAACAAACACGCACACAGAGTGATAGTCCATTGGTAACTGTGTATTTTAGATGTTTTCTTTTCAACTATTTGTACTATTCAAAAGAAATTCCATTGTTAGATTTCAATTGTGTCTACTGTGTTTTATATTTAATAAATTAGATAAATTATTATATATTCTAATTCGATTTTTTAATTTTTTTTAATAATATTATTTAAAAATCTTAAATGCAAATATGGAATAAAATGCATTAATAAAGCAGTTGCAAGTTGTTAAGATCTGTGTATTAAAATGTCCGTTATAAACGTAGATCAACAATCAACTTATCACTAAAAATGATGCATTTAGAAATAATTATTTCAGTTCTGATAACAACATCAATTTTATTCTAAGTTTACTATCAGATACGTTTGCAAATGTTACATGTAGTTTTACACTATAAAATATTAAGCCTAAAAAATAGTAGCAATTTAGTTCTAACTTGAAGACATATTTTTGCTTCATTAGTTAAATTTTTGAAATGACTCCTGTAAACAGAATGTTTTTCAGCATTCAAATGAAATAAAAAATGAAATAAGGAAAGTGTGTCCTGAAAAACGCAACTGAGATTACAAAATTCTGTACAGCATGAAACAAGAACAAACAATCATGCTTCAAGCATAGATTATGAAACTTTTTTCAACACATCTAGAAAACTGTTAAGAAACTTCACCGTTAAATAAGTCGAAAGAAGATACGTATGTCAGGAGTTTGGAAACCATATACCACATTTAATTATATAATTTAATTTAATATTTATCATTTTTCTATATTCTCCTTTAAAAAAATTAAATGCAAATATAAAAAAAACACTTATAACAAAGCAGTTGCAAATTGTTAAGATGTGTTTATTAAGTTGTCAGTTTTAAACGTAGAACAATAATCAGCCTATCTGTAAAAAAGTATGTCGTTAGAAATAATTGTTTCAGCCCTGATAACAACATCAATTTTACTACAATTTCACTATCATATTCGTTCGCAAATGTTACATGTAGTTTTGTACTTTAAAATATCAAGCCTAAAAAATTAGTTGGAATTAAATTATTATTTGAAGACATATTTTTTCTTCATGAGTTACATTTTTGAAGTGACTGCTTTAAACAGAATATTTGTCAGCAATGAAATAAATAATGAAATAAATAAAGGATAAAAATGAAATAAATAAAGTGTGCTCTGGAAAAACGCAATTGACATTACAAAATTTTGTACAGAAAGAAACAATAATAAAATATCATGCGTCAAGCATAGATTATACATTATTTTCCAACATAACTAGAAAACTGTAACGAAACTTCACCGTTAAATAAGGCGAAAGAAGATATATAAGTTAAGATTTTAGAAATCATATAACACATTTAAAAATCCAGTTTTAGCAATTACCTTAAAATAGTCAAAAAGTAGTTTAATTATTTTGTACAGCCCTGCATATGATCTATAGATTTTCGTATATACCCCGTAGCATACTAAAATTTAGTTCAGTTGGAAAAATTACCACATATTAAGCTAAAATTTAATCCAGGTAAAAAACACATAACACAACTTAAAACGCATTCCCAGCAATTGCCAAGCATAAACGGCAATGTATATCTTGTTCTTCATGTAGTCGTTTATATGTGTTTATTTCTATTCGACAAACTTCTATTTGTATATTAAATATACGAGGGCTATCCAGAAAGTAGATTACGTTTTGGAATAAAAAATAAACAAAGTATAGGAAACAAATTTTATTATATACAGATGAAAGCCACACTCAAGTACTACTTTTCTACATAGTCACCATACAAATTAAGGCATTTATCGTAGCGATGTACGAGCTTGGAAATGCCTTCGTCGAAAAATTCGGCCGCCTGCGCCTTCAACCAACAGTTCACGTGTTTCACCCATGTTTCGTCACCAGTAACGATGCGATCGAGTAAAGAGTCACCATCCTTATAGTAAGCGTCCAAAAAGTTCAACGCTGCAGCCATTCGCTGATTTTTGTGGTCCTCTGTCAAGATTTTTGGAATCCATCTTGCACAAAACTTGTGGTAACCAAGCTTTTCGCTGATGATTTCGTGCAACAAACTTCGCGAAATTTGTGGAAAACTCAAAGAAAGTTCCGTTATTGTGAACTTATTACTGCACGCACCTCGCACCTCGCGGGATTTTCAATTAACGCAGACATTTCAAACCGTCACAGTATCTGAACGGAGCACAGCACGAACCTCTCACTAGCACGGCTAGATGCCGACTGAGCTGCGCAACGCTCTGACCCCAAGATGGCCGCGCTAGCCCCGCCCCTACGGACACAGACGAAAACGTAATCTACTTTCTGGATAGCCCTCGTAGTTCATCAGGTAAAAACTACCAGTAAGCAATTCACTCCCACAGGGAGTAACACTTACGAGTACCTTTGTGCCGCCCTATCTATGATCACCAGCACACACCACATCATATTAAAAAATTATTTAAACTTAAAAACCTCGAACAAAAATTAAAAACACACTTCTCGAATTTTTTTGCGTATCCCTGTAAATGGACGATAAATGTAATGCACACCATACTTTTCAGTAAGAAACTTTCAGCACACTTCGGTAATGCATATAAATTACATTATGTTTGAAATGGTGTAACAAAATTAAAATATACTGCAAAATATATTTATCCGTACACCTTTATATCACATACTTCTTTTGTTTGACAATGTAAATGAATGAATTATAAATGAATTTCACTCCATATTGTACAAAAAGGATATTTTAGTGCACTTCATATCTGCAAATCAATTTCATTATGTTTCAAATGGTGTAACTTCAACAAAATGCACTTGGAACGATTTTTTTTGCATTGACTGTGATGTTACGGAATACTTTTGACTGTCCCTGTACATGAAAGATAAATGCTATTCATTCCACTTTCAATTACAACCGTGGTAGAAGAAGCGTCAATAACATATAGAAATTGAATGGCAATCCGAGTATATTTACGAGACTAGAGTACGATATACGGAAAGACAAACATACGGACTACATACGAAAAGACAAACCAAACACTTTTCAACTATGTTGGAAAGTGTTAAAAGTGGAAAAGAACTCCGTTTGGCAAAATTGGAAATCCTGAGTAAGCTTGTTCACGTTTTTATATTTATTTCAGCAATAAGAGTCAAGTAATATGGACGATTCCTGCTTGAATTATATATCGTCTTATTTGCTAATAACAGATAAATTGCTTTGCAACTTTTGTATACAAGAAATACTGTAAAAGAAATTCTGTAAACTGTATGAAAATTTCAATCAAATTCTTGGACCATAAACTTGTCATTTGTAAGATTTTCGGCTTCTTACGAGAAATAACATGTCGTTCTCAGTTCTAAAATAGATATAATGTAAAAATCTTGTCACCCTTAACATTACACTAGTATTTAGTAACAGTGCTTTTATAAAAATAAAAATAATTACATTTATTAGCTTTTCAAATATTATCTTGATCTAAGTCGTTTAAAACATAAAATTTTATTCCTCCAATATTTAATGTAGTCTTTTATTTTATCGTCTTATGTACTTTTCTTTTAATCCAAAAATGTTTTTAAATAATAATAATAATATTAATGTCTATATTTGTACCATCCAATGTTATATAAAACAATTAAACATACTGCAGTATTTATGTGGTCTTATTTGTATTTCTGTCAATCATATAAAAATATATTTTAAAGTCTTATATTACGCAAAACAATTTTGCTTTTTTGTAAAAATTGGTGTTCTTCAACTATGATAAACTTACGACAATAGTTCTCAATACTTAGGATATTTTTGAGAACTATATTCTAATATTAATTTATGTACAAAATAGGAAAAGTAAAGACTTTATATATTAGTCCTTTTATCATCAAAAATCTATTAGAAAATAGCATAATGCTGAATATTTAATAAATGTGCTGATAAATTATTGTAATGGTGGTAAAATTATTTAATTAGTAGTAGATAAACTTTAAAACATATAACTTAAAAATATTTTAACCTGAATATTTCCTAATTAATTATTTTAAAAGAAAGTGTATTTTGAAAATAATCGTCAAATATATTTTTATGTGGTAGTTAACTATTACAATTTTGAAGCAAATAATCCGATAATATATCATTAGAAAATTAACAAAATAAAGTCATTAAAAATTCATAATAGTCTTTAATAATTATAAACTGTGACCATTAAAAACATATAGTTTATTTGAAACTGAATCCCATAGGTATAAGGAGTGTCAATAATGTTAGGAAGTTTCTCGATTAAATATTTATAAATGTATTTTAAAATGTTAATGCAAAAAATTAGAGTTATTTAATGAGACATTCTAAACAACGCTATCAGTTAGGAAAAAAAAAATATATATATTTCAGTAATATTCAGAATAAATTTTAATACTAATCGCATACTTTTTAAAAAAAGATAATTATTAAGAGAAAATGTTTTAAATTTTCAGAAATTATGTAGACATTTTCACATTGTATGACTTTTAGAACTTCAAAATTTTTCTGGTGACTGTTATAAATATTTATCGTAGATAGTTATGCTTATTAATTATTCTGTTATGTATATACATTAGATATAATTTAAATAGTTATTTATACAATTTGAGTTTGAATATACAATTGTAAACAATACATTTCATAAAGGAATTATTTTTATTTTAGCACATTTATAGTTTTCCTGTAGTCATTCTAAATGTTCATACAAAAAAAGAAAAAAAATGGATAATTGTAGGGCTCATTTCTAATATATGTATCATCTGGAGTAATAAAGCTATAAAGCTATAAATTTAGAAGATTCCAAACTAGCACAACATTTACTAAAATAATATTATAGTTATTAATTAAAATCAGACTTTAAATTAATTATATTTTCTGTGAGCCATTAAATAAAATTTCTTCAATTAACCTTTTTCATATAAACTATATCTGCTCGCATAAAAGGTTTAAATGTTTTGATGAATTTCTTGCATTTTGCATTAAGTTTGTCATATTACCGAGTTATCCATGATTCCAGAAAGCATTCTTTATCTTTAGAAACCTTGAAAACCAATATATTTTCGAGATTTATAGAACAATTTATATAAACAATAAAACAAAGCATTTTTTTTTTTGCTGACACTGATTTTTGGATGCGATTCTGAGTATATGTTAATGATAATTAGACATATAATTAACTAATTTGGTCCTGTTAGAATTTTATACGATGAATTTATAATAATGGGATTTATAAAAAATAACATTCTTTATAAAGCTTAGGCGATTTTAAACTAGTGAAACATTTACTATAACAATATTATAGTTATTATTTAAAATCAGATTTTAAATGAATTCATTTTTTGTGAGTCGTTTTATAAATACTTCAATTAAAACTTTTCATTTAAACTACATCTGCTCGTATAAAAAGTTTAAATGTTTTGATTAAATTTTCTGCATTTTGTATTAGATTTGTCACATTATTGGAATATGTTTTTGACGCTAACTCATCTGCTAGTTTCGTTATGTGTCATGGAGCTAAAGATATCTTTTAGTTACAAATCTATATAAACTGTAATAAAAGGACAGATGTCTCTTAATCTAAGACAACAGAATATAAACACGAAAGAAAATATGCAATAACCTCTTCCGAGTTATCCATGATTCCGAAAACCATTCCTTATCTTCAGAATCCTTGGGAACCCATATATATTTTCGAGATTTACAGAACCATTTATAAAAACAAAGTTTCTTTTGCTGACACCGATTTTCGGAAACGTTTCAGAGTACATTTTAAAGTGTATTAATCAGTTTTCTGAGCCCAGAATTTAAATTTTTCGTATGCTTTCAATTATCAATTAAACATTTCCAGCTGCGTAATTGAATTCATACATGCACCAGTAACAAAATAATATTAATTTTAAAGTTAATGTTAATGCTGTTAATTTATCATGATTTTTTGTAAAACATGTTTGTTGAACATGAAAAAAAAGTTTTCTTGAGATTTGATAACATCCTTAAAACCGATCTTTCGTTATTGGGAAAATTGATTAAAACACTAATAATATACTCGAAAACGTTTCCGAAAATCAATGCAAGGAAATAAACTATATTTTTATAAATTCATCTTTAAATCTCAAAAGTACGAGGGTAAGTCATTAAGTAAGTCGCAAAAGACAATTAAATAATAACTTACAATCATATTTACTTCAAACCTATTTTATTTCTAAACATATTCTTCACCAATATTTATGCACTTGTATCACTGTTTTATCAGAGCCCCAACACCAGCTGCATAGCATTCTTTTTGTTGATGTCTCAGCCACATTAAGACTTCAAGTTGAACTTTTTCATCATCTGTGAACATCATCTTACTTCCAATAGGGTTTATAGGGAAAGTCCAATAGGGAAGAAGTTGTCAACCAAAATTTTGAATTGCCTCCTGTGTTCAACTTGAAGTCCTAATGTGGCGGAGACAGCAATCCAAAGAATGCTATGCAGCTTGTTTGGAGCACTGATAAAACGGTGATATAAGTGCATAAGTATTGGTGGACAATATCTTCAGAAATAAAAATAGTTTTGAAGTGAATATCATTGTAAGATATTATTTAATTATCTTTTGTAACTTAATGACTAACTCTCGTATAATGGTTTCTGAGATTTCTAGAGATAAAGATTGCTTTTTGGAAAAGTGGTTAACTCTGAAGAGGTTATTGTATATATTTGTTCGTGGTTATATTATATTTTCCTAGATTAAGAAACATGTATTTTTCTTACTGTATACTAAAGGATACGATAGTAAATTCCTCTTGTATATATGTATTCTATGCGTTTGTTTGATGACAACGTAAATTGAAACCGCATTTTCTCTCATCTAAACATGAATAAAATAGCTGTAAATGAACATTATTTCATACAGTGCTCGAGAGCTCGAACTAAAAGCTCAGCCACTGAAAAATCCTAAGCTATACAAAGAAACTAAAACCTGAGATCTCTACATCTGTGTTCATTACATTAAAAAACAATTTATATGTTGTCTGTTTCTTGAGAAGTATGCAGAATATTTAGCTCTAGAGAACTTTAGATACTCGTTGATTGTATTTTGCTATTCATCACGTATTACGTAGTAACAATCATACATAAAAAATATTCATATAATTTCTTTAAGACAATATTATTATTCTTATATTTTCAACAACTACAAGAATGATTTTTAGCGATATTTTAAACTATTCTCAATTTATTAATTTGTAGGTACGTTTGTGAGATATTTGGCGAATGTATTTGTGTTAATTTTGAGTTCATTTGTTTCATAAAGTTACAAGATATATTTTATTATTTATTATTGAGTTGTTTTAATTTTTATTTATAATTAAAAAACATTTTCTTCTAGCTATAAAGTTATATTATAGTTGCAATGTTACAATGATTGGAGAAATCTATAATAAATTATAAAAATAGATAAATTTCTATACCATAAAATACATAATATATAAATGTAAAATTAATAATAATAATCAAAAAATTGTAAGAAGAAATAGCATATAAACAATTATTTAAAATATGCCAAACTGATAATTTTTAAAATGCCCACATTTTTAAAAATTGAAATACATACGTGAAATTTAGTTTTAACGCGTATAAATAATACATAAGCTTAAAAAATACTTAAAATGATACGCATTTCATCTGGGTTAAATCTAAAAAATAATTTAAAACTTTCGTTACACTGCCAATTTACAGATATTATTTTGAGAAAAGTTTAATTTAGAAGTATTTTTATTGTATTTATAAACGTTACTCATCTTACATATTCCATGTAACATTTTCCTATCTTTATATAACAAAAATGTGTGGAAAAGCGTATATAAATTAACAAGTTGGAAATTGTACGTCAAACGTTACAAACGAGGTGCGTTCGTACGCACGTTTTAGAATTAAATTCATGATATCCCATGCGTAGAACGGGCTAAACAGCTAGTTAAGTATATATTTTATGACACTGTTCATACAAATATCTTAACTAGTTATATAAATATTCAGATATATATGTATCAGCTAGTTATATAAATATTCAGATCTTGATGATTTTTAATTCTGTGAAATGAATTATATCGTCTGCAGATTAATTTCTGTAATAAAATAAGTATCTCGGTCGCTTGACGATTTAACATCCATCGGAAGCTCCTCTAACAAAAAAGCACCGATTTAAAAAAAAAAATCAAATTTCTTAATAAATATTTTTATTAATATCTCCTAAAGTTTTGATTCGATTTTAATAAAATTTGAAATGTCTCGACAAAATTCTGCAAAGATAATATATTTTAAATTGCAAACCATTTGGTTGGGTAGTTTTTGCGTTGTTATATGCGGACGGACAGACAGACGGACGGACAGACAGACAGACGGACGGACAGACGGACGGACCAAACGACGACTATAGGTGCTACGTATTTATATAATTACGAACGCACCTAAAAAGTAAGTGATACATAATTTATACTTCATATATCATAATTTACAACAATTTTTTAACATAAAACGTAATGTATGATGCATATCTACTTTCTTACATCACTAAAGAGATCTAGTATACTAATATTTACGTGGCAGAGGTGAACAAAACTACTTCATATTCCAAAAAATATTGTATAGACATTACATAAAATGGCGGTTTGCATTTACGCTTCCAGTTACTAATATTATTGAATATATTTGTCTTGTAAACTATCATCATATGTTTGTAAATTCATTAAAAATATATATTCTGAAGGTCCATTTAATAATATATTAAATATTTGCCACCTGTTTGAATTGAATGTTATGATTTAGGTATACATATCTTTTATTACAAGCTGTTTAAGATTTGTGCATCATTAATTATTATCATACATGGAAGGAAGTAAAATATTATAATTGACAAAATATATATGACAAATATAAAAAATAATATAATCTAACTTATGTTTACACTTTTAACAATAAATTTAAATATTTACACTTCTTTTAATGAAAAACCTTCGATGACACTTTTACACAATATAAACCATGAAGTTTATGTTTAAAAATATATCAGATACTAAAATAGATCATGCATTATTATTACCTTTTAAAATATTCTAATTATATTGTTTCACCCGAAGCAGATAATATATATCTTTTTTTTTCTTTGCATCATTAAATATGATACAAATCACTGAAATGACAATAAATTTAAATAATTCAGGATGTATTCATCTGGTTAAAGAATATTTTGCAATATATTCATTTATTCATCATATACACCTGTGGCAATTTCAATGACCAAAGATAAACTCTAAAGTAAAATCTTTGTTATAAATATAATCACAAACTAAAACAAATAACAATACATGTGATCTACAATTTAATACATTTGTGAAAAAAAGGTCGAAGCACAAATATTTCACTATGCGCTCTTTGATTAAAATATGAAATAATAAAAAAGTTTATTTTATAAAAGTTAAATTAATATATTTCTCACATATTGTTGAAAACATTAAGGTTTCCGTAATATTTTTAATTATTAAAAAATGTTACCTTCAACATACAGTTAAATATGTGCCTGATAAATAATAAATTTTGATTATGTATATTTCAGAGTGTTTATATTTTCAGCTGTATTTAAAAGATAAACAAAAGAAGACTGTTTTTAGCAATAACATTAAAATATTGCATGACGTATACAATCAGTGCATATTTAATTGTTTTATTCGAAATTAAAATTTCTTTATATGTTTTCAGAATAATAAATGTTTTCAAAACACCCCAATAAATAAATCGACGTAAAAAAGCTGTTTTTTTTTTTTTTTTTTGCTTTTGTTAAAACCATTCATATTTGACTAACGCTGTTTTGTTTACAAGAAGCACGTTATTGAAACTTTTACACAACATTGAATAAAATGTGAGGAACATATTCAATGCTGAGTTGCCATGAATATCATAGTGTTTTTTCAATATCATATACTGATAGTGTTAAAATCATGCAATTAATTCCGACATAGTATACGGGCAAGTAGAGTGTCGACCGATAATTTATATTAAAATCTTATTTTTGTCTCTAACAACGGAATATGAATAATGAAATATGCAACTGGTATCGAAATAACAATAACAGCAAATGTTTGTATTAAAAAAAACGATGATTGGCCTTTTGCCTTAAATATTTCTGATAGTTTTCCAAAATCAGTTCGATTACTTTTATATGACATGAAATTCGATTATATATTTATAACATGAAATTCAGTTATATTTTATATAACAGTAAAATCGTTTAACTTTTTTATAACATAACTTGAAATTGTTATTTATTTAGCAAATTGTTGCAAATTGTTGTTGCAATATTGTCAGGTCCCTGGCACCTATAGGTTTAAAAACTATTGTTAGGGAACTATTGTGATTATTATCTTATTATTATCTTATTGTGTGTGTATCTTTTGTGTACGGAGAAGCTTTTCAGTACTGGAATCTTAATCCGGAAGGTAGCGAGTTGAATACAATGGGAGAAGTATGTCCTTTGTGATGTGGTCTTTAATAGATAAGAAAGAGATTGCACCCATTATTTAGGATGACAGACCTTGGAAACAGACCAGGAGCCCCGTAGACAGAAAGGTTCTCTGGAGAATGACCAGAGAGGAAGTTAGTTCGAACGCAGGACTGGAGCGTGTAGGTTGGTTGTTCAGAGAGCAGCTCTGGGCACGTGTGTGGAACGAGATCTCTCAAAAGGAAGAGATATAGCGTGTGTGAGATTAATAGAAATCTCGGTTCAGAGTGAATGAGCGTAGCCTAACGGTACACAGAGGATAGTTCTCTGTAATTATTTTGATTTAAATGTTAAACCGGATAATTTACATCCGAGTTCAAGTGTAAATATTGTTAATAAATTGTTACTTTAAGTTTAATTGAAAGTGTTTGGTTTTTCTTGAATATACATCAAGTATCGTGTCCGATATCACGTATTCATATCGGTGGTGGCAGCATATCAAAAGACCGGATTATATTTCGAAGTTGAGTGGACGGAGAAGTGTAATCCGACAATGTTGGCAGCGATGGGATCTGAATCACCGAAGACCAGTGCCAGTTAGCCGTGTTACAGAGAGTTTGTACCGGATCGTCCAGCGGAAGTATTTGTGCCCTATCGTCGTAGAACAGTGCCAGTTAGCCGTGTTAAAGAGAGTTTACGCCGGATCGCCTAGCGGAAGTGTTCGTGCCCTATCGTCGTAGCCCAGTGCCAGATAGCCGGGTTACAGAGAGTTTGTACCGGATCGCCCAGCGGAAGTGTTTGTGCCCTATCGTCTTAGACCAGTGCCAGTTAGCCGTATTACAGTCAGTTTACGCCGAGTCTCCTAGCGGAAGTGTGTGTGCCGTATCATCGTAGACCAGTGCCAGCTAGCCTATCGTCATTACAGTGAAGTGAACTAGTGATGGTGCTGTGAGTAGTGTGTTTGTGCATAGTGAGGCAAGGTACAGTGATTGTTTCCCGAGAGTGCAAGATTTACCCTGTGGAAAAGTGAGCAGAGAATTGCCCCAGCGAATAAAGTACGAGGTAAGGTGTTTTGATAATTTTACTCTACTGACATTCTCGAACCTACTGTTTTTTATTGTGTATAATTGATGGTAATTTAAGTTAATGTTGGGGTTAATTTATGATAATTTATGTGCAATATAATAATGGAGGTAAATCAAATGAGATATTAACAGCCATTTTACACTATTGTTTTAAGAAAAGGATCTTATATTAATTACTAGAGGTGATTTTCTCATTTTTTTTTTACAGATAGGATTAATGATTAAAATTAATGCTATGCGTTAATAGTTAAAAGGAATAATTGAATTTTTTTTAATTTAAATTATTATTAAAGTAATATTTAATTTAAGTTATATTATTGTTTTAAGTTTGAAATATTGATAGTAAAGGAGGAAAGCAAATTTGTGTAGAATTTAAATTAAATTGAAATAACCTTCAAGGAAGAATTTAAGGTCTAAAGAAAAAAAAAAGTGCTGTGATTTACTTTTTAATGTGAGAACTAATTTTGAAATTGAAATATTTTATTGAGATTAAATTTAGGAATTGATGTGTATTCCATGCAAATTTTTGTTAGGTGGATATTTTTATGTAGTGATTGGCATTAGTGTTTTACTCAAATTGCAATGTATCAGTATTATTGTGTAAATGGTATTTTATTATTTAATTGTATAAATTTAAAATCTGTATTACATAATAATCAAATTGAAATTATTGTTACTGTATTGGAAGCAAGTAGTGGGGCACCATTGTTAAAGGAAATTTATCATTTTATTATTACTTATTTGAAATATGTTAAATAGTGTAATGTGTGGAGGTAATTTATGAGGGTAGGATTTGAGGAAATATTAATTTGATATTGTGCTTAAGTATTATTGTAGGGTGGTAATAATTATCGGTAGAAGGTATTTCTTTCTTACTAAAAATAAAAAGGGTGGATCTTCAGGCGATATGTGAAGCGTTAGGGATTGAAATCTCGGAAGATGATACCAGGTTTAAGCTTAAGAAAAAGATAGTGGAGAGCGACGAATATGAAGAGGGGGCCATTATGGAATTATCTAACACTATTGTTACGGAGAGGTTAGAAAAGGTAGAAAGGGAGGAAAATTTAAAGTTACAACGGGAAAAGTTAGAAAGGGATGAGAGGTTAGAACGGGAAAAGGTAGAAAGGGAGGAAAAGTTACAACGAGAAAAGTTAGATAGAAAAGAAAGGTCTGAAAAATTGAGATTGGAACATGAGTTAGAGTTGGAAAGATAAAAATTCAAAGTTCGGCAAATAATTCTAATGGGTCTAGAGAATATAATCATGAGAGTAGCCTAGAGAAATTGTTTAAAATTGTTAAAACTTTGTCTATCAAAGTTCCAGAAGGGACTGAGGGATGGAATCTGTTTTTTAGCAGTTTAGAACGGGCATTCCAAACAAAAAATGTACCGAAAACCCAGCAGGCCGAAATTTTGCTAAATATGTTAGGAGATAAGGCCGATAACTTGCTAATATACACTACTAGGGAACAAATTGAGAGTTATGAGAAGTTAAAGGAATTAGTTCTAAGGGAACACGAGCCGACACCGAAGGCGTGTTTGGAAAATTTCAAGAAGGCTAGAAAGAATCAAAATGAAACTCATGTATTATTTGTATCGCGTTTAATAGCAACGTGGGAAAATTACTGTAAGATTAGAGGTGCAGATACGTATGAAAAGGTTAATCAGTTAATTGTCACGGATAAGTTGTTAACTACTTTAGATGAGGAAACCGCGACGCATGTTGGATTAACTCAGCACAGTAATTGATTAGAAGTTTCTAAAATTGCTAAGGAATGTGATAATTTCTTTGATGCTAAACAAAAATCTTATGCGGTAACTTATAAGGGTTATAAAGGTAAAGAAAGGTATGTGAATAATGAAGATTCTAGAAGGGCAAAAGATGAGGGATTTAGTAGTAATTGGAGACAAAATGGGAATAATGAAGTTAGTCCATTTTTGTGTAGGAAACCGGAATATAAGAAACCTAATGATACGATGCCTATCTGTTTCAAGTGTGGTTTACGAGGACATGTTCAGCGATTTTGTACAAAAGGAAATAATGAGGGAAGTAATCAAATTAATAACCGAAAAGAACCAAGGGAATTATATATTATATCATTCATATATATATAATATTATATCAATAATGTCTCAGTGCGAGGAATTAAAGAATTACAAAGGGGAGCGAGTATGGCAAGAATCGGAGCAGAAGGGAATTGGAGAACTAAAGTTATTGGAGAGAAGTTAAATAAACTCGAGAAAGTGGAGGTTAGTGTAAATGGGAAAATAGCAAAAGGATTAGTGGATTCTGGTTGCGAAATTAGCGTCGTTCATAAAGATTTAGTACCAGCAGAAAAACTAAGAGGGGCTAGCAGCATCTATTTACAAGGGATATTTGGTAAGGCAGTGAAATCGCCATTAATTCAGTTACCTTTAGCTATTCCAAAACGCGGAGAAACTAATGTAATTCATCAGGATGTACTTTGCGCGATAATTGATAATAGTAAGGAACAGGTAATTTTACATGCTAACGTGGCTAATGAATTGTCAGGGTTAAACAACGAGAAATCATTAAGAGAATCGGTAGAAAGGGAATGTAAGGAAGATAGTAGGAACAAAGTGAAGGAAGGGGAAAGGATTGGAAATGAAAATAATAACCGTTATGTCGTAGAAACGAGATCGATAAATTTGCAAAGTCACGAGAAGGAAAAAGTCGAGATAGAGAAAAATAAGATTAATCGAGTTACGGAAAGTAGTTTAAATGTATTTCAGGAATCCCAAATAAATTGTAAAGATTTAGGGAAAGCTTGGGAATTAGCTGAAAATGATAAAGGGTCTTACTATCTTGGTAATGGTTTATTATATCATAAAAAGAAATTGGTAGATGAAACTATAGATCAATCAGTATTACCTAAATTTAGAAGGGAGGAAATTCTAAAATTAGCGCATACTTCCTTATATGGAGAACATCACGCGGTTAAGAAAATGTTAGACAGAATCAAGCATTCATTTTATTGGGAAAATATGGCGGAGGAAGCTAAAACGTTTTGCGAATCATGTGTAGAATGTCGTTTAACGAGGGAAATGAATGGAAGTGATACGGAGAAAGAGGAAACTGGTCAACCTGCATATGTAATTGAGTTAGTGGACGAGAGTAAGAAACTAGTGTATCAAAAGGAAATGAGAAAATTTATGGCCAAAAATAAAGTAGTCGATATTGTCTTGGATAGTGACGGGGAGTTTGAAGACTGTAGGAAAGATCTGTTATTAGACAGAGAACAACCGGAAAATAAAGACAGGAAGGGATTTGAAATAAAAGGGTTAACAAATGTTCAAGTTGGGGACATAAAATAAATCTTAAGGAAAAATAAGGAATTATTTATGGGTCCTATCCAACTGGTAGAAATGGAGAAAAATCCGATTGGTCGTAAACCGGAAAGGGGTAAGATAAGGCAGAAATTGTACAATGTCTTTATTACGTACAAAGTGGACTTGGACAGGCAAGTGCCTGATTGGTTAGAGGAAAATTTAATTAAGACCTCAGAGGCAGAAGTTAGCCATTCAAGCGGGTGCATTGCGTAAAGAGATGTACCAATTAAGTTAACGAGGAAGGACTGGAAGGAAAAAGTTGTACCGCCTCCAGTAATATCAGCCTAAGGACTGACATTGAAATGACATAATACTAGTGCAACTTTATTTTTTTTTGTGTATTTATAATTGTATTTGCATCATGTGTTTATAACAGTGTATAAAAATATTGTGTAATTTTTTTCTGTAGTTATCACATTAGTATATGGTTCATTAGAGATGTCAGTAGGTAATTTTCAGACACCTTGAAATATTTATATAATAGTAATGAAGAAAATCCTACCAAGGAACTGTTGAACTCTTCTTTGACATTACATAGTTTTGAGGAAAATTAGTCCCTAAAAGGCATATTTTCCGCTAAGGTGGGAGGTGTCAGGTCCCTGGCACCTATAGGCTTAAAAACTATTGTTAGGGAACTATTGTGATTATTATCTTATTGTGTGTGTATCTTTTGTGTACTGAGAGGCTTTTCAGTACTGGAATCTTAATCCGGAGGGTAGCGAGTTGAATAAAATGGGAGAAGTATGTCCTTTGTGATGTGGTCTTTAATAGATAAGAAAGAGATTGCACCCATTATTTAGGAAGACAGACCCTTGGAAACAGACCAGGAGCCCCGTAGACAGAAAGGTGCTCTGGAGAATGACCAGAGAGGAAGTTAGTTCGAACGCAGGACTGGAGCGTGTAGGTTGGTTGTTCAGAAAGCAGCTCTGGGCACGTGTGTGGAACGAGATCTCTCAAAAGGAAGAGATATAGCGTGTGTGAGATTAATAGAAATCTCGGTTCTGAGTGAATGAACGTAGCCTAACAGTACACAGAGGATAGTTCTCTGTAATTATTTTGATTTAAATGTTAAACCGGATAATTTACATCATACGATAGAGCCATTTTCATCGTCCAAGAAAAACTGAAGCTTTGAAAATAATTCCTTTATGGCCAAATCTCAATCATTTTATAGTTATTTTGATTGCAGTGATTTGTTTTTCCTTCATTGTCAGTGTTTAAACTATAATAATCACAAAAATCCTTAATGACAGCTATCTTACATTCCATAATAATTACATAAAAATTAGAACTTAATTTTTAAAAGCGTATAAGAAGGAATTCTCCGTATTCATAAAATTAATTAGTAAAATAAGTATGCTACAGAGAATGCTTACGAAGTTTCGTAATGTTCTGGAATGATATATTATTTAAAATTTTGAACAAATCAGTGACATTTATTCTTTTAGAAGCAGGTACTTTGAGGATTTATGGATTCCTTTTATTAAAAATGAGGAATAGTTAGTTAGTTTACGTTTTCTAAAACAATTAACATGCCTATTAAACATTTCTCTTCTTAAAAAGCTACTCTGTATGTACTCTTTTCTGTCTGTTATTTATATGATAATAATTTGTTTTCTATTTCATATGCTGAAAAGTATTTAAATAAGAGGATCTGTATATTAAATGTACTTATTCAACGTTATATTATGTATTAATGTACATAAGAAAATATTTAACGTTCGTTATTCATAAAGATAGCTTGTTTTATTTTAGTTATTTAGATTAAAAAAACAGAAAAAAGAAGCATCAACAATTTCTTGTCATTTCTTATTTGTTATAGTATACCACTTTACAATGCATTTGTATTCATCATTTATTTATTTTTAACTATAAACAGTAGAATTTCTTAAACGTTAATACTATTTTGTAATGGAAATTAAATGACAATTATTTTGCTTACTAAATAAGAAATAAAAACATTTTTACATTTTTTATTTATTAGAATGTATAAATAGAATAAAAATGTATTTTACGTTATTTCCCATAGTGGTTTTTCTGTCTTACTTTTCTGTGCATAAAAAGTACATTTTATTATTTTTTAAAAGTAAAAGATCATTTTTTAATTATAAAATCTGCTATTTTATGTGGTGGTGAAATATTAAATTTAAAAATCAAATCATTCAGAAAATTATAATATTTGCAACCATAGGAAAAAAAGCAGTTGCAAATATTTTTATCGCAAAAATTGTAATTAAATTGTCTTTCATATACAGGGTGGTTAAATTATAAGTATCTCCATTTGTAGCTGTCTGTAGCTGGAAGGAATGATTCGAATGAAACCAAAATCGGTACACTTACTATTCGAGAAGGGGGAAGAAGAATGGAACAATAAAATATAATTGCAAGAATCACCGACAGATGGCGCTACTTAGTGTGAAATGTAATGTGTAATATAAGAACAAAAAATTAAGGCGTCAAACCGTATGGCACACCTAATTTATTGGAAAATGTCACAGTGAACGTGGTTACGCTTTTGCATAGCGGTGCGTATCAAGTTCAGGTTCCACACAGTCATTGTGCTGGAGGACACAATCCAGGCGGTGCACGACGTGCTCAACTGCGGAATGTAACGCATCAGGATTGATGTTTCACACATGTTGTGATATGCGGTAAAGTCATTGAGGTTTGCGACACCTCCACGGTACAAAATATTACACATACATTTAACACTCAAAAGCGCCATCTGTCGGCGATTATTGCAATTAATTTTTTTATTGTTCCATTCTCCTTCCCCCTTCTCAAATGCTACGGGTACCGATTTTGTTTTCATTCCGGTTATTCCTTCAAGCTACAGAGAGCTCCAAATAGAGATACTTATAACCACCTGGTATATATAGTCCTAGAAATACATTAAAAATTCATGTTTCAACTTTCTGCTTTAATCGTGAAACATTTGGAAATAAAATAATTAATCTGCAGTTGATTACAATCAAGAAGAATATCTGTTTTTTGAAGGAAATGAAATTTGTATAAATGCTATTTACATTCCCGTTTACAAAAAAAAAAAGTGCTTATAAATAAGTACTTGAATATGCATGACTTTTTACAGCACAATTATATAATTATTCTAAAATAACTTAAAATGATTTATTTCAACTTAAAAGGGCACTAAAAACAAAATACATATATATGGAATTTCAGGTTATTATCTTCATGCATAAATTAAAACTAGTTTATAATCTGTTGTGAATGGTTGAGTACACGTAATATAGCTGTATAAATATAGCTATATATATATATATATGTCAAATAGGATCTCTTATTAATTCCCATATTAATAAAAGATCTAATAATAATTTCAGAAATTCTATTGCTCAAGAGAAATAACTGAAATTAGGAAAATGAATTCTCATTACTTATTCTTTAGTTTTAGAAGAGAACATTAAATGTATAACATAATAGAAATAAATTCAAACATTATATTTTAATTTTTTGTAAAATGACATACAACAGTTTTTTTTCTTTTTATGTAGGAACAGATTAACTTCAAGCCAAACTGTCTTTCTAATGTAGATCTCGAAATCTAATAGAAATCATTGGCTTACAAGTTGTGATTATAAAGCCTGATCATAGTATCTGATGTTCACTTCGATATGGAAGGGAAATTCAATTAGTCAGCAATACTTTTGTTATAACTTTACACAGGTATGAACGGTACTTTTCCAATGGGTTCCCTGTATCCCGAATAAAGCCCAATTAAATGTTTATAATCAATGAATGTCTCCATAAAATCATTTATATTTAAAATGATTTCTGCAATCTCAAAATGAAAAATTGCTGCCGGCGAGAGACATAGTAAACATTCTAATGGAAAATGGACTTTTATGATGACATAGATATATAATGACAGAAAAAGATTTAGCATGATCTTTAAAATCTTTGAAATCTTTTTATATAAATATTTACTTTATTAACTTATTAAAACGAGATGCCTTACACAAACGCTTATGAGTACAAAGTAACTGAAGTAATTCTAGAAGTGCTACTGAGAACTCTGTCGATGTCTTAGGATCTACTTCAAATGATAACTGGTTTTCAATATAACACGTCTCTCTATCTTTAAAGTGCCTTTATTTTTAAGATTACCAATATACGTGAAAAAGTATTGGATTTTCTATAAAAACGGATTCAGCAAGTCTACCATTATCAACTAGTCATTGCCTTTTTACATGTTTAACTCATACAACCGAGTAAAATTTTGTAAGTTAGAATGTTATACTAATGGAACAAAACTTCAAAGTTGAGAATGCTCCTTGTGTGTAATTCACTACTCAGATAAATAAAGATACTCTGACGTTTCTGTTATGAATAATCAAACGATTAATCAACAATGGGGGAATTATTTTGATAATTTAAAGAATTTAGCATTTAGTAGAATTTGTTGCCTTTTATTAGATTTACTATATGATTTTCAATATTTCGATAAACTACTATTAAATAAATACTGAGTTAAGATGCAGTAAAACTAAAAACATTGATCCAAGCCGGATGTAACAGGATGTTTACAGGATGTAACGGAAAAACCATTTTTTTTAATTTGAAAACTGTTATAATTTTTTTACATTTAATACAATTTTTTAGATTGGCCACTAACAACATCAAAAAGGTTTAATTTATGAAAAAATATAAATAATGTTTTCAAACAGAAGTTTTTAAATTTATTAAAAGCGTTACTTTTGAAATAGCCCCTTGCCTAGAATTAATAGTCGAAGAAATTCGACAAAGATTTTGCTATTTACAGCAGAGTTTTTGATTGATGTTTTCGATTTGTAATGTTTGTTCGACACGTTTGTTGTGTTTTATTTATATAATTTTTTTTATCTATTTATTTATTGAAGAAGTTTTAATTCGTTATGGAATGTTAGCCGGAAACAATTGCGGAACTTCTTATATTTTTTTAAGTACAAACAGTTAATCTTTCTTAATCGGGCTGCACTTGATTCAGATAAGATTTAAAAAAAAAACATACTTGAAACCTATTGTAAAAACAATAAAAAATCAGTAAATTGAGATGCAGATTTCAAACAAATTGTATTTGGGAGATCATTTTTCTTCCTTTTCGACGGTTTAAAAGCTGAATTTGTGCAATATTTTGAAGTTAAAAAAAGTTGCACTGAAAGCGAAATTTATTCGTCATGTGTTACCAACGTCAGTATAACGTCAGCGTTACTCATGGACTTCTTTATAATATAGATATCGGCTTTGTATTTAGAAATATTTGTAGTGAAACTAAAAGATAAGAAGGCATTAAGCATGTTATTTACTTTCCGAAACGAATTAGATAATATACATTGTTCTACGTATTAAGCAAACAAGACAGCATGCGCAGATAAATCAATCCTTTTTTTTTTACGGTTTATACCAATGAAAAAACAATATGAAAATTCTTTGAACATTTATTATTTTTCTTTGATGAGAAACAAATATTTAAATTCTTCTCAGATTTTTAAAATGTGGATATTGGATAAAGCATTTTATAAAGATAATTTTATTATGCATTATACGAATAACATTTTTGTCTGAACAAATACATAAGAGAAGTTTTCCATAACTCATAAGATGAAAAATTGTTTTTGTCATTTCAAAGAGATTTAAAAAATTTTCATCCGCAAAATCATCTTTTTAAAATATATGACTGATATACGCTTATCAAAACCTTTTGTTTGCCTAATAATAAATATGATTTAAATGTAGATATAAAATTTTCTTCAGCAGCTCACAGTGCTTACTGCTTATCTGCTTTTTTAGAAGAATGTAACTGATGAATTTTTATCAGTTTTCTATTATCATGCACTAAAAATACTTCTATTCAAATTTCCTTTTTGTAACTTATAACTGTAATTATATGTACTTATTTTACTTCCTTATTGCTTTATACATGTGAGAAAATGTACATTTTAAAATAATGCATATAGTGTCTAAAACGGTTTTTATTGTGGTAAATTCATTACTTTAATATAAAAAAAAGCGTAAACACGAGAACTCTGTGGTGCTTTTTAGTTTTTTCTTCAATTAATTGTTTTGCGGATAGAATTATGCTTTAAGAATAATTCGTGTTTTACAGTACATAAGTTAGCATTGAAATGTAAAATGTTTCTGAACAATGAAAACGTATACTCAACATCATAGATGGTAGTCGAAATCAAGTACATTTTACTGAATTCACGATTGTCACCTGTGACAAATAAAAACTAAATAACATCGAATCAATATTAGTTTGATACAAAAATACTAGAAAAACGTAATTTCATATATGAAAAAATCCTGATTTATGAATAAAAACTATTTCTTACTTTACGCGACATTAATTTCTCCAGTGAAAACATTTCAAAACATCTTCATATACTCGCTCGTAAGTTTACAGATATTTTTTTGGAACACAAGAGATTATGAATAAATAAATTTCTTGCTAATGTATCTCCAAACTAGTTCTTTTTGTTCTGCAGACGTTGACGTGGAAATTCAGTTTCGTACTTTGCTTTATCTTCAGATTTTGAATCACACTTCTGGCGAAGTCATATTTTGTAACAATTGCTTTTTCCATACAACGGTAATAAAAATATTCAGCTTAGTGAATTCAAATGTATGCGTTCAGCTACGAGGCTAACGAAAAAGACAGGCTACCGCGGTGTATTCCACTTATCTTTTTTTTACAGACCGCTGGAGTGACGTGATGCTCTTTTCGTACACCTGCATTGGTGCATTCGAACATCACGTGACTGCCGCGGTCTGTAAAAAAAGATACGCGTAAAGCACCGCGGTAGCCTTTATTTTTCGTTAGCCTCGGTTCAGCTAAATATGACGTTGTCGTCACTGGCGAAACAATTTCGCGTTTCTACGATTTTAATTCACAAAACTTTCCGTAAACAGAATATGGAAGCTTAGTAATCTTAACCACGGAATTGAGGAAAAGAAAAACCACTGAACGTTAGTCATGTTAACACAATTCTAGCAAATTATGTGAGTTTCAGTAAATCAATTTGCATTTTTCACCCTGAAATGATTTCACCTTCACGATTGAAAACGTTTTGTTGTTCACGAACCATTTAGGACATATTCAAACTAGTTGTTGGGGGCCACCGTAATACTTACCCATCATGGATATTCACAATATAAAATATGAAAATAAAACAAAAAAAGTGTAAACTATTTATAAAATGCATTACAATTCGAATAAAATTGTGGCTTTATGATGTCATAAACTTTAAACGCTCTATTACTGAATTGCGTAAAAGAAACATCTTATAATTCCAAAATTGATAATCATATTAACTAACGGTTTACTGCGTCGGATTAGGCGTCAAAAAGCGTAAAAAAGTTAAATAAGCTGGAAAAGTTCTAAAAACCTTCTAAACAATTATTTATCTGAAATTGTTAGGGATAGAAATTTGAGATTTTACATGGCTGTTACGTTAGAGACACAAATGCATCCACAGAACAGTTTTTAAAATTTTTGAAATTTTAATGTAACCAGGAACATAAAAGTTTTAAAATTGCAATTTCTGTGATATAGTTATTACATTAATTTGCTTAATTAGTGTGGCTTAATTAGTAATTTCTAAATTATCTGTGGCAGTAAAATGTCTTCTAATGAAAATAGACCAACGAATTCCACTTTGCATTTTTCAAGAATTACGCGAGTAAGGCCGAGGGTTTTGCTAGTTATTTATAAAATGCTTTGCAATTCGAATAAAATCGTGGCTTGATGACGTCCTAAACATTAAATGCTCTATTACTGAATTGCGTAAAAGAAACATGTTTTAACTTCAAAATTGATAATCATATCAACTAAAGGTTTACTGTGTCGGATTATCCGTCTCATTTCCAATTAAAATATATCTTTGAATTGAAATTTGAATAAAATGCATGGTCATGAAAAATCGAAGAGTGTGGAGAATAGGATTACAAATATATCGGCAACTAATTATCCGATCGAACTCATTCTTTATGCAAAATTTGTTTTTTTTTATTGTCTTTTATATTCATTCCTTAAACTAAACAATTTCGAAAAAATTTATATACCTTTTATCAGATTACAAGATTCACCCTGTACTACGTATGACGGGTAAGTAAAAGCATTAGAGTTCTAAAGAACATTCTTTTTATCTTAATGTAGGTTTCTCAGGGAATTCTTAACTCAGATAACAGAGTCATTCGATGTGGCGTCACCGTGTAATTCTCATTGTCAAAATCGGTCATAACGATGACTGAAAGGTGACATTTTTATTTCGTCACATTAGGATTATCAAAGTAACCATGCATTTGTGGCGCCATTGTAAACTCAACATGACCGATGCTTAGTCATTTGAGACGTTTAAAAAATGAAACATAGAGACTTCACAGTGACATAGATATCACACATTTACACATCATGTAACAAAAATGTCGACAATGAATGATGGTTTTACATCTTGACAAATTTCAATGATGATTCTATTAGTCAAATAACACATGCTCGTTTTTCAATATAAATTTAAAAATAGTTTTAAATGCTTAAAAGTGAAATGGCATCAAAAAAAATATAACATTGCTTATTATTCTTCATTTTCTCTATTTTTTTGAAACAATGAAATAATTTTACTGCCATCATTTAATTTTTATGAGAATTTAAATACATTAAAGTAAATTAATGAAATGCATTGAAAGTAATGGTTTTGATGAGCAATAGGCACATGAAAGGATTAAAAAAAATTCATTAAATTTGATGTAGTAGGAAAGGAAGCACTGAAGACGCGAAATTTATCTTTAATGCTAACTGCATCCTAAAGTTAGATTTTTTTTTATGTAACTGTCTATCTTAATTGCGATGTCATTAATAATGGAAAGTCCAATTTAAATCAACTCTCTGCTGCTTGGAAGAAACTGGTAAAGAATAATCAATTGAAATAACTTTTCTAATTTCTACCCTTCTGTTTTTAAAAAGTTATTTAATGTAGTAAAAATAGCTGCTTATTGCTCCTCCTTTTATTTTTATTACTTTTCAATTTTCGTATCTCTTTGTAGTTATTTTTATTTGTTTTACTTATTTATTTTACAATTTTGCAATTTAGTTTTCTTGCTTCAGATTTTCATGTATCATATAAATTTCCTGCAATTCTTCCTGGATTTGTATAATCAGCCTATTTACGACTGGTTTAGACGTTTGTTTTTATCCAAATTTCTCCTCTATTTCCTTCCAGTCTTGCTCCCGATCTCGTAGTCTTACAACGTATTTTTGCGTCTGAATAAGACACATATATTTTTTCGAATCCGGTTGTGTTTCCTCCAAATCTCACGCAGTATATATTGTATGGTGTTACCTTCTTAGTAACCTCACTCTCAGAAAAAAACTGTAAATTTATGAGCGTTTGCTCTTCAATTTTCCCGGGCAACAGCCTTATTTGTCGAAAAACGGTCTGATCCACTAAATAAGCGGCCTTATCCCTTAGATACTTAGAAAATTAAGAGCAATCCACATATTCTTACAGTTCTAGCGCATATGTTAGCAAAAATACGGTACGACCCTATACATTGTCCTCCGCTAGGGTGTAACCCTTCATTTTACTCGTATTTCGAAAATTTTAACCCGCCAAAACAGCGATTCTGTGATGATTATCTAACGTGCTACGTGCTACGGAACAGTAAGCAAATTTTTATTGTCTTTTAAAGTGCATTATATCCTGTGCATTATAATGCTATATTACTTTGCCCCTTAGAATTACGGGCTGCACAAAATGATGGGCATGATTTTTTTTTTTTGTACGGGGTATGACTGGAATCACTGCTGCCGGCATCTGCCCGTAATTTTACTGCAATTCTTTTTACAGTGCTTAATAAAAAAAAAAAAACTTTTTCATATGATCGTTTCATTTAGTTCCAATATTGCTCTAATAATTAAATCATTTCGTTTTAATACCGCTATTGAATAAATATTGCTTTTACGTTGAAAACATTTGCAACTAGATGAGAAATATTGACTGGACATCGAATTGACTTTTAATGAAATGCAAATGTTGGAGACATTGTCATTTTAATGGAAATATTGACAATAAAATAGTCAAATATTTCTTAACATTATTGATGAAAAATTTCCAAATTGTAAATACTCTAATGTTAAGGCAAAATTTTATGACAATATGAGCCACAAAATAGTCAATAAAATTAATACAGACCCAGCACACAAAACAATGCTGTAAAATTACGGGCAGAGGCCGGCAGCAGAAATTCCAGTCATACCCAGTAAAATAAAAAAATAAAAAAATGTCTATCTGTGAGGACTGCGCATGCCTTTTCTTGCTCTAGTAGCGCCCCCTTCTGGAGAAACAGAAAGAACGCGGCAGAACTTTGAATGTCAGCATCTAAGAACGTTGTCTGATATATGAGAAACCTGAAGGTATTATGACAATGGCCGTGAAGGTTACCGGTCATAAATATCAGAAGTATGTTTAATCGTCTGTGTTTATTTAATGTGTTGTGATGTGCCTGTCCCTCTTTACTTTGTGTCATCAATTAAAAGTTATGTTCGTCATTAGAAAGGCCTGTATTCAATTAGAACACTCCCACATTCAATAGAGTCTTTACACCATCGTTTTGCGCAGCCCGTAATTTTACGGGACAAAGTAATACAGCATTATAATGCACAGGATATAATGCCCTTTAAAACACTATAACACTTTACTTACTGCTTCGTAGCACGTAGCACGTTAGATAATCATCACAGAATCGCTTTCTCGGCTGGTTAAAAATTTCGAAAGACGAGTAAAATGAAGGGTTACAACCTAGCGGAGGACAATGTATGGGCTCGTAGTGTATTTTTGCAAACATATGGGCTAGAACTGTAAGAATATGTTGAGTGCTCTTAATTTTCTAAGTATCTATGGGATAAGGCCGCTTATTTAGTGAATCAGACCGTTTTTCATCAAATAAGGCTGTTGCCCGTGAAAATTGAAGTGCAAACGCTCATAAATTTACAGTTTTTTCTGAGAGTGGGTATTCTTTTGCTCTTACACTGTAAAAAGAAGTAGGCGTTTTCAATAACAGGAAAATATGATATAACCGTGAACATAAATATACAAAAACCTCTTCCGAGTTATCCACGTTTCCGAATAATGGTCTTTATCTTTAGAAACCGCAGAAACCAATGTATGTTCGATATATAAAGAACAATTTATAAAAACAATGTTTATCTTGCTGCAACAGATTTTTGGAAACGTTTCCGATTACTTTTTAATGGGTAATTAGCAGGTTTCGTAACCTCGACTGTAGGTTTTTTGGATGCTATTAATTCTCAAGTAATTATTTTCATGCACAACAAACATGATAAATTTACAACATAAAAATTAACAGTAAAATTAACATTATTTTGTCATGCTTGCATTTATACATTCATTACTCAGTCGAAAATTTTTAATAGAGAATTGGTAGAATCCCCAGAAAACGATATTCCGGTTTGTGAAAAGTGATTAAAAGATTATGAAAACTATCCGAGAATGTTTCTGAAAATCAATAGCAGAAAAATAACCTTGTCTTTTATAAATGCTTCTTTAAGTTTCAAAAATATATTGGTTCTTGGGGTTTCCAAAAATAAAGAAAGTTTCTGGAATCATAACTAATTCGGAAGTTGTTATAGTATACTTTCGTAGATTAAGAGACATTTGTCTTTTTTACTGTGTACTGAAAATGCTTTACTTTTTGGGTGATTTATTATACACATACGTGAAATCAAAAATTTCTGATAGATAAATTATTAATGAAAACAATTTGTCATATTAAAGAACACAAATATCTGTATTGTGAAAAGTATCAAAGCAAATTCATTACTCAAACATTGCCATCATTAAATATCTAATAAGAATACATTTGAAACCAATTTTAAAAAACTAGAAAAACTTTTTTGTGTAGAACAATCTTCTAAATAGAAAGAGCTTTTGGAAGCTCAACAAAATACCTAATAATAGAGTACTTGTATTTTTCAGATAATAAATCTTCAGACATTCGAAAATCTAATTATTTTTATCAGTTTCTCCTATCACATGGGTCAAATAAAGACTTTAAACTTTCTTTGTAATACCGTAGTGAAAAATGGTTTATTGCTGTTTTCATTCTTTTACTTTAAACTAAGTTAAAATAAAAATAAAGTTTTATTTGGTATTAGATTTATTTATGCAATGATTTCTCTTAGTTACCAGAAATATTTTTTTAAGCACAGGAAGAAAGGAAAATAAAGAAACTGTGCAGTTTGATATAAGTGTTCTCTATTTAAAGCTGCTTTTGCTTTTTTATTTTTTTTTTTCAATCGTGATACATATCTCCTTAAAAATGAAAACTCACTTTCTCATTTTCGTCTTTAAGGAATATTATATTAATTTGTTATAAAAAGGGGAACACTCTAAATGAAACTAGTTTAAAAATATAAAGTGAAAAAGGAAAGATAATCTAAATATTTTTACAAAGAAGCAGCGTTGGTGTTCCCATACGCGACTTTCTTCATTTAAAATTATATTTTACTTTAAAAAAATATTTTAATAATTTTTAAATGTTAACAAAATATTATTTTTTAATACTTTATATATATTTTTTAATAATCTATAACAGAAATTATTTTAACATTTTCCACATAACCAGAGTTTTTCACATTTTTAGACATTTTAAGAGAATATGATGAAGATTTTTATATTATGTTACTTAAATATATTTGATAAACTACATTTTCGCGAAACCACAAAACTGTATTGTTGTGGTAAGGTTGCATTCACAAACTTGAATGTTGTTCCTAACATGCACTTTAGCATTTTAGGCAGAGTAATTACATATTATTAATAAATATTTTCTGTTGAAAACTATAGCTGCTACTAAGTAGATATATTTTGTAACACTTGTGGAAGATTGTAATGTGCATTTAATTATAAAAAAGAAAAATAATAATAAATGCATGCAATATATTAAAAAATGAATTTCTATACCGCGTAATGTTATTATAGCTAACTGTAGTTATTATACTGTGTTTTACTCTTTTAAAAATTATTATTCAAGATACGAAGATAAAATTTTATGATAAAAACTTTTTAAATGAAATGCTTCTAATAATATAAGGAAATCATCATTATCAATATAATATCGATGTATATGCTTACAGTGATAAAACAGAACACGTAAAAGCTTATAAATAACTGTTAATATAAAGATCCACATGTTCCGAACACACAAACGGCGATATTTTCAAGATCAATAATGATAAATAAATTATTTTCGCAAAAACTTTTGAAAATGAGATTGATAAACATAAACCATGAGATAACTGATATCATTGTGTATTATCAAAGCACGTGTTTAGAAATGGTCAACTGTAAACATAAAAATTAATATTTTTTTATTGCTTGGCCCGAGATGCTTTACAAATTAAAAAGCAATAAAAAATATAATTTCACGTTTACACTTGACCATTTTTAAGCTCGTGCTTTTACAATACATCATGATCTTAATGATCTCATGGTTTATGTATACCAATTTCATTTTCAAAATGATATTCGAAAATACTTTATTTATCATTGATCTTGAAAATGTCGTCATTTGTGTGTTTGAAACATGTCGATCTTTATATTAAAAGGTATTTATAAGCTTTTATGTGTTCTGTTTTGTCACTTTAAGCATATACGGGAGAGTAGGGCACATTTGATCACGGTTTAGAATTATAATTTTATCTGCTAAATTTTCATGAAATTGTAAAATAGAAAAATATATTTATAATTTTCTAACTTTTGCAAATGCACATAAAAATATTAAATAGTTATATATAGAGAAATTTGGTACATTAAATTCTTTTGTAAATTAGTTAAAATAGATCAAATATGGCCCATCATGAGGTACTTTTGATCGGCGATGAGATGAGGCACTTTTGATTATTTATTTGAAATATGAAATTAATTTTAAACATACATGTTACAAATTATCTTTCTCATAAGATTTTAATCTCACCTTATAGTTGTTTTTCAGTGAGAAAAGAACTAGATGCAAATATATATATATATATATATATATATACATTTATGAATAATATAAAATAAGATCCAATCAGTACAACTGATATGTGCAAAGCCTATCAAATGCATATCAAGTATATTTATAATTTTCAAAGAATGTTGAATGCACCATTTATATGATTGATTATTTTAACATTTATACGAATTGTCATTGCAGCAATTGCCCAAATAATTTTTGTTATAAGTGATGGAGGTAGCAGTTTAAGAACAATGTTTTCAAAGTCCACCAAGTTTACATCTGAAATATCTGGGAAATAAAATTTCCATATATCATCCATACATATTTTCTCTTCCCTCAATAATTCCTACAAAATGCCTGCAAGTTTTCTTCGTTTTAAATTTAACAAAACATAGTCATCCACTTTTAGTTCAATTAAATCAATAGGATCATACGTTGCAACCTCTTCTGGACTGTCTAATCTAGCATGAACTGAACTTTTGTATCTGAATTTTGCAGTAAATTTGTATACTTCGTCTTTTCTTGATGGAAAAGATGATTTATTTTTAGAAATTTTCAAAGCTTTTGATATCATTATCAAATGTGCCCCATTTACAATGATCAAAAATATCCCTAATACCGATGTGAATATTTTGTTCTGTAACTTTAATTTTGATAGTTGAAATACTTTGCCGATTTTCCATATGAATAGATGTTTGTTGCTTTATTGCTCTGGTATATTATATAAAAATTTTAACTTATTTCCCATTTTTATAAGTGACCTTACACCAGAAAATAAAAATAATTACAAAAAAAAAAAAAAAAAAACTTACCTGTTTCATTTGAAGAGAGATTAAAAAAAATGAAAGAAAACAGTGGGTTGCAGGTGTGGTGCACGGATAGTAAAATGCTGAGTAAAAGATATTGCCATTAGAATAATAGAAGTTTGCAAAATTGAGACTGATCAAAGGAATCCCATTGTCAAACGTGCCCCACTCTCCCTACATCTCTAGTTTAAAAGGTTTCTAGTGAAACTGAAAAATTTTTGAGCAATGTTTTAATATTATCTGTAATGAAACTAGATAATATTAATTTCTATATTGCGGAATCAATACATCAAGCAAGAACATTCTTGAAAAACCTTTCTTTAAAAATCTATTTAAGAAATTTTCTTTTTCAGGAAAAGTTTTATACACATTCCACAAACATCCATTTAAAAAGAAATATTGGAACCTAAACAAAATACGCAACAATACAAAACTTATACTTTTCTAGCTGTAAGTCTTTGAATATTCGAAAAGCTTATTATTATTTTTTTTAATTTCTGTTCTCGTTCATGTCAAATATACTCTTTATTATTATGCATAACTTATTTCATACAAAGTGAAAAATATTCTAATAGTGCGTTCTTACCTCCACTTTAAACTAATTTGTAATAAACAAAAGAAAAAAACAATGCGTTAAGCATGGATCTTGAAACACTTTCCAAAATATTCAGAATATTGTATCAAAACTTCCCGGTTAACCTTCCTACCCTGTTGAAATTTTACTAAACCTCGTTAAAAACATTTTACACCAGAATTTTTATTTAAAACTATTTAACACATTTATTTAACTTGGTTCTCTGTGACCTTTATTTAACTTACTTTAAGAAGAAATTTCTGGTTCGAATCGAAGGAAATAAATTATAGATATGGGTCGATTCGACCAATTCAGGTTAGGAAGGTTTATAAGGTGAAGCATCATATCTAAATAAACAATTTGGAAAACCCATAAGACATGAAAACCCAATTTCTGCATTTAACATCTATAGTATAGAAAAATATCCGAATTATTTCGAAGAGCCCTGTGTATGATCTATGAATTTGTATATATACTACAAAGCATGATAAAATTTAATTCAGATGAGAAACCCATAACACAGTTGAAAACTCCCGATCAGTAATTTCCGTCTAAAATGGAAACGTACCCGAATTCCTTTTGCAGCCCTGTATATGATCATAGTATTTATACACACCAAATAAGAAGTAAAATTTAGTTAAATTTAACACCACATTTGAAACGCACTTCCAGCAGTTATTGCTCTTTTGCTCACAGACAGCACTGAATTTTTTGTGTGTCGTTGTAAATCAACGATAAATGCTATGTACACCGTATTCTATAGTAAGTATTGTGTAATGTACTTCAGTGATGAATGTACATTTAAAATTTTTGAAATAGTTAAATATCATGAAAGTACATTGCAAATACTTTCGCCACATAGATCATACTGTAACGGAATATTTTTAAATTCACTGTCAACGAGCTATAAATGATATTCACATCATATTCTATAGTAAGTATCTTGTAGTGTACCTCAGTGGCCTACATAAATTTCAAATTTTTGAAATTGTGTAATATCATTAAAACACACTGCAAACGATTTTTCCCCATAGATCATCCTGTAACTGAATATTTTTCAATTCCCTGGAAACGTACTATAAAGGTTAGTCGCTTCATTTTAATACCGCTCATGTCATAGTAAATCAAAATAAATTGTATAAATTACATGGTAATCCCAGTGTATTTACTCGACATAAAGCGTGTACTGGCAGACACAAACCGAAATCTTAAACACTTTTCAACAATGTTGAGAAGTGATAACAAGCGGGAAAGTGTGATCGAACATCGCATAAAGGGTTTCGTTTAATATCCCTTTCAAAACCCTTTATCCTTTCTTTAATAAATCCAAATAAATTTCATTTAGCAACAAAAAAAATGTCATGTTTTTTATAAAGTAAAAATTTACCGGTATATTTTTTTCGCTTTTTCGAACATCTAAACCGGCCCGATAGCGGGCGAAGCCCGTTATTGTACTCTGTCATAATAATATCTGTCATGTGGACTAAATGCGATATTTTAAAAAAATCTATTTCAAAATTAAACATGTGGTACACTTTCAAAATGTTAAAATATGCCAATATTTCCATAATCGGGTTTTTATCACGATTAAATACGTTCCTCAAACTCATATATTTACTATTCTCTATTACTCATAATGATACTCGCTTTGTATTATTCTCAAACATTTGAAAAATTCGTTATGACGTCAGATTCATTTTCTTTTTAATTCTCTAATGACGTCATATTAAGCTGGTTTCTGTACATACACATACTCATATTCCTTGTATTATTGAGAAATCTTTGAAAATTTCCGTTTTATTACCAATATGAAGATTAATATTTTTTCAATTGGTGAAATTTTTTATTTCATTTTCATTTTTCACGTGGAAATCTTTCAATAAAAAATTAATTATTGTAGAAAGAATTTTACTGTGGATTTTTAATTGTTGGCAACTCCTATAACGAAAATTTTTTTAATTTAATAGGAAAATGGTGTTAGAATTTTGGCTTTTTATCTCTCTATATTAAAATAATACGATTTTCCAAATTTTAATATTTTGAGCTTCATAGTAGGTAGTTAGCTGTAAGTACACAAATTTTCACGCTTGTAAGTTATATAGGTTTTGAGAACGGCTCTGTGACGGACAGACAACGGATCTGAAGTAATAGGGTTTCGTGAGATGAACGAAACCCTAAAAATGAAGTCTTATTTATACTATATTTGTTACTGAAATGCGTGCAGAAGAGGAGGGTAATGATTTTCAACGCGGAGAATTTTTATTTATTCGCTGATAAAATGGGAACCAGTAGTAGATGGATTTTGATAAATGTGTTAGTACTAAAATATTTGTATTCGCAGTCTGAGTAGCACAGGCTATAGTTTTATTGCCGAATGATTCCTGGAATAACCATAAATGCTTATAAGTGCTTGTTGTAATAATTAGTACATATTTAAATTAACAAAATTAAATATATTGTCATTGCTAATCATAGTAAACTGTTAATAAATAAATAGTAAATAAATTAAAGAAAATCGGGAATTCGGGATGAAGCCGTACGGATCTAAATAATGAAAGAATTGGATTATATCATAAAAAGGGAATCATTGGCCTGTTTTTTTTTGTTTTGTTTTGTTTCAATATTAAATATTTGATGTAAATGTATGCGTTATTTTCCTAATTATGTGCGAATGCTGCAATATAACAGGTTCAAAGTGTAGGTAGTTTGATTTATCACGAGTTATTGTTAATTATATATATATATGTTTTGAACAGAAATCTAACACTGCTAACAAGAATAAAATGCATATATACATGTCCATTTATATTATATAGTCCTGACAGTCGGGTTCTTTTACTTTAGAATCAATCATGCTTGCTTATATATGTGTTTCGTTATCAGAATTAAAATTTTAAATATGGAAATTACATAGTTTACTGTCTCTATATAAAAATTTTTCATGTTTTTAAAATTTAAAATGTGATAACGATCTCTTTAGAAGCAGAAATAATCTTCATTTAATTTAAATTCTAAAAGTATCAATATCAAATAACTTTTACTAAAATACTTTAAACCTTAAACACTGTAAGTGAAACACCGTTCATGCAATACGCTAGGGAAAAAATAAAACTCTAGTAAAAATCATTTTAATAGAACAAATTCTTTGATCCCTTACGTAACTTACTCGAAGTAAAATAAAATCATATTTTAAAATTATTTTTACTAGGATCTATTTACAGGTTTATTTTTTAACTTTTCATATTTAACCCAGTTTCTTTCGCAATAACTTATTATTTATTTTGTTCCAGTATACTAATACATACATACAGATTATGTTTTCATAAATATCTAAGACTATTGAAAAATTGAAAAGAAAAAAATAGCTTTATTAACTTAAAAATTATAAAGCGGTGCAAAAACACACCATGGCCAGTAATTATCATAAAATTAGATTTAATAAGATATTTTTAAAACAGAAAAACAAAATACTGAATTAAACGAATTCTTTCTAAAATAAAAAAAGAAATCGTGAAAATACAAATTTTTATTCTTTGTGAAATATTCCAAAGCACTTGGTAAGTATTATTTTGTAGGTTGAATATATATATATATATGTATGTATGTATCCTTAATATATATGTATATGTATTAAGACTTATAAAGTGGGGCAAAAACACACCATGAGCAGGAATTGTCAAAAAATTAGGTGTAATCAGAAATTTATAAAACAGAAAAACAAACAATTGAATTAAATGAATTCCTTCTAAAATGAAAAAAAGTATCGTGGAAATACAAATTTGAATTATTTAAGAAATATTCCAAAGTACTTGACATATTTTATGGAAGAAAAGTCAAAAATTTGAAATTCCAATATATTTTTTAAATATAACTATAGACTCTGCAAACCTATAAGCTACTCTCGCCAACCCCTGCTCTAAAACACGCTAATTTGATCTGTTTCAAAAATATTACTCGATTACGGAAAATTGAATGATGTTATCAAGACAATTGGCGATCTTGTGTAATCGGCTTGCCATTCATTTTTCTTTGACTTGTTGATTTTTCAGTTTCCAAGGCCGCAACCACTGCTGTCATGACAATTGGGGGCTATTTTCATGATTGATTAAGTAAGAACTATCACTCATTTGAAAGCTGTGCAGTACAAAACTGTTCACTAAAAGATGTCACTGCTTCCCGGACTTTTATGATACCGTCTAGAAGAAAAATACTCTTTTATTTAAGAAAATAGTATAAAATGTTACCTTTTAAATGTATTGTACTAAATATGACGCGATTTTACCCATTTAATGCTTTACGCGCGTAATAATTTAGCTATTTTAAAATTTGTTTTTAATATGCACATTTATATATATTTACAATTGAAAAAGAATGTTTGGAAATATAATTATTAGCGCTTTTTTAAAAATCTGGCAACAGTACGTAAAAAAAAAGACTTGTTCAAAACATGGCATAAATCAACTTATAAAATTAGACAAATTAAAAAAAGGATTGGGCACTGGACAGCGCAATTTAGTGCAGTATGTTCTTGCCAATGATTGTTAAATTGCTATGCTTAATTTTTGATTCTATAAAACTCTTTAACTGGTATATTTTGAAAATTTCCCTCCTTAAACTAAATTCTTCGATTTAAAAACTGTCTGCTTTAGCGTGTTTATCCTACATTTCTTTATAAAGTTACCAATATTCTTATTTATATTCAATAGTTTTTTTAATATAAGCCGAAAAAGAGCCTGAGTCACAATAATTTCACTTACGGCAGCTACAGTCACAGATTATTAATTTTTTTTTATAATAGAGAGAAACTTGCAAAAAATCAATGCCAAAAAAAAAAAAAAAAAATGTAATTAGTTAAAAAAGGAAAAAAAAAAAACACTTTTCAAAACAATTATTGCTGTTTGTAGTTTCAAACATTATTTTTCACAATAATAGAGAATGGTGCGTTTTCGCACCATCATCAAGGGATGGGTTAAATTAGATTTTCAAGAAGAATATGACGGTATAATCAAACTTAATATATTTAATTGTGTCGTTTAAATATGAAATTACAATTTTAGAGCTTTTAGTTAGTATCGCATTACTTCGATCGTTGCATTCATATCCTTGACTACAATATCATTCTGGAACTTATTTTTGCGCAATACTCTTATATTAATAATAAATATTTTCTATTAAAAACTAAAGTTCTGACCAATGTACTAGATGGTAAATATATTTTGAAGAACGTGAGAAGAAATTTATTTCAAGTCCGGTTGCTGTAATGAAAATAAAAATAATTAAATACGCATGTATGTAAATTAAAAGACAAAACATAACATTGTGTAATATTCTCTGTGTTCATACGAACAAAGTATTGGAATAGTGAAAATTTTCGATTTTAATTTTTTTAAGGATTTCACATTTAGGAATTTCGTGAATGCGAATTGTTTATTTTTTAAAAATGTCTGCCTCTCTGTCTGTGTGAAAGACATTTTGTGGGAGCTCTACCTCCAGAAGTGGTGCACTGTGGCGAGTTTTAATCATCTAGGTGGACAAAATTCATTTTTCCGATAATTTCCGAATTTAACAAGACCGCGTATACTGGTAGCTGAATGCCTCTTTTGTCGAGATCCGTAAGCGTTTTGCCTAAAAAATCGGATGTGTCGATTAACTACGAACGTAAAGAAGGCAGTTGGCTTAAGGGAGTTTCAACAGTTGCACTATTTTTCTGTAAGTTCAAAAGCAAGTTGTGACTTTTCTGTTTTATTTGAAAACAGGTGTTTACTGGACATATGTGACATGTTTGTGACAAGATTTAATCTATTGTTGTTTGAAAATAAGCGCAATCTTGTTTTCAAACTTCATCTTGACTTATAATAGAGTATTAAGCATTATTAAGAAATAAGCATTTTTTTAAGAAATAAGCATTTTTTAAAATCAAAGTGTAATTTCTAAAGCATTGGAAACTTAAGAAAGCTCCTGCGAAAGTTTGCGAATCATAAAGTTATATTAACTTGAAGTGTATTAATAGTGATGTATGTTTAGTTGAAATCTTGCAAGTCAGTTTTAAACCACTTGTAATTATCCGATTCAGCTGAAACTTTGAATACATGTGTAGTTTCAATTTCAATAAATATTATAATATATATAAATAATAATAATATAAATGATAATAATATAAATGATAATAATATAAATGATAGTAATAACATTAATAAAATAAATAATTAAAAAGTCAAATATTTATCGCTAATTGATTATTTATTACTGATACACTCGAAAACCCACAAAACCTAATTAAACTTCAACGCAATAATTTTGTCCATCTAGATCCTGAAAACGCCCCACTGTGTGGCGCACAGAATTTCATCAAAATGCATAATCAGTCAGATATTAACATTAATCGGTGCTGATTATTTTCTGGTGTAAATCGTTCTAAAATTGACGCTCCTATGCTTTGTTCTTACGATTTTTTTATAGCTGTATCTGAAGAACGAATTCACTGAATTTTATCTAGCAGCATATTCAGTTGGATCTTGACATGTGTTGCTGATACCGATTATGTTCTGGTGCAGGGCACGCAACAGATGACGCTTTTATGTAGTGCTTTTTACGTTTGTTGATATCTCAAGAATATATACAGAATTTCAATATATCTCATATTCGGTGAGTCCTTGACAATAACTGGTGCTTGATTACATTTTGGTGCATAGGTTCCAGCAGGTGGTGCTGTTATGCCAGGTTTTTGAAAGGTTTTGCAAGTATAAGATGTAATTACACAGAAACATAATGCATAAAACATAAAACATAATGAAATGCTTACACCCAGAAAAAAGTTTTGTTGAATCAACAAAAATTTGGTTCACCCAACAAAACTTTTTGTTTAAATATAGGTCAATGGAAATTTTGTTTTAATCAACAAAAAAAAAAAATTTTGTGCAATTCCAAAAACAAATTTTGTATCGTCAGCTAAAATTGTTTTGTTAATTCAAGTAAAATGGCTCAATTTTACTTGAATTTTGATAAAACAACCAAAATGTACTCAACAAAACATGTTTTGTAGTTTTAATCAATTCCTTTTTCTGGGTGTATTGTAAAAAATTATACTGAATCAATACTGGCTTTGATCACGCTACAGGTTGTGCTGCCTTGCTATGCTTTTTGTGATTAACACTATAACTGTTTATATAAGGTAAAAATGCCCCAAAATTTATGTTTCAGGTACTTATTAAAAACATGCATGTTTATCTAATTTTGAATTTGAATATCGAACAGGGAGTTTTGTTGTGTTGTGTTTTTTTTAATTCGGAGGAAACTGTAACTGCATGTTAAAAACAAATCCATAATTTCTAGTATATAGATTTGTTTTATTTAATCTATATATATTAGAATAATACAGAAGAAAATTTTGTAATGGCCCACACGAACAGTTGAGAATTTACTGTCCAATACACAAAAATAAAATTTTATAATAGAAAAAAATATAAACAAAGGATTTCAACTTATCAAAGAAACTTATTAAATAATGTTTAATAAACGGTTCTCTCGGAAAATTTTCAGACAGTCAGTATTTTGAACCCGTAAAGTGTACAGAATATGCTTTCAAAACTATTTTTGATCCATCCAATATCTCGAAGTATCAAACACGCAGTTTATCTGACGAGTGTCATGGGTGAAAAAAGGCAGGTAAAAAACTTGAAAATGGTTTTCTTGAAACCAATATTTTCAAGCCTTTATATGCCTTTCAAGCTATCACGTTTTTCTTCTTTTTTTAATTAAACAAGACTTTTTAATTGGCGGACAAACTTTTAATAAGTTTTAAACCTTTTAATAAATATGATTTAAAAACAGTTTTGAAAATGAAAAATTTGTGCAAATAATTTACTTCAAATTTCAAACAGACGTCATTTTGTGAGATTTTAATTTGTCTTATCAATTTTAGGTTTTCTATCCAAACAATTTAAATTCTTTTAAGAATCCACGTGTTGTTGTTGTTGTTGTTGTTGTTATTTAGAGAGAAATCACGTACACCGATTTACTGTGCACGCCGTGCACTGTGAACATTGGAGGAGTTTGGATATCAATAATTACCAATGTAAATTCAAAAAACGACTGTTTTCTATGGGCATTATTTAAACAACAAAAACAAATACCCTAAATGGCTTAAAAATTAAAATGTATCGGTACAATGTGCCGTTAATTAAATAATTATCTGTGTTGACATGAAACACAATACAACGCACTAACGACCGCTGTTTATTTATTACAAATCTCATCTTTAAGTATTATGAGAAAAAAAATAGGAAACTAAATGTTCTTTTTTATGATCAACAAACTTCCAAATAAACACAGATAGTGCAAACTCAAGAAAATCACAAAATACAGTATTTGTACTTTTCTTATAATAAATCTTGTGAACATTCGAAAATCTACTTATTTCTCTTATCTCTCATGTCAAATGTACGCTTTAATTTTTTTTTCTCTGATACAATAGTGAAAAATGTTCTATTACTGTTTTCACTCTTTAAAAGTAATTTACCATAAAAAATAAGTCTGATTTGGTAACACATTTTGTTACATGATACATTCCTGGTTGTTAAAAATAGTTTTGTGAAAAAATAAAATTGCAGACAATGAACTTTTTCATTTCTCTCTCTCTCTCTCTCTCTATATATATATATATTTTAATTTACATCGTGATAAAGGCATATAGAACAATAGAAATTGTTCTTGTCATTTAAATTTTATAAGGAACATTGTTAAAAACTTTTATTAATTTATTATAAATAGGAAACAATATGAAGGAATACAATAGGAAAGAATATGAGAAAGCAAAAGCGTTTAGCAGACGTAGAGTCACTGTCTCCATGTGTAACATTCTCCATAATCTATAGCTATACTAATATTATAAAGGAGCAAAGATTGTTTGTTTGTTTGTTTGTAGGGGGTAATCTCTGGAACTACCGAACCGATTTCAAATTGATGGTGACAACCCCTGCACCAACATAGGCTATATTTTATGTCGGTGCCACTAATCCTAGGGGGGTGCAGGAGCGAAAAACGTTCTAAAATTGCAATTTCTTTTATACTGAAGAGCTAGAAATTTGAAATTTGGCATTGTAGTTACTTATAAGATGTAAATGCTCTCTAAGAACAAATTAAAAAAAAAGAAATTTAAAAGGGTGAAATAAGCGAAAAGCGTTTTAAACACATTCTAAATTACAATTTCTATGGAATCACTAGAACTACAGAACCAATTTTAAAAGTAATGGTGTCAAATTGATGGTGTGAATCCCTACTCCAACATAGTCTATATTTTATGTCAGTGCCAACTCCAATGGGGTGCAGGGGCGAAAAATGTTCGAAAATTGCGACTTTTTTTTATACTGAAGGACCAAGAAATTTGAAATTTAGCATTGTAGTTACTTATAAGATGTAAATGCTCTCTAAGAATAATAAAAAAAAATCGAAATTTAAAAGGGTGAAATGAGCGAAAAGCGTTCTAAAATCATTTTAAATTACAATTTCTATGGAATCTCTGGAACTACAGAACCGATTTCAAAAGTGATGGTGGCAAATTGATGGTGACAATTCCTGCTCCAACAGCCTTTTTAATAAAAAGCTATGCGTTGCTGACGACTGGGTTTTTCGGTAATTGTTGCCATAGATTAATCTCCGCAAATGAAACATTTGAAGTTACTGAAAAAAATAATAGCTCGAAAAGTATTTGTCGGAAAATTGTTAGACAAACTGCGTTTGAAAGGTAAAAAATTGTATATTTCTTGATATAAATTTCAAATCTAATGATTATGCCGTTTTTCAAATATTGAATTTCAAAAATTACCAAATTTCACAATGGAGTACCATAGCGAAACCTTCATGCATAAAAAGATAATGATAAGGGCGACGTGTCCTGACGTGTATATTGACACGAGTCACAAATTATAGTAGCCTTATTATTATGTTAAAATATATGTGTGTTATGAAATGTCATTATTTCGTTTGATTAAAAGTTCGTTAAGAGAAATTGGCTAGCGTAGCGGGCGTAGCTTGCTAGTAAATTATATTTTATTTTGAGCGATTTTGGGCTGTTGAATGTATGCACTGTCCGCATGTATGTAATGCAGAATGTATGCAATGTTGACAGTTTCTGGAAAACGGATATGAATGTGACTTTTTAAATTACAATTCCAGTCTGACGATTTAAACCGAAAATCGTTTCATGCACAGTTTTTCTTGGAAACACACGTTAAATACTTTAATATAGGATTGTTTGCTGCTTGTGAAACGCATGCGAACTGATAAATAAAGTACAGTCGGCCAAAAACAAATGATACCATACATTTTAATCTGATAAAAATATATATTTTTTCGAAATAAATATTAATTGTAACTTATGAGTTTTTGAACAGAAGTTGATTTCTAAAAACCTGAAATATGTGAATCTAAAATTACAACATCAAGTAGCTCTTGACTTATACTTAAAAACTAACCGCATTGCGATCTGTTTTTTAACGATTACAAATGAATTTAACATTAAATGTTCCAAATTTTAAACCTTCCTATTTCCTAAACGAATTGACTGAATGGCTTCTTATTCGGTATCCTAAGGTTAAATTTACCGAAAAAAAAACAAAAACAAATATGATGTCAAAATCAGGTATTCGTTTAAAATGTGAGAGTTTGGTACAATTTCAGTATGAAGACGGCCTCCTAAGCACAAATGAAATGCCCGAGTTTTTGCCTGAGCACCATTCTTCAATTTCTATTAACACATATTTTATCTAAAATATATTTTTTAATAATTTTAATTCAAAAAACATTTTATACCTCAAGTAATTGTAGCAGATAAATTAAAAATATTTATCAGTGCTATCAGAAAATTTAGAAAAAGGACTTTTAGGTTGTATTTATTAACCCACTTCAGAAACTGTCCCTAGTCTACTTTATTCACCAAATTTTTAAAACTATTTGGAGTCTCCTTTTGCTTATTTGTTTCAATATCTTTATTCTCTGTATCGTTTAGTGTGTCCTTAATGAGTTATTTACTCTCGATGTTTTCACAATATTTATTATACAGTAATAAGAATTTGTTTTCCCTATCTTTCTTATTACAATTTATACTGTTTATAGTGTGCAAATTATAAAACCTTGTCATGACAGTAACGACTTTTCATGAAGATTTGTTGTCAGATGACTCATTCATATAAAAGGTTATCTTACCTGAAGTTTTAAACAGATTAGAAATATTTAATTCATATAAATGCTCTGCAAGGAAGACATAACACTTGAGCTTTAATATTTTAAAGTAAACATAGATATAATCTATACTAATAAAAGAAAGTTTCGCTCTGTGTGTGTGTGTGTCTGTTGGCGATGGCTAGCAAAATCTAGCCCACCTAGAAGTCTGGAAATTTAGGTGTGGATAGTCCAAGGTCTGACCATGTGCACCTGGGTCTCAGAATTTTAATATTTTGATAATTACTCTAGATATTAATTAGAATATCATTAAACATCGCATTGAAAATGAAATCTTTTAAAACAAAATGGCTAAAGAAAAGAACTGTTGTTGTGGATTTGGAAACGGAAATGAACGAATTCGAAATTATTTTACTAATTAGCGAATTTTAAGAAAACTAATTAAGATATCAATTTGAAAATTTCTGAGCATATGTAAAAAAAAATTCTGCATCCGTCTATGCAATTTTTGAAAAATTCGGCCGGTAATTTTTCTTAATTTACGCAAAAAACTGCTAAAAATCTGCCGGCGCCATGTGAAAACGATCCCAGAAATTTTCAGACAGGGATCGGCTTTCATTAAAAACTGAACTACAAAGAGATCTGTTTCTCGGGCAAATCCCTTCATTTAATTTGCGAAAATGAAAGGAAATAATTGCCAATTTTTACTAATAGGTAACTAATTAAGATATAGATTTGAAATTGAGGTCGGAAAAGGGTGTCAACTGCCGGCTATTTTAGTGTAGTGTCTTCGTTATGTTCTAATTATCAGAGAAATGTAATTCTTTTTTTAATGATCAAGTTAATGTAGGTGACGATGGTTCTCTTGAACAAATTATTCATTATATTTGCGGGTATGGGGGGGAGGGGGTTAACGCCTTTCTCTGAGATTGTAATTATCTCGGGCCCGGGCAACGCCGGGCGGGTTAGCTAGTACATAATAAATAATAAGGTTTCAAATGTTCTCAAATGGTTTGAAAAGGTGTCTGAGATTATACATGTGCGTTCACCATTATAAAAAATATTGAGTCTCCCTCCATGTTGTGACGCATAAATAGGCCTATGTTTTGTGTACATGATTTTAAATGTGTGTTGGCCACTGTTCATGCCAATACAATGCTTTACACTTCCCTCTGAAATGGGGAATTAAATTTCGAATACACCGCATGCAGCTGAATAAAAAAATAATATAATAAAAAAATTTAGGATTTTTGTCTTGATACAATAATATAACAATGACGAAAAGGAATCTTTATGATCTTATGTACTATTACTAAACATTAGACACTATTCTTTTTTAGCATCAAAAATTAATATTTAGACTTTAAAAGTCGTTGCCGAATGGAACCCGTGTCTTTATATTACTAAAGACCGCCCGAGTTATATTAAGTCTAAATAAATTAGGTTTTATTTAATAATTTCATGTTTATTACTGTTATACTGGGAATTTAATGGAACAAAGATATCGTTAAAAATTGTTATTTAGACTTTAAAAACCGATAACGCATAGAATGCGCCGGCCGTGTATTTATGTTACTTCAAACCATTTGTGTTTTTAAAGGTTTTAATGAAAGCATTGAAATCGCTTCTGTAGTTTCTCAGAAAAAGATACATCAATGTCAAATGTTTTATATAAGATTTTTGAACTATTTTTCACCCCTTAAAATATTGCGAAAAAAGCACGGTTTAGTAAATAAAATTCCAAATTAATGGATACCATTTAAAAGTGCAAAAAAGTTCATCACACTCACCTCAGTTTCCAAGTCTTTTACATACTCTACTAAAAAATAATCAATATATCTTCGACATTGTGTTTTAATGAAATGTTCTTTTTCATTAAAGATTCTTCCGGATATGAAAAAAAAAAAAGACTCTAGAGAATTTGATGAAAAATATACACCGTATGCTTAAAGAGATTTAAAACTTTAACTTTTTTAGTAAAGTTATTACATCCTGGTATTTTTTTTTAAGTTATACTATTTTCTCGAAATATTTTGAAAGTGAAAAAATGTAAATAAATGAATATGGTTTAAAATGTTACTGTGTTCTTTAAATGACGGTAAAGAAATACTTTTTTAGTTATTTTTTCATATATTAAAATTTTCAAATGAATATTTCAATAATGTCTTTTTTACAACATCTTGTTGAAAAAAAATATAAAAACAATATTACGAAGCATTATTTACAATTAATTTAGCTATATGGTAAGAGTTTTGTTGATAACATATTTCTGCGGTAACTGCAGTTTTCTATTAAGAATTATTTATGAATAAATTTTAATATAGTGTTATTAAAGGACAATTTTTTTCTTAAATTGCGTGCTTATATATTCGTTGAAAAATCCAAATCCCGGTTGCAAATGTTAAAGAAAAAAGTAATATCGAAATTATTATTTTATGTCAAACTATTTAAACGTCTATACATTTTTTTAAAGTAAAGTAGGATTAAAAAATTACATCATTTTAAATAATTGAAGGACTTTGGCTAATTGATATGTTTAAGTTAGATAAAATGGAAGAATAATGGTATTTTCAGGGAGATTGTTTTGGGTGGAAAGAAAAGTGAAGGCAGTAAAATGATTGCTATACTTTTCTCGTAGTTTTTAGGGTTTAGTTCATCTCATGAAACCCTATTAGTCCCGCTCCGTTGTCTGTCTGTCACAGAGTCATTCTCAAAAACTATGTAACATACAGAGTTGAAACTTTGTGTATATAGCAGAATATTAGCTATAAAGAGCTCAAAATATTAAAATTTGAAGAATTCGTATTATTTGGATAAATAGAGATAAAAAACCAAAATTCTAACAGCCTTTTCCCATTAAATTGAAACATTTTTCGTTATAGCAGATGCCAAAAATTAAAAATCCACGAAGAAATTCTTTCTAAAATAATTAATTTTCTATCAGACTATTTCCACGTGAAAAATGGAAATGAAATAAAAAGTTTCACCAATGGAAAAAAAGATTAATATGAAATAAAATTGATTGACGTCAAAGTGGTAATGAAACAGAAAGATTTCTCAATAATACAAGGAGTATGAGTATGTGCACAAAGCGGATTAATATCACGTCATTAGAGAATTAAAAAGAAAATCTGACGTCATATCAGAAGTTTAACGGATTTTTCAAATTTTTCAGGATAATACAAAGCGAGTATTAATATGAGTAATAGAGAATAGTAAATAGATGAGTTTGAGAAACGTATTGAATTATGATAAAAACCCGATTATGGAAATATTCGCATATTTTAACATTTTGAATGTGTACAACATGTTTAATTTTGAAATTAATTTTGTTTTTAAATATCGCATTTAGTCCAAATGGCAGATATTATTATGACAGAATATAATAGCGGGTTTGGCCCGCTATCGGGATGGTTTAAATATTCGAAAAAAAACGAGAAAAATAAACCGGTAAATTTTTACTTTATAAAAAACAGGATTTTTTTTTTTTTTTGGTTGCTAAATGAAATTTATTTGGATTTATTAAAGAAAGGATAAAGTGTTTTGAAAGGTTTATTAAACGAAACCCTTTGAGCGATCTTCGATCACACTTACCCACTTGTTTATAATAACTTATGACATATTGAATATTTTATTTATTGCTGTTGATTTTAAATAATTTATTTAATTAGAAAGGGAATGAGTATCCGAACAAATATTTAGCTCGCAGTGAACACAAATGCACCGCGCTTAATGGTATACGCAGCTTTATCGCCTAAAAGGCTACTATTTCTTATTTAGAAAGTTGATTTGAGAAGACATGCGAAGACACATTAATACAAAATAATTTCTTCTAAAGAGAGAAGTCTAGAAATGCGGTTCAAACATCGTAAGTAGAACGTGCAATATATATATATATATATATATATATATATATATATATATGTTTTGTCTTGACAGTGAACTGAATGTGAGGATGAATTGAATTAAAGGTATTTTAAAAAAGAAATGATGGAGAAGATAGAACAAAGGAGCAAAATGAAAGTTTTATCAAACTTTTTGCCAGAAATTTAATAATAAATATATTAAGTATTTTTTTTCTTAAATTATTACATGATATAGGAATTTAGCTGTTCATGGCGAGACCGTCGGACTGTTTGAAGAAATTTTCCTTAAAAGTGAAGGCTGTTGATTCAACACATAATATAATGCCGAGATGATTTCCCTAATTTCAGTAATCAGTGCAGTAAAATTCCTGTATTCCAGACAATTTCGAACTCTTTCAGCAGGAACGTTTGCAAAGAAAATCACAGATTTCTTTATTGCTTTTTCAATTCTAATAGTTGAGTATAGATTTAAAAAAAGTTGTTGTAGTCATTAGTCGTGATTTTCGATCAAATGTTTAGTTTCACATCAAGAATTCCCGTACCAGGCACCAAATATATTGCTAGAATTCTCGATCTTTCCCAGATAATTAATTTCCCAGATTTCCTTGAAAATAGTCATTTTTGCATAATTTTCATGGTTTTGAAAAAGTATATGATATTACCTTGTATCATTGATATAGCAACAGAATTATCTTCTTTTGTGTAAAAGTAGAATTTGGAAATATACATAGAAAAAATATTCCCGGCCGTTTTCAGCATGGAAATTCGTAAAATCTTATAGTCACAGTGGCAATATGAAATATTGAGTTTTTGAATTATGTTCGAAGACAAACATTTAGACAACTAAAGTAATCTTAATAATCATTCCAAAATTAGAAATGTTCAATGTCTGCTTGAACGCATCAAATGATGTTTAGAAATTAAAACTTTCAGCTCAATTTGTTCAGACTTCGCATTCGCTTCCATAGTTACGTAGATTTGCCTCATGAAAATATTCCAAATAAGTTGAATCAGTGATTATAAATTTGAAAAAAAAAACTGCATTATAAAACTCAATTTTGAAATCTACCATAAATAGAAGAAATAAGCAGGTCTTTTAAGCATTAAAATCTTTCAATGTTAAAGACTGTAATAAACTTACACTGAGTGGCCAAAAAATTAGATACACCCTCTAATAACGAGTTGGTCCACCTTTAGCTCTGATCACAGCCAATATTCTTCTTGGCATGGACTCAACAAGTTGCAGATAGTGTTATACTGAGGAATGTCGGCCCATGCTGACATAAAAGCAGCCGTAAGTTAGGTCAGATTTGATGGTGACATTTCTAATCTTTGAAGTGCTTTTTCGACTTCGTCCCACAAATGCTCAGCAGGATTGAGGTCAGGGGCTGTGGAGGCAGGTTAAACTTTGATTGATGTTCCTCAAAGCAATTTAAGACCGATCGAGCACGGTGTCAAGGTGCATTGTCCTGCTGAAAGTGACCATCTCTATAAGGGAGCATTATAGCCCAAAACGAGTGCACGTGATCGGATACGATGTTGAGATAAGTTGTGCTGTTTAGAGTTGTGTCCACAGATATCAAGGGACCCAGTGTACTCCAGGTAAACATTCCCTTCACCATAATTCCACCGCCACTAGGCTGAAGAGTTGTTATTTGGAAGGAGGTGTCCATGGGGAATTTCGTTCGGTTTGTGCCGTATTCTGATCCTGCTATCTGCATTATGGAGCAAGAAACGAGATTCACCGGACCAGGCTACTTTTGTCCAGTTCTAAAGTCAACGATTGCGTTGTTCCTTTGCCCACAACAGGCGCTTTTTCCTATTTTTCTGTGATACCAAAGGCACTCTTGATGGTCTGCTGCTGCTAAAGCCCATCCTTTGCAAAGTACGTCTTGTTACGCGTTGGGATATACTTTGTGATGCACCTGCATTGATTTCAGCTGTAATTTGTCGTGTTGTTTGACTTATGTTGCTGTAGACTATGCATGCTACTCGTCTTTCACCTCTCTTGTTCACCGGCCTTATACGACCAGAATGGTCCTTATTCCTTGAAGTTTTTTTCCTCAATTGCCACTCTCTAAACACTCGAGATACTGTTGGGCGAGAAAATCTTAAAAGCGTCGTTGTTTCAGAGATGCTGGCACTAGCTCTTCTTGCACCAACGATCATCCGTCGTTAAAATTCGCTTAAATCTTTTGTCTTACTAATTGTTTTATAGTAACTTTCGTGCTAACTACGTCTTACAAAACTGGGAGTTCCCCTATATAAGCAACTCTGTATTGTTACGTGATTCTACATCACTGTTGGACTGGTAAATCTTAAATATGTATATTGTATGTCTAATACACGTATTGCTTGTTTTTAAAATATTGTATTAGTTTCCTGGGAGGATCATTTTTAAGATACCCCATCCAATCACTTCTGGTAGTTTAGAAAGAGCTGAATCAGAAATGCGTGTGTCGAAAAATTATCATTGATTTCTAAGATTGTGTATGTGTGATGTTAACATATTGAGAATCGTTAGCTTTAGTTCAGTATTCAGGTCAAATACACATGTTTTGTACGAAAAAGTTTTTAAGAAATTAAATAAATATACATAGATAAGTTACATTTCATTAAATAAAATTTCTGGTGTAACTATATTTGTATAATTTAGTGTGTCAAACTTCGCTGACAGGACGTGGGGATGTCGGACTCAGTTTATAGAGTTATGTGAAATATTTTTAAAAAAAGCAGTGTCTTTACTATAGTATATATATATATATATATATATATATATATATATACATATATACATAACAGGCTATTGATGCGAGGTAAAATGATATGCTAATGTACGTCAGACAAAAATTACGCGATTTTAATCAAAAGTGTATAAACAACCCCAGTCATAACTAAAGCATAATTAACATTTATATTTATTTTGTATAAAATTCAGAAAACTATTTGGAAAAAACTTCCTTAGGGTTTTTTTTTCAAGTTTTGGCAGATACAACAAATGCAAAAATATTCTTAAACTATTCATGAAAAAAATTCAGGATATATTGCCTTTGAGTACAATATCTCATGCGTATTTTTCTTTCTTTTTCCACTTGAAGAAAAACAGCAGATAGTGAGACAGAAAAACTCTCCCTCGGGACACCGTCAGTAAATTGATTCTTGGTGTATTTTTGTAGGTATTATTTTACCCAACTAAAGGTTAGTTTTATAGCTTAAAATATTTATTTTTATGTGTGTTTTTATAAATAAAATAACGAACTATATTATGTTATATATATTTTTTTAAAATTAGAATATATATTAAAAAATATAATTTTAACATTTGTGAAAAGTGCTGTTATTGCTATAATTATCTTCAGCTATTATTTTCCGATTGATATAAATATTTTATAAATATTTATATTCCAAACACGTTCAATTAATGTGTTTTCGATTTTTTTATTTTTATTTTATCATTTTTATAAATAAATTTTAAACTTGATTCTTACAGTTCACATCTCCAGACACTGCTTGACACCTTGACTGCTTATTTTATATGTGATAATGTTGTATTAAGAGCTAAATGCAATTTTACAATTTTTAAAAAATCTTCAATAATCGCATCCTTTTGCCTTCCCGAAAAAATTAAAATATTTAAGCAGTAATTAACAACTACAATGTTTTAACTACCAGCAATTTTATAAAGAATATAATGTCAGAAAAGATTAAAGTAATCGGAAGAATATAATATTTTATCTTAAGCGAACGTTTAACCGTCGTCTTCTCTATATATAACACTGACATGCATTCATATAATGCAAATTAAAACATATTATAGTTTTGAGCTTTTTTTTTTTTTTTTTACTTTTAAAAATGTCAAACAAATTATCTTTACTCAATTGAATAATAAATATTTTAAATCGTAGACTCGGGAATATTTCAGAAAATTTGCAGATATTCGAAAGTGCATAGTCTCTTATATTTTTCATACGAAAAGGTTTTATGCATCATGATTCAAAAAACAAAATCTCAGGTATTTACATCGGCTTAGATGAGTAGGCATTAATGTTTTCACGGGGCGTTAATGCAATCAGTTGGTATATGTTTGATATATGTACGTGGTCAAAAAGCGTAACTTATTTTGTAATGAAACATTTTTACATACAAAAAGATACCAAACTGGCCTACATTCAGACACCCCTATTTACATAACTCTGCACCGCGTCGTTGTATAGGACTAAAAGGATAAATTTAATACCTCCTATTTATACCTCTCGGCGGTTTTGTAACATGAAATTGTGTACGTGTTTCAGTTTATATTGTAGATTCATGCAATGCTATCTATAACGCATAAGCAATTTTGTATTACAGTGTACATAGATTTTTTTTTTTACCAGGCCTACGTACCTCGAGATACGGAACGTACATATACTCACAAAATATATTTTTCAGTAAATTTTTCAACATGAAAATAAGCACAAATATTTAAAGTAAAATTTTTGACACGTAGAATGTCAGTTAAGACTAAAACGTAAAACATTGCATCATTAAAACTGTAATAGATTATATAACGTTTATAAAAATATATGAAGAATAATTTATATGCTTGTTTTATATTAAGAGCAGCGTTAACGAAAATCACTATCTTATGAAATTTCGAAAGAAAAAAAAATATTAGTAGTAAAATAAAAGAATCCCTTTCTGTCTGCAAATCTCGGTATAATATTAGCAGCAGAGCACGAGAATTCGTCATTTTGGAGGTACTATCAGGTTATTGAGTTTCGAGATGAAATTGGTACTAAATTAAAGCTTAATATAATGTATTTTTAAATAATTCCACCGGCATGGGAATCTGTTGGATTTACAGATCGAAGTTTGGTTGATCGTAAGTGAAGTATTTTGCAGTTGTGAAAGTCATTTTATCTTGCAATTATAGAGGCAATAACCCCTTAAATAAAATATTAATGTTTTTTTCTTTTAATAGTCACTGAAATGGAGAAAGCATGAAACGATAATATATATTATTTTTGTTGTCCACATCCCTTTTTCTAAGCAAATACAAACGAAGCAAAATAAATGAGATACAATATGAAAGGATTTTGAAACGGTTTCTGGCATAGTACATTTACATTTCTTTATATTTTTTTAATTAAAAGTTGCAATCAAAATTAAATCAGTATTTTTTTCATAAATGATTTTCATCAAATCTGTGTTGCCACAAAAATAAAATACCGCAACAATGATTATAAAAAGAGAAGTTCACATCCCTTTTTCTAAGCAAATACAAACGAAGCAAAATAAATGAGATACAATATGAAAGGATTTTGAAACGGTTTCTGGCATAGTACATTCACATTTCTTTATATTTTTTAAAATAAAAATTGCAATCAAAATTAAATCAGTATTTTTTTCATAAATGATTTTCATCAAATCTGTGTTGCCACAAAAATAAAATACCGCAACAATGATTATAAAAAGAGAAGTTCACATCCCTTTTTCTAAGCAAATACAAACGAAGCAAAATAAATGAGATACAATATGAAAGGATTTTGAAACGGTTTCTGGCATAGTACATTCACATTTCTTTATATTTTTTAAAATAAAAATTGCAATCAAAATTAAATCAGTATTTTTTTCATAAATGATTTTCATCAAATCTGTGTTGCCACAAAAATAAAATACCACAACAATGATTATAAAAAGAGAAGTTCAATAAAGATAAAGTGGGACATAGTTGCTGCACGAGTTTATTTTATATTTATGATTAAAATGCTCAATTTAATTTCTTTATCCCACGTTTTTTTCCGAAACAGATGATGTCACCCTCTAATGCAGTTAAAATACGATATGTATATATATATATATATATTAGTGTGTGCGTGTGTGTGTGTGTGTGTATGTGTGTATCAGTTTGCTATCTTTGGATTGTTTTTACTGTAACTTTGATGGAATAAATGAGATGATATTCTAGTTTGGCTCATGTTGTTTGCAGGTATTTTTAGTCCTTATTTTTTTCAGAAGTTTAAACTTGCATCTGAAACAATATTAGATATTGCTAAAAAAAAAAAACATTTGACTGCAATGCAAAATCTTAGCACGGGTCCACTGATATATATAGCTGCTGTTTTCTACTGTAAATCTTCAACTAATTTTATAAAATGTATTTACACTACACTATATTGTACGGTAAATAACTTGAAGTTCCTTTAGAAATATGCTTTTATTTTTGATTAGCTGCTTTTAAATTAATTAAGCATTAAAAATTTTATGAATTGTTATATTGTGTAAGTGATTCTTATAAATATAAGACGATAGATTTTGTTGTCAGTCCAGTCTACTCAACTAATGAAGTGAAATAATTTTAAGCTTGTAATTTGCACCCTATTATTACTTGAATTAATTTAGCAAGAATTTAACAAAAAGTATTAATTGAATGATTTGTTTTTACTTACTACAGTCTCAATTCTTTTTTAAATATCAATATTTAGTATTTTCAATTTTTTTTCTAAATTACGCGACATTCTATAATTTACGTTAATTTTATTTTTATCGGCCTGACTCTAAAACCAGATAAACCAAGTATATAAAGGTGATTTCTTTTATAATTCTTATATGGATATTTTTGCTTCTTTCTTTTTTCTCTTCTTCTCTTTCTTTTTTTTAAGGAAGAGAATTACTCTTACTTTCTTTTCTTAGTTATACAAATATATCTTATTGATAATATTCATACAAAATTCATACAAAGTTTAGATCAATTTATTTAATCGATCATGCAAAATCTTTTATCTTAAATAAGTAAGATATATTTGTTTTCAGATATATTTAGTCCTTTTATTTTCATAAGTTTAAACTTGCATCTAAAACAATATTAGATATTGCTAAAAAAATATCAGAAACCATGAAAGAAAAATCTTGGTTACCGTCTTTTATTTTTTGTTGATTTTTTCATAATAATTATTCATTCGTGTCATAAATTAAACATATGCAAAATGCTTAACAATTTCTACAATAAATTGCATATTTCTTTTATTAGAACCTCAATATCAATAAGATAAAGCAATGGAAACCACAGAAGAAAAAATGTTGGTGAAAATATCTCTAGGAAATAGATTAAAATTCTATTTTGTTGTCTATTCGAGCATCTTACGCACAAAACAGAAATATATTCCAGAACTGATTTTTTTTTTGTTTACATAGAAAATAAGTATGTAATCTTGAAAGGTATGGAGCTTGAGGCAGAATATTTATCTCCATTTTTCAACTTGAAGGAAAACAGATGAACGTACGGCAGCCAGCAGTAGCAAAAAGTGACTTGGGAGACTATAAGAAAAGTGATTGACTGATATTTTTTTCAGATATTTTTCATGCATTTCAATGCAATATTTTCTGTTACATAATCTTGGAACTTTTTATAGTTTTGTCCAAGAATTTGGTTGAATAATTTTAACAATTTGGCTAATTAATATATTGCACCTCTGCATTATTTCTTTATTTATTTCTCTTTCTTTCTTTCTTTTCTTTTTTTTCTTTTTACACGAAATTTAAAATCGCATGTAAAAATATTTACCATGGTAATGATATAATCCAAATTTGAGTTTAATAGTGGCTTTGAACACAATTCTCGTTACATTTGATCTACATAGTATAGGACAGAAAGCACCAATTTGAAAAGCAGGAAGATTTACAACCACATAACTACACAGGAAAGATGAAAGAACCGATACAGCCATCACACGAGCAGCTGTCGATGTTTTTACCTGGACGCAGTGTGATCCAGAAATTATCAGATAATTCACAGGTTTTCTGATAACAATAATTCGAAACTTGGATTATCAAACAATAACTTGTGTTACTTTGTGTAATTTTTGAATGCTCACATACATCTAATGAATTTGTCAAAGGGGATTTCTATTTTTCCGAATGCAATTGCAGTGCATTATAATTAAAATTCGCATTTTCAGCAGGCTTTAGAGGCAGTCCTGATGCTTCAAACAAAACAAATTTTCATGCGTGTGTTGCTAAGCGATACGTTCTGCATAATAAAAATAAATAAATATATAAATATAAAATAATTATATACAAAAATAACGTACAAAATTAAACATTGTTATCAGTAGTTGTTTCTTATGAGTAACTAAAGTTATTTTTGCATAGTTTGTGTTTGGAGTTCTCTTTAAAACGACAAATGGTATAGATATTTTTAGTTTTAGTTAGTAATATTTAAAAACGCTGATTAAATAGAGTTCTGTACATTAAGTATTGTTTAAAATCATTGGAATCTTTAAAATTCTTTCTATTTCGACCAATTAAGAGAAAACCCACAAAATTTCAAAGTTGCAAGAAAAGCGTGAAGAAGATATATTTCAAATTATTTACCAACTATGTAAACGCAATAGATTTTTTAAATCAGTCGTCTTATTATAAAGAAATGTGCAACATTTTTGTCACTTGAGAATATTAAATTCCCTCTAATCACCTGATGATGATATCTGTTAATTAGTTACTTTCGAAACTAGTGTTGTAATTTTTAATTATTGTGCGGCTAAAAAATGAAGATCTATTGTTATAATTATATAACAATTGTATGAAATAAGAATTAAAATTAATCGCAATAATTTTCCTTCAATTTAGACAATTTTTGAATTAATGTGGTATATTTCGTATTTAGTAAATGTCTAGAAATAGTAGCCTTTATCTTACATAAAAGATTTTAAGAAATTCCCAAATTTAAGGTTTTACATTTTATCTTAGGGATTAACATTTTCTGTGTAGTTTGAGAGATTCTTGGTTCACATTTCTTTTGAATATTTTATGTTTCGAATTTTATGTTAAAAACTGCATTTCCAAAATCCGTGTATATGGACAAATCTGTTTCAAGATATTGGAGATTTCCTCCTTGTACAATGAGAGCATTTTAGCTACTGGTTTTTAATAGCACATATTAGTGAAATATTATCACATTCACAATTAAAAAATAATAATGACTATATATTAGTTAAATGATGAATATTCGCGTACAATAGATTTGAGCGGCTTGCCTCTTGTTTACTAGAAAATTTTAGCATTTAATATATGTAACTACTTTATGCCTTTATATGTCTATTATTTTTAAGAATAATTGAAAATAACATACTTCTTAAATGTGTTACAAGATTTTGATGATTTATTATTTAAATCTATTTGTTATATACATATCATATTGACATATGTATAATGTATTGTCATGTGATAAATTTATGTAGCTAAGCGATAAGTCCTGCATAATAAATATAAAAAAAATTATTATACATAAAAATAAAGTACAAAATGAAACATTTTATCAATAGAGGGTTCTTATGTGTGAATAAAGTTATTTTTGCATAGTTATATAGATTTTAGCAGCTGGCCACTTGTTTACTAGAAAGTTTTAGCATTTAATACGAGGGGCAGTGGGAAAATACGTTTCCCCTGGCGACTGTGGACAGAGGTGTGTATGAAAGACAAAAATTGTAATGAGACATTAAAGATAAAATATAACTTTATTTTTCCACATAAGTACCAAGTACATTGAGACATTTGGCATACCGCTTTATAAGCTTCAAAAAGCACTCCAGGAAAAAAATCAGTGCTTTGCATACGGACGAAGCGTTGAACGGCTATGGGCGAAGGACGACACAGCATGTGAACGCGAACGTGCAAGACACCGATACACCATTGGGTAGAGCGCGAACAAGCAGATGGCGCTGTTGCAGTGGCTGTGCAGATGAGACCTGCAGTTGTTGCAGTGCCTGCGCGCTGTTGACTGCAATAGCGCCAACAGCTGTAAGGCACTGCAACAGCGCCATCTGCTTGATCGCAGTCGACCTCTACTCAATGGTGTATCGGTGTCTTGCACGTTCACGTTCACATGCTGTGTCGTCTTTCGCCCATAGTCGTTCAACGCTTCGTCCGTATGCAAAGCCCTGATTTTTTCCTGGAGGGCTTTTTGAAGCTTATAAAGCGGTATGACAAATGCCTCAATGTACTTGGTACTTATGTGGAAAAATAAAGTTATATTTTATCTTTAATGTCTCATTACATTTTTGTCTTTCATACACACCTCTGTCCACAGTCGCCAGAGGAAACTTATTTTCCGACTGCCCCTCGTATATGTAACTACTTTATACCTTTATATGTCTGTTTTTAAAGACTAATTAAAAATAACATACTTCTTAAAATGCGTTGGAAGATTTTGATGATTTATTATATACATATCATATAGACATATGTATAATGTATTGCCATGTTATAAAATATTTAGATTGAAATTGATTAGATTGTGTTACATTAAGTTTAAAGAAACAAGTTTTACATCATTGTGATACCTTTTAAAGTTAATAAATTTTAAGAAATTCAATAACTGTACCTTTTATCTAACACAGCGGGCTTTAAGAAAATCCATTAGTTAGGACTTCACATTTCATTCTGGGGATTAACGTTTTCGAGATACTCTGAGAGATTCTTAGTTTACATTCCTCTTGATTATTTTATGTTCCAAATTTTATCCTTTCAATGTGCATTTCCAAAATCCCTTTCAAATGGAGAAATCTCTTACGAGATATTACAGATTTCTCTTCTCGTAAAATCCAAGCGATTTCAGCAATAAGTATTAATATTGAATGTATTGAAATATCATCATATTCTGAATAAAATAAAATATTAATTAGTTTTGAGCTACAATATTAATATTTCTTTAGAGTGTTTACAAATAAAGCCTGTTTTTTTTTTTTTATATTAGATGTTGCTAAAAAGAAGTTTACATATTTTCTTATATTAAATGTCAAAACATTTATAGTGAAAATGTGTGAACATGGTGCTTCCCTTTTATTGGGGAAATAAATCATCCCTATTATATTAAGACATTTACAAGCGAATTTTGAAAACCGGAAGCTGCAATATTGGAGACTAATTTTATCGGCTGAATTTTCATAACGAATGGAGTTCAGAAAAATGTCGATAAGCGCGCACGCGTGTATACGCCAACATGGTGTATTTTTTTTGTTTTTGTTTATTTTTCCAATAAAAAAGTCGTTACAATATCAAGGTTTATATTTTAAACCAAAAAATCGTTTAAAAAAGTGAGAATTCCATTTTGTAATAATCTGGTGGCCGATATACATTATCCGACCTAACAGTTAACCTTGTTATGTAGCGATTTAGTAATGATGACCTAATAAATTGACATGCTGGAACGAACCTTCGTAAAAATCATTAAATATTTTACATGTCTGTCTAGAAGTTAGAGGAGCACAATATAAACATCTATTATCTCTAACATAAAGAAAGAAGTTTGTGTGTCTGTGAATGCGTTTCTCGGCTGTGTTCTGAAGAGACCGTTGCACGCGGAACTACAAAATTTGGTGGGAAGGTATCTTTATCTATGTAGTTTTGCACTTCGAAGCCCGATTTTGGTACTTTTGTATAGAGTTTCTTAAATTAAATTTTCTATGCAATTTTTAGTGTTTTTTGTGTTTAGTGTTTGCTGCGATTTTTCCACATTAGTAACAGGAATCCGGTTCCAATTTTTTAGCCCAATATAGTAAATTTTGTCCCCTTTTCAATAAAGTTTATGAGGAATTTCTACAGCGATTTTTGAATTTTTTGAATTTTTTTTCTTTTACATTAAGAATTTTTGCTAAGAAAGCTTGATTAGTTCCGGGGTTGCTTCCATTTCAGCATCAGTCATGCTCAAAGCCGTTATTACTTACCCATCATACGTAGTATAGGGTAAGTCTTGTAATCGTTTTGAAAATCGAAAAATTTTTTTTGACGGATTTACACGTTTCAGACACTGAAGATTCCGAAAAACACATTTTTAGAAAAAAAAAATTTGCCGTCCGTCTGTGTGTCTGTGTGTGTGTCTGTGTGTCTGTAAACGCTCTATCTCCCGAAAAAATTGAGATAGAGACTTGCAATTTGGTATGTACTTAGTATGTAATAATGGGAAGAAGTCTATTTCATTTCAATAACCTCGATTAACCGGAACGATTTTTTTCGGACTCTCGAAATATTCGTTCTGATGAAAGGTATATACAAATTTTCGAAATTGTTTATTTTAAGAAATGAATATAAAAGACAATAAAACAACATAAATTTTGCATAAAGCATAAAGTCGATCGGATAATTAGTTGCCGAGATATTTGGAATCTTATTTCCCACATTCTTCGACTTTTCATGACCCTGTATTTCATCCAAATTTCACTTCAAAGATATATTTTAATTGGAAATTTGACGCTTAATCAGATGCATTAAACAGCTAGTTAATAGGATTATTATTTTTGGAGTTATAAGGATATTTCTTTCAAGCAATTCAGTAATCGAGCCTTTAAAGTTTGTGACGTCATCAAGCCACGATTTTATTTGAATTGCAATGCACTTTATAAGTAGTTTACACATTTTTTATTTTAATATTTTACATTATGCATATCCATGATGGGTAAGTATTACGGTGGCCCCCAACCAGGGGTGCAAAAATCTAGGCGCCAATGGGCCGAATCCCACCACTAAATTTTTGTATTCTTCGCCTAATAAAAATACTGATAAAATTTAGTCGAAGTATACTAATAAAATTTAACGAAGAATACTAATAAAATTTAGTGGTGGGAATCAGCCCATTGGCGCCTAGATTTTTGCACCCCTGCCCCCAACGACTAGTTTTTTATTCTTTTTAGCTTGAAGAGAGTTGATAATTCTTTACAGATAAAAAAAAATCATTATTTTAAAAGGGAAGGGTTGGTTATTAATTATCCCGATTTGGATTGTTTGATTAGATTTATTTTAATTTAATTTTAGCGTTTTTTCACGTTTTGCAGCATTTTAGGTAGCTTTCAATACAAAAAAGTATAAAGCTACCTATTGCAGCCGTTCGGAGGAAAGCAGTTCCGGAAAATTTCGATATATTTTCACCGATCATGACCCCCAGACCCCAAAACCACCCTCCGTTCAAATGTTGATTTATATATATATATATATATCCATATATATATATATATATATATATATATATCTGACCTATGTCATACGATAACGCTCGTATTTATAAATCAATTTTGATGAAACTAATTGTGTGTATTAAGCTCACCAATGTCTCGACCGAGTTCGTTGGCCAGCTTGGTCCGCCATTTTGTTCCAAGATGGCGGCCATTTAAAAATTTAAAACTAAAATAAATATACAAAAAAGTTAAAAATTCAAATTTATTTTTTAATTAATTGTTAGGCCTTGATACGAGGATTCCAGAGCATTTTTTGGTTTACCTCTATCTTAAAAAATGGCTGAGATAGAGCAGTTTGAAATTCTAGGGTGGCTGACATTTTGAAACAAGACAGCACATTACAAAAATTTTCATTGTTGAAATAATTTTTCCAATCATACATATAAAACTATATATTCATATCGTTAGCGCCAAATTCTTGCCAAACTTGGCGACATTTTCGATGTCGCCAAGTTTGCGTGGAACAACGTGGATCAAGATTGAGCTTTCAATACAAAAAAGTATAAAGCTACCTATTGCAGCCGTTCGGAGGAAAGCAGTTCCGGAAAATTTCGATACATTTTCACCGATCATGACCCCCAGACCCCAAAACCACCCTCCGTTCAAATGTTGATTTATATATATATATATATATATATATATATATATATATATATATATATATATATATATATATCCATATATATATATATATATATATCTGACCTATGTCATACGATAACGCTCGTATTTATAAATCAATTTTGATGAAACTAATTGTGTGTATTAAGCTCACCAATGTCTCGACCGAGTTCGTTGGCCAGCTTGGTCCGCCATTTTGTTTCAAGATGGCGGCCATTTAAATATTTAAAACTAAAATAAATATACAAAAAAGTTAAAAATTCAAATTTATTTTTTAATTCAGTATTAGGCCTTGAAATGACGATTCCAGAGCATTTTTTGTTTTACCTCTATCTTAAAAAACGGCTGAGATAAAGCAGTTTGAAATTCTAGGGTGGCTGACATTTTGCAACAAGACAGCACATTACAAAAATTTTCATTGTTGTAATAATTTTCCCAATCAAACGCATAAAACTATATATTCATATCCGTTAGCGCCAATTTCTCGCCAAACTTAGTGATATTTGGCGAAATATCGCCAAATTTGGCGATCAAAATAAGTTTTCATAAATGAAGCCAATTTGGCTATTGCTCAATAATTTGGCGAATTTCTTATTCAAATTCAGTATTAACGAATCTTTTGTAAACGTTTTATTTGTATTTTACGTTGTTGTTTTCGTGTAACATTAGCTAAAATTTTATAACTAAGATATAGGAAAGCTACCTTTTCCTCCCGGTACAGGCCGGAAGGACTTGGTTCTTTACAAAATAGTATAAAGCTTGGATCAAGATTGGACAACGTGGATCTTTCTTATACATTCACAACCTTATTTCCATTGTTATTTATCTGAAAATTTCAGACATCAACAGTCAGATGCCCGATTATCGATTAGTGTTTGCAATTTTCTTCTAAATTCGATATATCTTAAATTATAACCTAAGTTATAGCCAAGTTTTTCTTTCAAATGGCGTCACAAATCGCCCACTTATTTCAAACACCGTTTGAGGGCCGTTGTGATTGGTAGTTGAGAGGATTGTAGGCACAGCTGGAAGACAACCGAGCAATTGTGATTGGCAGATGAAAAGGTCATCAGTTGATTGGATTTCGATCAGCGATTTGTGAATTGTTCGCGATTTGTTTTATGCAATTTTTAGAGGTCTTTTTTTATGTGTTATGTATTTGATTTCGAAAATTGCCAACGGTAACTTACTGTATTTTTATGTCAATAGAAAGCAAAACATCAATAACAACAACAAAAAAAAAAAACTGTCATTTTTTTAAAAGTGAATGATAATTCCTAGTTAAAGTCGTTAGTTTAATTCTGAGGGGGAGGGGAGTGTCCGGTTGTATTTTAAATCTCTCCTTACCCACTGTCTCCAAAATCAGTACTTTTTTCTTATTAGTGCGATTCAAATGAAACATTTTCTAATATTCTTCTCAAGTCCCCCAGGTGCTAGATAAACTTCGGTGTAACTGTTTCAGGCGTTGGTTACCACTATTTCTGAATATTTATTACCAGAGTTGGATATTTTCTTGAGTTATATGCCCCAATTTGAACGAGAATTAGTTCATTAAACTAACACGAACGAATTAAGATATAAATAACTAATTAAAATACAGATACGGCGCCCCTGGCTGTAGAACGTGGAACTAAAAGATTTTGCAGCACGTGCGCAGCACGCCTGCTATACGGTGTCGTAGGCAGCAGGGACACGTGCAGGAGTTTCGATCGGAAAGAGTTTAATTTTGAACAGAGTGCACCCTTAGCGGTGGGAATTGGAACTAAAATATTTTGCATTTAAAATTTGTCCGATTCAAAGAAACGGCCCGATTTCAACGAGAACTGATTCATTCAACTCTACATGAACTAATTAAGATATAGATAATCAAGTAAGACATAGATTAGGCCACCTTGGAGGTGGAAAGTGAAACGAAAAGATTTCCAGCGCGTGCACAACAGATCTTCTATACAGTGTCATAAGCATCGGGGACACGTCCTGGAGTTTTGCTCGGTTTGTTGATTGATTTATGACGGCCGATTATTTACTCGAGAGATATAGGTCCTAGGGGCAGTGCCCTCCATGATGGTCTTTCTAAGGGATCATAACACGTAAATACGGAAAGGTTAGAAGAAAACCACGGAAAACTCCGAACGGTTAGGTCGACGAGTGCGACAGGGGTTTGAACACCTCTCGTCTACCAGCTTTCAGAGCTAAACTTCTCAGCCACTGGTGGGGCCGAGTGTCGTTCGGAAAGAGGTTTTTTTAGAACAGAGTGCTCCCCCTGGGTATAGAAAATGTAACTAAAAAAGATTTTGCATTTAATCTTGGTCCGATTCAAACGAAATATTTTCTGACATTCTTCCGAGGTCTCTCATATGCTAAATAAACTTCGATATATATTTTTCAGCCCTTGGTTACCGCCATTTATGAATATAAATCTCCAGGGAGTTATTTTTTTTCTCGTGCTGGATGGGCCCGATTTCAACGGGAATTGGTTCATTCAACATAACATGAACTAATTAAGTTAAAGCTAACTAATTAAGACATAGATTTGGTACCCCTTTTCCGTGGAATGTGGAACTAACAGATTTTCCGCGCATGCACCAGCACGCCTTCTACACGGTGCGTAAGCAGCTGGAACGAGTGCCAGAGTTTTGTTCGGAAAGAGGTTTATTTAGAATAAAATGCTCTACCTGGAGTTGGAAACTGGAACTAAAAGATTTTACAGCGTGTGCGCAGCACGTCTGCTATCCATCGTACCGTAGGCAGCGGGGACACCTGTCGGAAATTTGTTTAGAATAGAATGCACCTTCTGGTGGTGGAACTAAAAGATTTTCCTGCGCGTGCTCCGAAAATGGCTATTTCTATTGAAACCGCAAATGAAAGTTACTGATTTGATAATCCCAGAAAACGAAATATTCTCATTTTCAATCATCCCAGAGTATTAAGAAAAGTATTGGAAGTATAGTTTCGAAATTAACAATACTTATTTTAGCCATTTATGTACTTTTACTTTGAATTACTCATAATAATTCAAGACTATTTTACAATAAACTTTTCTGAAATAAAATTTTATAGGGAATGTTAGCGTAATAAGAGACAAGGGGAAATTTTTCTGTTGTAAAGTTTGAGATTTAGTCCCTTATTTTAGTCAATGCGTTTACATTCATATTTTGCATCAGTTATATATCTAGATCTGCATAATAAATTGTTGGATAAATAAAGAAACTTTGTTGTGTAATTCCGAAATTTATTTTTTTATCTTCTGTAAATTAAAAACATTTTTTTTTAACCTGACAAGCTGTGTTTAAATCTTTTTATAAATGGCTCAGGGCTATTTCCCATTAACTTTAAGATAGCCTTTATATGAAAGTCAGAAGACTTATTACAAGGAGAAGTAAGAGACTGAAGATTCCCGAAATTTTGTAAGAAAAAATTACGTGCTAAAATTAATTTTAAAATTTTGAAAAAAATGTTACAGCTTCATTGAAGCCGTAGAATGATAGACCCCTTTCTAATTACAAAAAATGCGTTTTCTTTCCCTTTTTCTTATGGAAGCAAAATACAATTTATTTATTTATTCGGGAATGTTTGAATATATGTAGTTTTATTGGCTGTTTATTCATCTTTAAACAAATGCTGTTGATTTCATATACAGCCATCTTTGAAAACACTGCGACCTTAATTCGTATAAAATATTCACAATATGAAAAAAATGAGATTTGGATCTGAAGATTCGTCTAAAAATTCAAGCTGACTACATTATACCCGTGTTGATTTGTAAATTGAAACTATAGTACTTATAATACTATTACAAAAGTAACAGCTTTCGACATAATTCTTTATATTTTCCATCACATTTGGCTAATATAAAGTAATCTTAGCTTTTGTTTGACCTGCAGTGATGCTTTGGTGTGCCGTTTATAATTTAGATAATACATAAATTCGTAACTTCTTACATAATACTAAACTTTGGCCAAGAAAAAATAATTCATTTTTAATACGTTAACTATTTTTTCTTACTTCAAACAGTTCTAAAATATTAGGGAACTTGATTACAATGTTCTGCCCATCTATTCTGCATCAGTAATTCTAAATTTTTACAGATCTTCATCTTCATTATTGGAGTTTCAATCGTGCATTTTTTCGTTGCTGATTCCGTTCCTGCATGCAATATTGCAGCTCCATATTCTACTAATCTTGCGTCAAAAACATATTGTAAAAGGTGCAGCAATTTCGTCCCTTTTATGGAAACACGTTTACAATTAAATGGTTCAAATAACATGCATTTCATATTCGAAAAGGTATTTTCAATTGAATTTTATAACAAACCATGTAAAGGTTCATAACATGTTTCCACTTTAAAACCAGTTTCATACATATGGAAATTAAATTTTCTAATTAAGAAGACAATAGCTGAGAGATAATTCTCAATTTTCAAGTACCCTTGTTGAGTACAAGTGAGAACACAAGAAGTGTAACAAATTGAATGTTCCATTTGAAGTAAAACTGCACCCAGTTTTAACACAAGTGTATACAGATACTGTGGATTTCAAACATGGAATAAAAAAGGTGAACACAGGTGAATTATTAAACAAAACTCATTTTTACCATTCGGGACTTTAAAAACTAAAATTGTTTTAATATTTTCAAGGTTTACGGAAATTCCTCTCATTGATATACCATACCTAAGATAGTTCAGAGTTTAACACTATAATTGAATATTGGCCAATGAGAATTTTATATTCTACACCATCCAGTTTTTTTTTAGGTCTGCCTTATCGTGTTCGGCTTATGTTCTTACTAAAACTGGGATTTAAGCCATATAGATGAGAGTACCATCTGAATAAGTAAATATACCTAATATATATTGTTACATACCTCCGTAGAACTACATAAAGCATAGAGAAAATGACAGAATTTATTCCTAGCAAAATGTAGAGGTAGGGAACAGGTTTGAACGAACCTTATCCAATGGCATTTGTAAAAAAAAATGTTGAAGTTTTAGTGTCCGAGAACAACTCACCTTAGATATGTATTGTAAAATCCTGTGTATTCTAAAAATAAGATTTGTTAAGTTAAAATTTGATAATTTTCACGCTTATAATCTTTGATTAATTCCCGAGGATCCTTAGAGATTCTAACTTGAGCATTAGTCTACAGAATTATGATTACGGATAGACGCAGTCAATAACTTTAATTAACGAAATTGCTAATTTAACTAATTTTCGCGTTGAGATTAAACTTTTTTGTTTTAAAGACATAGATATACTTCTTGTTGGTGTTACATTAGGCTGAGCATTTTCATCGAGTTTAAATATATGGTATTTTACACATCTTACTAATGAAACATCTTTCTATTATTCTATTACACTCTGATCCTTTACAGCATGAACATTTTTCGTAACAGTTCTGTTGACCACAGACAGTTGTTCACATGCAGTTGTTGAACAGTTGTTCACATGCAGATAACCCCAATATAGCCTTTTTATTTTTATTTAATAACATCAAATTTTAGAAGATGGGTTGTATAAAGAAAAAGTTCTTTTTTATTTGCTCAATAAAACTATTTACTGTTTCATATAGACGTGATAACATTTATTTTCTAAAATGGGATGGGGAGGGTTTGAATTACAGACGTTTTTAACTTATTTAAAAATATTTTACACTTGCTACATCAGTTGTTCTAAAAAATTTAAGTAATTCTTATTAAAAATGTAATATTGCCTCTATTAAATATATTAACAAATATAAAAATATATACGAGACTCGTAAAAAAATTAGTTGAACTGTGTTTTAAGAAATAAAATATATTTAGTAGTTTAATCTAAAATCCCTCTTTCTTGTAAAGTTAATAATAAAAGATTGAAAGTAAGTCTTAAAATAGAATCAATAAAATGAACGTATCCGAAATATCGTAATTTAAAAAAAGTAATATGTCTTTTCATTGCATGTTTTTTTGGAATAAAAAAGTCGATGTATTTATAGTAAGAAATCGCAATCTAAAAATGCGGATATTTGATTTTATTAATGCAAAGCCAGGCAATATTTTATATTTGATATGTACTTTTCTTATATATATTTCTGAGGTGAGCAGATACTAGTTTTCGGATTTCGTGGAATTTTTTTTAAAGTGTACAACCAAATAAATCATAGTGTTTCCATATTTTACATCCTTAAAATTTTCATTTGCATAAAATAATATTTTCTTTAATCGTGACCTTTTTGATTTATACACGATATTTTTCTACATCGTTAAGAACATAATACTATTTTTTTTTAATAAATTGTGAATACTCATGCACATGTTAATTCTTATAAATTTAAAATTATCTGTAATAATAATAATGCTACATAATATTTTGTATGTTTTTTTAAAGATTATGAAGTATAATTATGATTTTTAAGAGCGATCAATAAATAGTTAAATGTAAGAAAACATATAAGGAATTTTGTTTTCACAAGATAAATTTAAAGTATGCTCAACATTTCGAATCTCAAAAAAATATTTTGTATAAAAGTAACAGCAACCTCTCTTTTTACGAAAACATATCCAAAACATTTGATTTAATGGAAATTTAAAATTATACACTTACATATAATAACTGTTTAAATCCCCAATTCTTGCAGTGAAAGGATCTTTAGCATTCTTAAAAATTCTTAAAAGAATGCATTCTTAAAACATTCCAAATAGCTTGTATAGTCGGTCATATAAAGAAACAAAAGACAAAATAGAACTCCCATTATTAGGTTGGACCAAACGAAAACGGAACAGAAGCCACAGAATGGAATGACATAATTTATTTCATACGTAATCTAAAATATTACACAAGCACTCGTTCCACTGATCCACCAATCAATGAATAAATACCCTGCTCATAGAAGTCGTTTGGCTGATATTGGAACTAGTTTCGAACACTGTCCATGACTTTGCTTTCCGAGTAAAAACAGAGACCCTTCAATGCCTTTTTCAGCAGACCAAAGATGAGACGATGAGATGATGATGTGAAGACGTTGATGATGATGTGAAGACGATGGTGATGATGTGAAGACGTTGGTGATGACGAAGTGACCATGACCAGGTCGCGTATCATTATTTACAGATTTCCATGCCTTGTGGAAATGTTTGAGCCTGTCCTCTACACGAGTCAATTTCAGTGCATCTTCTCCATACAGAGTCTTCATTCGTCGATTCATTTCACGAACCCAAACGCCTGCTGCCAGTAATCAACGAATAACACTACGTTTCCCTTTATTCGCAAATATTCCGCAGATGCTGATTAATAACAATCGACTGCCTGCGGGACGATACTGTTGGCCGACAACCAGTGCATATCGCCTGCCTTTGAGCAACTACCTAGAGTAAGGCCATTTCTGTAGCAGGGGTTGCCTTCTCTGTCCGTGCTCTACCACCAGACATAGTTGTCGACACACGCATACAAAATTAAACCTAATTATATAACCTGATACTGTTTTTTTAATACCAAGCTAGGCAGTATTTTACATTTTATAAGTACTTCCTTTATATATATTTCGAAGGTAAGCAGATATTACTTTTTGGATTTCTTAAACATTTTCTAAAAGTTTATAACCAAGTAAATCATAGTGTTTCCATATATTTTTTCCTTTTGTTTTTTGTAAAAAAAAATATGTTTTTCCGAAACCGAATTTAGTAATGAAGGAAAACACAGTTTGTTCCGTTGCGTTTCAATTTGATCTGTCCTTATTCTTTATCAACACATTATCGCAGTGTGATGTATTGGTGGATTATTTTGATAAAATCTAAGAGATATGTTCAATGATTGAATTACTATGTATCAGTTAATTAGATTTGAATAAAGTTCTTTCAGATTTTCGAAATAGGTAAATACTATAAAACATCTCAGATACATCTCCAATTCTATATCCTACTCTCCTCTAATCCATTTGATGGTCTGCTGTATTCCATTTTAAATAGACTTGCTAGAAAGGAGGTTATATGCAGTTCAATTGTGTTATATTTTTTTATTATAATGTACAGTGCGGCAAAATAAAGAATCGGATTAGTGACTATAATATCAGTTATAATTAACAATAACAAAAACGAAAATTTCGGTTCTAATTCATAAAAGTTTTTATACTTGTATATGATTTATTTTGTTTTAAGTGGTCATTTACATATTAAATTTTAACCTAACTTTTAAAAGTTTGAAGTCAACACCATAATGTTATTGCATATTTCGTTTTCCCATGCCAAAAAATTCACAAATATAATTTGAATATTTTTTTAATGATAGGTTAGTGAAATATAACTCATTGAAAAGTAAGCAGAAGAATGTTGAGGATAAATTTAAGATATTTAGGGCTTAACACTAACAATAATTTATGCATTTCATTATTTTCTGTTTTGTATGATGCTTTGCCCAAACATGAATCGCATGAAGAAGCATGCATATTTTATATAAGTACTTTTTTGTACAATTTATTTTTATTTAATAATTTGATTACAAATATTTATAAATAGAACCATGTTTCACCGTTAGAATTCACTTGATCGAAAACAGTACAGTATATACAGCGTGTCCAAGAAAGGTCTTTATCATACTAAACATTTATAACAAAAATACTAACAGGTGAATTTCAATGCGGTTTTTAAGAAATTTAAGAGTTTTTTCAGTACCTGAGCTAGATGGAGCTAAGTGCTTGGCAGTTGTGATAAGAAAAGGAAATGGCAATTTCTCAGGAGAAACAAAGCGTAATGCGTATTATGGTTACCCTAAACAAAATCACTGATAACCGTGCAAAGAAATTTTCGCCGGATGTACCATAAAGATGCACCAAGTGTGCCTTCAATTTATGCATGTATGCAGAAGTTTAAAGATGCAGGAAATGTTGAGCATATGAAACATTACGGAAGTGTGTGAGAGGAAAGTGTCAAACGAATCAGAAAATCGTTCTCTCGGATCCCAGGAAGTCGATCAGAAGTGTAAAAAAAACTCCTAGATTTCTTCATTCTTTCGCAACAAATTGCACTTCATTTCACCTGTTACTATTTTTATTATTAATGTTTAGAATGATAAAGACCTTTCTTGGACACGCTGTATTTTGTTCACTACTGAACCGTTTTGCATTGACTTTTGACTAACTTTAGCTTTTTATCTAATAATTAAAGGAATATCCAACTAAACAATTTGTTAACAATAGATTAGTCGTGAATGAATGATTCAAAATTGCTCTTTGTACTCTCCTTTTTCCTTTCAATATATATTCAATTGTTCTGTAGTCGGTTTTAGAACAGTTTTTGATGTAACTTGAACGTTTGATTATAAAAACTAATTAAACAAATATATTACAAATGCTTTGCAAAGCGGGAAAAAAAACGATCCCGATATATATCTAACTAGTAATAGGAAACAAAATCAGAGTTAATTCGGGATTCGGAATAGTATGTTATTGCGTTAAATGGAAACAAGTAACTAAATAAATTCTGCAAAAAAAATCAGTGTCGGAAAAATATTACAGTCTATCAGGGATTTCATAATTATGATTTAATAATCTAACGATTTTGAGATAATTACTTCATGTGTCTCATGAAGCCATAGTTAAAAAACCACAAATGATCATAAAACTGCTATTATATTGAATTTGTTTACCGTCATCTTTTCTCGCTAAATTGATTTTTTTAACTGAATTTAATTAATCTAAATGTGATCTGCTGTACTTATCGTTAAAAAGAACAAAGAAATGAACATACTCTTCCGACACAACCAGAAGGACTTGTTTTATAATATAAAATCTTCAAGGAGATAGAAAATTTTATTTACAGAAATATTTCTTAAAGGCTTATGAGTTTTGTTACACATATCCGATTGTTAGATTTTTTTTATCGGCTTTAGTTAAAAACATATTATTATTTAGAATCACAAATATTTAATTCATTTAAGGGAAATGTATGAATAGTAATTTAAGCGTACTAAAGTAGATACACTTCTAATTGTATCATACTAAACTAAATACAATTTGAAGACAAATTAACGGAATCAGCCATTCTAGAAAGAGCACTTATGCTAAAAATAAATTTTTCAGGAAGCACAAAAAAACGTTTTTGTGATAAATATAAAGGTACTTTTTTTTTAAATTGTCTACTTTAAGATACAATAATTATGAGTCAACATTAGTTGACATTGTTAAAATTTCTTTATGATACATAAATGATGTAATGAAAATAAAATAAAATTTTAGACAAGTGCATTTTCTATAATGAAATAAGGATAAATTATGTAAAAAAAAAAGATAGATTGGCTTTAAATAGATAGAATATGAATTTCAAAACTCACAAAAATTATACATTGAACACATATTAAGATACATTAATTCATAGATGATGTGAGAAATGAAAAAAAATTAATTACTTTTTTACTTTTTACTTTATTATCAAGAGATTGTTCAACTTCATCGGTTGGCCAAAATGAAATTTATTCATAAAATCTTTTTAATTCGTCAGAACTATAGGCCCTGATACGATTTAAGTACTCAATATTTTTTACATTAATGGGGACTTGTCCTTCATATGCTTTTTCAGTTGACAGCTCAACAGTATCTTTAAATTTAAATGAGAATGAGTTTCTGTTTAAACTATAAATGTATTCTGTTGCCATGACAATGTCAGATGTGCATAAAAGTGCATAAAAGATAACGGCTAAAATCCTATGTTACCATTTTTGAGACATTTCTCCCTCCTGATTCTTCAGAAATGCCTCCTCTTTTGCACAGCGATGGTCACCAATTAACAAAATTTAAAATATCATCCGACTGAATAAGAATATATCATAGTATATAGCTATATTATAGTGTATTAGAGCAATTTCTTATATTTGTAACTAAGTATTTGTTATAAAACTAGTAAAAAATATCTTTTATACACTTAAGAGCCTACATCAGTCACGCGAGGAAACGCTCACGCTAATGTTAAGTCTATGGGAAGGCTATCGCGCGATTTCTCGCTCGCATTTTAATATTTTTAAATGAATTTTTTTGCATAGGATCGCTGAGGCCGAACTCTAACGTTGTTAGTTTTTACTTTTTCGATTTTGGTTCCAGTTTTTTTATATAAAGGTACTTTCAATTTTAGAACCGGTTCCAAAATTTAAAATGTCCACTTATAAAAAAACTGTAACCAAAATCAAGAAAGTAAAAACTAACAACGTTAGAGATCGACATCAGCTATCCTATTAAAAAAAAATCATTTAAAAATATTAAAATGCGAGCGAGAAATCGCGCGATAACCTTCCCATAGACTTAACATTAGCGTGAGCGTTTCTTCCAGTGACTAGTGTAGGCTCTTAAATGGACAAAAAAATCTTTTCTGAAAGGACGCATGCTCATGGACAAGTGCCTTTTAAATACTGATAGTTGTTTCCCGCATACTTTAAAGATAGAGAAAAAACATCTAGACCACGGACTGGTGCATTTTTTTCAAAAGTGATATAATATGGAAAAAAGTATTATATTCTGCAATGAAACCAGTTTTGACAATTTTGGACCCTTTCTAGAATGACTGATTCAATTGTCTGAAGTTATTTTCTTAATACAAGCTAAACAAAAGAGGAAATATGTACATATGAGTGTGTACATTGTAAGTTACACATTAATATTATTAATTATATATATATATATATATATATATATATTGCTTATTATTTTATTCACATATTCATTTTATTCCCTTTATCAATTTACTTTAAAAAAAATCAACAACAATATGTATTTCAAATCTTCAGTTAAAAAAATGTCTTATTTAATTTTTGTTTTGTTGTTACATATTAGTAGCGTTTGATATTTGATTAGCAGCCTTTTTTATATTTTTAGAAAAATATCAAAATCTACTCATACAATCCAACTGATTAAATAAATATATATTGGCCTCGTGCATCTCTGAGTGGTCCCGAATAACCTGGCTCAGACACAGTAATTCATCCAAGGAGGACGTAGCGGAACAATCAATTTTCGGGGACACATTCTGAATGGCCACAAACATTTTATCAGTTAGAGGTTTAAAGTTAATAAATAAATCTCTACAATTACAAAAATGATGACTCGCCCCGCTGTCAAATATACGGACGAGGGTGTCGATGAAGCTCCACTTCCGGTCTCGTGATTGGTTAGGACTAAGTCGTGGCTACGTCATCGAGGGCAAGTGTGGTCGGGGATGCCCATCTATGTCAACATCGACCCCTGGAGGCAGCGGCTGTGGGATGCAGTCGTCGCGGTACCCAAAACAAGTGGTTGTCTGTGGGGCGAATGAACCAGTGAAGTACAGGCGGTATCAGATCCTGCCGGACCGCTATGTTTTGTTTTCTTTCCTTACTTCACAGCACTGACGCCTCAGGTCTCGTCACCATGGTGTACGCAGGATGCGGGCGACAAATTTTTCTATTTTTTAAAAATCGTATATTATATTCTATTTGCTATTTTTTATGTTTTGTGTTGTTGTTGTTCCGCCGGGAAGGAGCTTGTAATCGCCTCTGTAGACTTTCCATGATACGAGCTGTCTATAGTATAATTCTGAGGTACTAGCTTCATGTTAGTCTCTTTTCCGATGGGTCTCTCTTGTGGGTTGCCATTCGTAAGCCGGATGCGATGATGCCTCACGCCTATCTTGGGAACTGAACCTACTGTGACCCTTCTTGGTCTATTGTGTTGGGGTCTTATCGGGGCTGTTCAGAATCGCAGCGGTTAACAGCTCTGTCATGTGTAGTACCTGACTGGTCTTAAAAATATATAATTACGAGTATATAATTATTAATTAAAATTAAAGAGAAACTGAAAGTTTAAGTACTAGATATGAAGAGTAAAATTTCTTTAATTGCATAAAATTCGTAAAGAAAAATAAGTAAGTAAGTACGAATTGTACATAATTTTTTATTTTAAATTGGAAAAAAAGTTTTGATTTTTTCAACTTTTTTTAATATTTTTAAAATGTTGCGACAAGTAATAGAAAAATTATTGCCAATACTCAGTAACATTAAATAATATACCATTGGATTACAGTTTCCATTTACTGTAATAAGAAGTGTCTTAGAAATCAACATTTTTCTGCATACAATCGAATCGTTTTATTAAATTAAAAAATACTTTTTAGGTTACTAAAATTTTCTTCACGTTGATTTCTTCCATTTCTGATATAAATTATATAGTCAATTGAAGACCTGAGTGGAAGACAATGTGATGCAACAAAAAATAAATTTCAAGAAAATTGAAGTGAATAAGTTTCTTGTTGCAAATTTTGTTGATTTATTTTCTTCTTTGTAGCACATATGTTTAAAATGTTCAAATGTTTTAATCTATACGTTCTATGAATTTTTTTTTAGAATGAACTTATTAAATTGTAATATTTCTTAAAGTATTCAATTTAAAATTTATTGTTAGTTAAAAAAAAATTTTGTACTTTCAAGACTAATTATAACCTTACTATTTTTGACTTTACATTATGGCAGATTACCTAATAACACCTTCATACATAAAGTGAAAAAAAATTGAGAAAAATGTAACGTAACATTTTTTTTTCACACTCATGTCGTCAACTGTTTACATTTCTTCAAAAAATAAATATTTTTTTTCTACATATTTTGGGGGAATTTTCTTGTATAAAATTTATTTAACGGTTATATTTTTATTTTATTTATTGCTGACAAAAACCGAATTTGATGTAGATGAAAAAATTTTATTTCTAATTAATTTTAATGAACAAAACTTTTTTCTTACATTTTTTTCTTAAATGAAATCATGCAGATTTAGTTTTTAGTCCTGAAAAAAAAATGAATACCGGAAAATAATGTTGGTATTTTAACAATGGATTTTAACAAATGGAATTTAACAATATAATATGTTTGACAGATGTGTGTTGATATTTTTAGGTAGATTCCAATAAAAAGTTCTTTCCAGCTTGCATCGGTAGCACGATAAAACTTTCCTATTCCTTGATATTAAAAATTCAGCCAACTCAAACACACAAAACTAAAATGCGTAGAACCCGATTATAGAAGATACTCAGTTTCGTCAATGTTGAATTTTTATGGAAATTCCATAAAATTAGTGAGGTATCGCAAAGTTTGATTCATTTACGGATACCTGTTTTTGTTGCTAAATTTAAGCAATATTTCTCAGTTTCAGAAAATATTGATGTATTTTCACCGATTATTACCCCCAAACCCTCGAAAACACCCTCCGCTTTTGAGATAAATGCGAAAAATAATGTTCTGGAATCATCGTATCAATACCGGGACTTAAAGGAAAATACTTTTTGAATTTAATTTTTTTTTCTACATCTTTTTGAATTTTAATTTGTTAAATGACCACCATTTTGAAACAAGATGACGCATGACGCTGGCCAACAAATTTGGTTGAGACTTTTCTATGTCCTGTAACATGTTGAGTCATATCCGAAACGGTTTATAAATACGCGTGATACAGCATGACATCCCTTGTCTTGTTTCAAAATGTGAGGCACGCTAGAATTTATAACTGTTATGTCTCAGTCGTTTCTTTAGATACAGGCAAAACATAAATTACCCCAAACTCTTGTATCGAGGCTGAAAACTTAAAGCAAAAAAACTTTTGAATTTCTAATTTTCTTGCACATTTCTTTTTAATTTGAAAAGTTTATGATTGCGGATGAAGCTGGTCATAGAACTCGGTTGAGACTTTGGTAAGTCCTATACACATCCTCAGTTACTTCTAAGTCGATTCATAAGTACGAAACTTACAACATTAAAAATTTCAGATATATATATATATATATATATATATATATATATATATATATATATATATACAGGGTCCTTCGTTACTACATGTACAAACTTCGAGGGGTTGTATACGTCATTAAAACAAACCTTTTTTTTCTGTGAAAATTGGGTCGTCTTTCACTTATCCAGTCATATATACAGGGAGTCTCACGCAAATCGAACTCGTGTTTTCGTTCACAACTTTAACGGTAATGGAGACATTTTAACTGTATATTCAACATGCTTACTTTATTTTGTATGAAAAGTGATAGATATCATAGTAAGTCCGCTGTAATTAGATCATTGATTAATATGTACATCATGAGCTATATTCCAAATTAAGAAGTATCTAGGTCAATGTTTTTTGGATGCATATTGTATCAATTTGCAGAAATTATTGGGACGTTACCAGATTCCAATGAAAGTAGAGTATGTATGTTGAAAATATCGGTAAAATACTTTCGTTATTTTTAAAGCTGTGAACGATAATTTTGTTTCGACTTGATGTAAGACATGAGTGAATAAGTGGAAGGGTACCTATCTATACTTATAAAAGAGTAGCTTGATTTTGTCATAATCACCGCCGAGCTTCAACCGTTTGTCCTAGAACAATGAAATTTGGAAGACATGCTCTTTACACAATGTAGGCACCCATTAAGAAAGGATTTTTAAAAATTCACATCCTAAGGGGGTTAAATGGGGGGTCGAAAGTTTTAGATAATTTCGTCTTTTCGGCATATCTTAGCAGGAGTTTTAAGTAGGAGCATGAAATTCGGGATAACAATTCTACTAAAGAATAGTTAAACATGTATTTCAGGGGATTTTAAAAATTCAACCACTAAGAGGGTTAAATGGGGGTTCGAAAATTTTCGGTGATTTCACATTTTCACCATATCTTATCTGCAGTTTTAGGTAAGAGCGTGAAATTCAAGATAACAAATCTACTAAAAAAATATTTAAACACGTATTTCTGCGATTTTAGAAAATCAACCACAAAGGGGGTTAAATGGGGGTCTAAAGTTTTAGGTCATTTAGCCTTTTCGCCGTATCTCAACAACCGTTTTAGTTAAAAGCCCGAAATTCAGGATAACAAATATACTAAAATTTAGTTAATCACATATTTCTGCGATTTTAAAAAATCAACAACTAAGGGGGTTAAATGGAGAGTCGAAAATTTTTAGTCATTTCGCGTTTTTCGCCATATTTCAGCAGCAGTTTTATGTAGGAACGTGAAATTCAGGATAACAAATCTACTAAAAAAATAATTAAACACATATTTCAGCGATTTTAGACATTCACCCATTAACGGGGTTAAATGGGGGGTAGAAAGTTTTAGGTCATTTTGTCTTTTCGCGATATCATAGCAGCATTTTTAGTTAGGAGCTCGGAATTCGGCATAACAAATCTACAAAAAATATAGACAAACATCTATTTCAGCAATTTTAGAAATTCAGCAACTAAGGTGGGTTAAATAGGAGGTGAAATATTTTAAGTCATTTTGCCATATCTCAGTAGAAATTACAGGTAGAATCAAGAAACGCAGGACAACAAATCTACTAAAAAAATAGTTAAACACGTATTTCAGCGGTTTTAGAAATTCATACACTAAGGACGGTTATATGGGGGTCAAATGTGTTACGCCATTTTGCCATATCTGAGTAGAAATTATTGTTAGGAGCGTGAAATTCGGGATAACAAATCTACTAAAAATAGTTAAACATGCATTTCAGGAGATTTTAGAAATTCAACTACAAAGGGGGTTAAATGAAGGGTCGAAAATTTTCGGTGATTTCACCTTTTCCCCATATTTTATCAGCAGTTTTAGAAAAAAAGCATGAAATTCAAGATAACAAATCTCCTTAAAAAATAGTTAAACAAGTATTTCTGTGAGTTTTTGTGTGTCGAAATTTAACCATTAAGGGGAGTTAAATAGTGGGTCGAATGTTTTATGTCATTTTGCATTTCTCAATAGAAGTTATAGGTAGGAACTTGAATTTCGGGATAACAAATCTACTAAAGAAAAGTTAAACATGTATTTTAGGCGATATTAGAAATTCAACAACTAAGGGCGTTAAATGGGGGGTCGATAATTTTCGAGGATTTGACCTTTTCACCATATCTCATCAGTAGTTTTGGTTAAAAGCGTGAAATTCAGGATAACAAATCTGCTATAAAAATGATTAATATCGCTGTCCTTTTTTAATGTCTGTCATTTTGCCATTTATCAATAGAAGTTATAGGTAGGAACTTGAATTTCGGGATAACAAATCTACTAAAGAAAAGTTAAACATGTATTTTAGGCGATATTAGAAATTCAACAACTAAGGGCGTTAAATGGGAGGTCGATAATTTTCGATGATTTCACCTTTTCACCATATCTCAACAGTAGTTTTGGTTAAGAGCGTGAATTTAAGGATAACACATCTGCTATAAAAGTAATTAAACACATATTTCAGCGATTTTAGAAATTCACCCATTAAGGGGGCTAAATGGGGGTCGAAAATTTTAGGTCATTTCGAATGTTCGCCATATCTTAGCAGTATTTTTAATTAGGAGCTTGAAATCACAGTTTCAGGATAACAAATCTACTAAAAAATAGTTAACCATGTATTTCCGTGATTTTAGAAATTGAACCACTAAGGGGTTAGATGGGGGTCGAATTTTTTATGTAATTTCCATATCTCAGTAATAGGTAGGAGCGAGAAATTTAGGATAACAAATGTACTAAAAAATAGTTAAATATGTATTTCAACAATTTTAGATAATAATCCATCAAGGGGGTCACACTGTGTGTCGAAAGTTTTAGGTAATTGTGCCATATTTCAGCAGCAGTTTTAAGTAAGAATGTGAAACTCCGCTTTACAAATTTACAAAAAAAAGTAGTTAATTATATGTATTTCAGCGATTTTAGAGCTAGCGAGCTTGTGGGCAACATTGGCTGTGAACCCGATTGAAGAAGATTGGACGAAAAAGAGAACTATTGCTGATTTTTTTATTATATATTTTGTGTGACATTTTTCCAAGGAATATATTTTTTAATTTCTCATCTTATATATATATTTTCAATTTTCGTCTTTTAGCGATCGGATTTAAAATTTTAAACAAAATATTACGCTTCCACCTTTTTAAAAAATTCCTTTTTTTAAAGTAAAAAATTGCGATTTAAATACTGATTGCCATATTTATGGGCTAGAATATGGACAAGGATGCCTTATGGTGATTACTGTATAGTCAGATTACAAGCGTGCAATCGAATGGGTCCTGTTAAAATTATTTCATTTTGATGATTTATGCGCGCAAAATAACTGAACCACGTTATAGTGATCGCTGCATTAACGATGTATGGTTGAGAAATACACAGAGCCCCGTTATTTTGATCATCTCATTAATAATTTAACGGTATGACAGTACCCATTTACAATGATCGCCATTTATCTTAGGTAATCCCATTTTTATTTATTTCATCTGAAAGCTCTCCGCTCATCTTAGATAAATACGCATAGGGCCAGTAGTATTTTGTTAGATGGATTACGGAAAAAAATATTATTAATGTTACGAAATATGTATTTACGTGCTTTTATATTTTTTTTATTATTTAGTTATTTTCGTATAGTTTAAAATATTTTATTTAAATTTCTCTGTCTGCATGTAAAATACAATTTCTGGGCCCTAAGGAAAGTCAAGACAGTACGCTGCAGAATGTATTTGGCCCCACTCAGAAGCGACCGGCTAGTCTTATACAAAAAAAAAAAAATGTTTCTTTAGTGAGCTGTACCACACCTCAAAGTACTATGTACAGGAAATAACAAATCACCCTGTATAAGTATTTATCTATATTTATAAATTATTTTAACAGTGGGCTCTTTTGAGGTCTGGGTTTAAGATCAGTGAAAGTATTCCGAAGTTTTTCGGAGTTGCTTTCCTCCGGACGGCTGCAATAGCTACTTTTTGCTTTTTCTAATTGAAGCTACCTAACAGTACGAAACTACCGTATCGCAACCGGTCGGAAGGAAGAAATTCTGGAAAATTTCGGTATATTGTCACCAGTTATGCACTGAAGACACCAAAGCAATCTTCTGTCTAAATGTTGATATACATTTATCTATATATCTATATCTATATCTATCTATCTCTATATTTATATATATTATTTTTATCATGCGAGATCTCTCGTATTTATCAACCTATTTGGATGTGGCGGAACATGTTTACCGAATTCGTTGACTAGTTTCATCCGCAATTTTATTATAAAAGGGCGCCCACATAAAAATTTCAAATTGAAAAAGATGGACAAAAAATTAGAAATCATCAAAGTTTTTACATTTAAGTGTTTGTTTATGATTATGAAGAATTATTTGTTTTACCTCTATTTGAAAAAATGGCTGAGATATAGCACTTAGAAATTTTAATGGAATTTTTTCATAATCAGGTCTCATTTATGAGCTTTAGAAATCATGGTTTCTGGCAAATTTATTTTAATTGTTGTAACCGTTGTTGGTACTTTCCCACGATTAAAACTACTTAACACAGGTATCGCCAAGTAACGCCAAGCTTGGCAATATTTGGCGAAATATCACCATGAATGAAGCCAATTCAGCAAAAGCTGATTTTGCGAAATTATTACTCAAATTCAGTGTTGGCGAAAATTAGGATTCAATCTTCAAAAATCGGTTCCACGCATTTCAGTTTCCTATTTTTCAGTAAAATTAGCTGAATTTTAAAAATAAGGAATAGGGAATCTATCATTTCCTCCCGGTACAGACCGGGAGCACTTTTATTTAAATGCATCCTGCAATATGTAATTAAAAAAACATTTTCCTAGAAAAGTTTTTTCTTTTCAATTTCGCATATCTACAAGAAAAGACACTCTCTATATAATTATGAAAAACAAGTCCTATATTCCTTAAAATAATTGTTTATAAAATTAAAGTTAAATATATGTTACATTACACTTAAATGCAAATCTACGTAAAATTTCAAACTTTATAAACAAAAGACAAATTAATAAATTTCAGCAGTAGGAAATTTATTGTTAAGTTAATAAAATGTATTGTTTCTTGTAAAAGCTAAAATCTTGGACAATTTTTCCCAAAGAAGATTTTTAATGAATATTTTATGACTCCCGAGGATGTCCAGGGAAAATAAATATGTCCCAAATATTTCAGAAAATCCCAGACGAAATCTTTTCTCGTGTTCAAAAATAATTTTAATAAGTAACAAATTTATCCTTTTATCTGGGAGATTGGAATTGGAAAACAGTCTTAAAAATAAACTAAATATTTTATCACGGGGGAAAAAGTATACAATGTTTAATCAAATTATCTAATAAATATTATAATAAAATAAAAATTTTCGATTACAATTATTAAAACACGTCAAGCGTTAAAGGGCTTAGAAAGGATATCATTATATGATTGTTAATTTTACAAATAAAAAGTAAAAATATCTATGGGGAAATATTTAGTTAAACATATTTAAAAACATTACCATAAAACAAATATGTATATTAAGAATAAGCTTTATACTTTGACGTATGGAAATCATTACAGTAGATTTTGTTTATTATTGTATCACATTAACGCCAAAATCGAATTAAATTTTTGAAGTGTAAATAGTATAGGTAGATGGTATTATCTGTTTTTTTTTTTGTTTTTTGTTGTTGTTGTTGTTGTTTTTAATTAACTTGTGTATTTCACTGGCGTAAAAAATAGACTATGTTTAGTAAATAAATTTTTAAACATGTGAAGAAAATCAAAATTAAAGTAATAAGTTACTTTGTAAAGCTTTCAATCATTCAATAATATTATTGAGCGTGTTACAGAAAAAAAAAAAAAACAACTGTCGTTCATTTGTCAATCATTTGTCGATTTCAATCTTTCGTTTACTCGCCAAATGGAACATTTTGTCGCGATTTGTTGTCATAGATCGTATTATAGGTTGAAAATTTTATATTTTTCGTTTTTAATTATTAATTTGTGTGTTTTTTTTTCTTCAATTTTTTCGCACTAGAATTCGGTGATGATTTTTTTTTTTTTCATTTTATGCCAATATTAAAATACATAATAGATGTTAATTTATTTCATTTTCGAAACCTGTTTCGAAAGTGAAAGTACATTTATTAAAAAAATCTGCATACAAAATCGAAAAAGTAAAAAATAGCCAGGTTCGAGATGGACCTCAGTTATCCTATGCAAGAAAAAAAAAGAAAAAAAAGCTTAAATGTATTCGAAATTAACGAGAAATTCAAAAAGAACCCGTCCATAAGTTTAACATTAGCAAGCGTGCGTCTTCGCGCAACGGAAGAGTCCTGTTAAACAAATTCCTTGCTTAAATACCTAGATACGGTCATACGACTTAAATTTTGTCATGTCTGCAGCAATTAAACCTGTCTCAAATTTCTTACAAGAACTCTGAGGGGAATATTCAAGCTATTCGCTGTATGTTATGGTCATCTGGAGAAGTTATTGGTCTTGGTCGACCTGATAGTTTCCTTGCAGTGAGTATCCTAACTAAAACTAAATGTAAATAAGACTTCTCTACACTGTAAAAAAAATTGCAGTAAAATTACGGGCAGATGCCGGCAGCATAGATTCTAGTCATACCCCGTAAAAAAAATCCATGCCCATCATTTTGTGCAGCCCGTAATTTTACGGGGCAAAGTAATATAGCATTATAATGCACAGTATATAATGCACTTTAAAACACAATAACACAGTGGATCAGAGCGTTTTTCATGAAATAAGGCTGTTGCCCATGAAAATTGAAGGGCAAACGCTCATAAATTTAGTTTTTTCTGAGAGTGTACATAATTCCATAGTGAAGCATATTTAGTGCAAAGGAACAACGAGGTTATTAAAGAGCAACAGCATTTCGAGGCAACCATATCATGCGGCAAATAGTTGTTCTTTCGCCTAGGAATTTCTGTAGCAAAATAAAGACAACGTCGCTTGCGGCAGAAACAAAATTTAAGCCTGTTGACCGTATTTAAGCAAGGAATTTAAATCGACATTGTGAATAGCAAGTGGTCTTCAATGTTGTCATAGTTATCGAGTGGTCTTAAGCTTTTGTTAATGACAGTATATATCTCAATATATTTCCAATTCATATGGAATATCCTAAAATAAATTTGCAGTAGTGAAACAATACTGGGCCATTATTTTTTGTATTCGCTGCATTTGTATCTGAGACAATATTAGCTTGAAATATGACAATATCAGCATGAAAAATCATCATTGGTGTATCAAGTTCTCTTAGCGTGAAATATTGTCCTTGCGCCAATTTGCTTTTTACAACATGGCAACAATATTTTAATGAATATTTCGCTGTCCCATTGCCAATATTTCCAATGTAAATTCAATGTTTAGTCAATAATGATACTTCCTTTTAAACATTTCGGATGAAAGCAATATTGGCTCGATATTTTGCCCTAAAATATAAAATGTAAATAATAATGTTTTTCTGCTAGAGACTTATATAAGTAGACAATACAGTGGTGGACATAATTATAAGACACCTACCTAATTTGACATACAGTGAAAGAAAAGATTCAGAGCTTAAAAATGCTTTATCAAATTGGACAAAAACATAAATTTATTCTGTTATCACACGTAATTGTTTTACAGAAATGATATTTTTATAGAGTTTAATAAAAAAAATTAAAAATACCACGGACAAAATTATAAGACACCCTAACATTTTAATTAAAACACCTGCTTTTTTTTCGAAATATGCAAATTTTCTGCACGCAATTATGACGTCAGCAGTTAACTAAAGCAGACGATAACAGACTTCACGCATTTACAAACATGCCACGAGGTACATAATTAAAAGAAAGTGAAATTCGCGAAATTTGGAGATTAAATGGACTTGGTACTTCAGTTAATAATATTTCAAAAGTTATTAAACGCTCTAGATATGTAATTTCAAATGTTTTGAAAAGAGGAAGTAATGGATCGGTGATTAAAAGATATGGACGTATTCCTTGCTTGTCCTCGAGAGACAGACGCCATGTGTTTTCGCTCACTACACAGAATAAGATGACCACTACAGGCATTAAAAATGCTTTGAAATTGAATTGTTCAAGGAAAACCATTCGCAGGGTGTTGCATAATGCTTCCTATGTGAAATTTAAAAAATTGAAGAAAAAACTTCCGCTTCTAAGGCGGCACAAAATTGACCGTTTAAACTTCGCTAAACAAACTATGGCCTGGACCTCCAAATGGTACTCTGTGTTATTTTCTGATGAAAAAAAGTTTAACCTGGATGGTCCTGACGGGTTTCACTATTATTGGCATGATTTACGGTAGTCTGATGATGTACGAATGAGCCGCCAAATGGGTGGAGGATCAGTAATAGTTTGGGCTGGTTTTTCGGCTCAAGGGAAAACCGATATCGTTTTTGTGCATTCAAGAATGAATTCCGAAAAGTATAAAAATCTTCTGAAAGATCAACTAGCCATATATGGTGAACTTCTTTGTGTCGAAAACTACACTTTCCAGCACGATAACGCGTCGATTCATACATCACACGTAACAAAAAAGTGGCTTTCAGAGCAAAGTATCAATGTTCTTCCATGGCGTTCTCGCTCCCCAGACTTAAATCCCATCGAAAACTTGTGGGGGATCTTAGCTCGTGAGGTTTACCGAAATGGGAGGCAGTTTACATGTGTCGAAGACCTAAAGAATGCTATAAAATGTGCTGGGGCATTCTGTACCTCGTGGCATGTTTATAAATGCGTGAAGTCGGTTATCGTCTGCTTTAGTTAACTGCTGACGTCATAACAGCGTGCAGAAAATTTTAATATTTCGAAAAAGAAGCAGGTGTTTTAATTAAAATGTTCGGGTGTCTTATAATTTTGTCCATGGTATTTTTATTTTTTTTATTAAACTCTATAAAAATATAATTTCTGTAAAACAATTACGTGTGATAACAGAATAAATTTATGTTTTTGTCGCATTTGATAAAGTATTTTTAAGCTCTGAATCTTTTCTTACACTGTATATCAAATTAGGTAGGTGTCTTATAATTATGTCCACCACTGTACTATATTTATATATTCAATATTAATGTAAATGCATTTTACATTTTATATAACTTAGAATCTGGTTCTAGAATTGTTTGCCAAAATATATCTTTATATGTAACTGTTTGATCCATGTCAAATAAGTTACATTATCAGAACATTTGAATGTATTTTATTCTTTTAAGAAATTTACATTTAGACATAATTTTTAAATGTGGGAAAAATGGTAACAGACCGTTCTAAAAACAAAAAAAGTAATAACTTATTTGCAATAAAATGTTTTTATCTTCTTTTGAAAGCACCCAGAATTTCTTATAGAAAATAAGAGAAGCATTTATAATTTTATTAAATTTTATACTAATTCATCAATGGATAATTCATAATCTCATAATAAATAAATTTTTGTTATCTATTTCCTAACTTCTTTGCTAAGCTCTTTCAAGATTGGTTAATGCAGGATTAAGAAAGTATTTCAAAGTAAATAATGCTCTTTAAATGATAGTATTGCAAATACTGATTAAACTACGTCTGTATTTCATGAAATTTAATTAAAATTAAAAATAATAGAATTAGTATATTGAAGTTTTATCACAGATCCCAATGAAAAGTTTCCAGAAACATATAAAAATTACATTTGCTTTTTTCCTTAATCTATAATCCTTTGTCAAAATGGCAACGTTGTTGATTTGTTTTCATCATGCTAAAACATGAAGATATGCGATATGATTTTTTCTATTCGTTGACAGGAAGATCAAAAACTCATTGAAATTATAAAGTTTTAGAAAAAGACGTATTGTAAATATCAAGTTCTATGAGCATTTACAATTTTATTAAATTTTGAAATAATGCATCAATAGACAGTGCATTATCTCATAACATATAATATATTATAGTTATCTATGGATTCTACTAAATCGTTTCCTACAGATACGTATTTGAGATTTATTTATGCAAGATTAAGTAAGTATTTCAAAGCATATAACTTTCTTCTAAAGATATCATGGAAGTGATTAAAATGCCTTTGTATTCATTAAATTTAATTTAAAATTAAGAATGGTTGATAATGGGATTAGTTTAATGCAAATTCATCAAAGTCCTGGCTGAAAAGTTTCTTGAAGTGCACTTCAGTTACATTTGCCTTTTTCTAAATCTATAATCCCTTTCAAATCGAACTTTATTTCATTAATTTAATTATATTGAAGCACGGAGATGGTATTGTCTATTTGTTTACGTAGAGATCAAAGAATTACTATAATTATAAAGCAATTATATATTGTTTTTTTATATCACTTTGAAGTCATCAGCATAATGAGATTTTCTTTAATTTACAGATAGTGATTGTAAATAAAAACTCGATTCTAAATTGTAGTTACATAATTCGGCAAACTATATTAACTGCGACTTCATTTGAATTTCTGAGATTTCAACAGTAATTGTACGTAACGTATGTTTATTAATATATATCAAATAACATTTTACCGAGTTAAATAATCTATGCAATAAACATACCATATGCAATAAACATACCACTTTTTTTAAAATAGAATTTTAAACTGGTTTTTTGCAGTAAGAAAATCAACTGATATATAACTCAAAATACAACTACAACAAAAAAAGTCGAAAATGATCAATTTTAAATAGGTTTCATAGCCCAATCTTAGTTTTTAGGAAATTTAAACTGTGTGAACTACATATTGGTCAAAATTAGATAAGTATGATTTCTCAGTCCTTAGGATATCTCTCGACATTTCTTTTCAATATTAATTCTCATTTAATGTTTAAATATTTATCTGTGTTCTACAATAATATGTTACTTCTACTAATGAAAATCAGTTTTCTTAATCTTTAAAATTGAATTGAATTATCTCAAAAGTCACTGCTTCCGCCTGTCTTCAACCCATAGCTTAATCATTAAAACTATCAAGAAATAATAAAATTATTAAAAAAAATTCAAAAACTAATGAATATATTAAAATATGAATCTCATGGAGCATAATAATATAATTTGTATATCAGTAAAATGTGTAATATTTGATTTTGTTAGGTTAAAATTTTTGTGGTCACTATTGTCCCGGTGTATGAATTTCCTCAAACTTCCACTAGATACAGTCATTTTCAGCATTGTTTCCAGTAGGAGAGCACATGTTTTTTCTTAAAAAGTCTCCATTGCTGTTTGTTCAAAAAGAAGATTTTCTGGATTAATAAGAAGAGGGGAAAAGTAAGCGTACTTTTATTAACCGTCTTTACTGTCGCCATTATTAATTTAAATATTGATATTTATAGATTAACTAATGTGTAACCATTTAATTGTAGGTTTGATATGTCTTTGAAAATAGGGCATACAATTTTCCAAATATGTTTTTTTAAGGAAAGTGGCAAAATTGCAAAAGATGTCACTGATGTCCCATACAGTTTTTGTTTTGTCTGATGAAAACTGCCATATAATATTTAGTTTTCAATTAAGTTTGTGCCCATCTACTAATTAATATTCTCCAATATATGAGCGGTTATTAAACAGTCAAATTCAGAATAATATGTGACTTTTAAAAATCAGATATCAGTAGAAAATCAGCTGCCAAAAATCCCACATATGAGATTTTTGTCCAGATGTGTAATTTAAATACTAACTAAAAGAGGACAATGTATATGTAATGTCAAAACTTTAAATGTCTGTTTTATTACCTTTTAATTTGATATTTATTAACGAGGGTGAATTAAATATAAGAAATAAACTTTTTAATATATTCTTTTTGAAGAAATATTTTCCAAAATTATACCAACATTTTTTTTTATACATACTAATATTATTTTTCTAAAGATGAGAGATTTTTATTCTTGTCTAATAAACAGAACTAGGATTTGTATGAATCTTACTGAAGAAATCTTACTTCTGACTTCTTTATTTGGTGAAAAGCATTGTCCCCCTAACGCTTCTTTAAGGGGATCAAAATAAATGTTACACTAAAGATGATAATTTCGGACTTTTTTCAATTGAATGTTCAGCCTTGATTCAAGGATACCGGATCAATTTTTGTTTTGCCTCTACCTTAAAAAATTTTAGAGTGGCTGACATTTTGAAACAAGACAGAAGGATTCCTCCATAAACGGTTTTAATTTAAGAGTTTTAGTGAACATGCTATCTCGCAAGTTTTATTTCATTGTTGTAACCATCGTTCTAACTCTCACATTCTCAACACTATATATTCATGTTCGCCAGCGTTAAATTCTCTCCAAACTAGGCAATATTTGGCGAAATATCAACAAATTTGGCGACAAAAAGAAGTTGCCATAAATGAAGCCAACTTGGCTCTAGCTAGCATATTTGGCGAAATTCTGATTCAAATTGAATATTGACGAGAACTGCGACTGAATCTTCTGTAATCTGGTTCCATACATTTTTATAGCTTGGTGTTTTGCAGTAAAATTAGCTAAAATCTTAAAACCAAGGAATAGGTAGGCTGTCTTTTCCTGCCGGTATAGACCAGAAGGACAGTAGTAGTTTAGTGTACATAATAAATCAGCTACAAATAAATTAATCTCTCGTGTAAATATGTTTTTAAATTGAAACTGTTTGGAAGTAATGTTATTTGAGCATTTTAACGTAGTTTAAGGGCGTAGTTTAGTATACATAATATATCAGCAACAAATAAATTAATCTCTCGTGTCAATATGTTTTTAAATTGAAACTGTTTGGAAGTAATGTTATTTGAGCATTTTACGAGGCTAGCGAAAAAGAAAGGCTACCGCGGTGCTTTACGCGTATCTTTTTTTACAGACCGCGGGAATCACGTGAGGCTCGAATCCACCAATGCAGGTGTACAAAAAGAGCATCACGTCACTCTAGCGGTCTGTAAAAAAAGATAAGTGGAACGCACCGCGGTAGCCTGTCTTTTTCGTTAGCCTCGGCATTTTAAATATGACGTAAGTTTTAACATTTAATGTTTTGAACGTGTAATAATTTAATTATTTCTCTTTTTTAATATTCACGCGCAAGTATATTTTTTATAACGTATTTTTCTACATTTACTGCTTTTAACACACGTGATCATTTAATTATTGTTTTAAAGTTTTATTTCTGTTTTTGATAGTCACGTGTAAATACGTTTTTTAATTGAAAGGTAATATTATTATTATAATATTATATGTGCGCTATTTTACTAATTGGCAACAATTCAAATAATGGACTTTTTGAAATATAAATTAAATTATCAAAATAATGGATATTTGAATAAAATAATTTGTTCTAATTATCAGATTTTGACGAAATTGAAATGGGACCACCTTGGACCCTTACTCTTTCAAACAAAATAAAAATTATCAAAATCGATGCACATTTACGAGAGTTATGCGTGAACAACATAATACATACATACGGGTCGAATTGATAACCTTCTCCTTTTTTTAAGTCGGTTAAAAAAAGCATTACTCTATCTTTGAAAACATCAAAATATGAGATAGAGTGTGTTTGGTGACTGTAAATATTGAGAAACGCCTTTTGAAAATCTCGGGATATTTCGGCTAAAGGTGTTAAAATAATAATGTAATAAAAATATATTAAGAGTTACAATAATCATTACAATATCAATAAATGTATGATTACGTTATTAAGTTATATCTTGCGCGCATGAAATGCTAGAAAACAAAATATCCACATAAATCTTAAAATTGCCAATATTTCATATCTACTGATAACTGGACAAATAATTGTCATTAGTACGGTTCTCGCTGCCAGTCGCCATTACACCAAATCGCGACAAAATGTTTCATTGGCGAGCAAACGAAGAATTAACATCTACAAATTGCGAGAGTTGATTTTTTTTTTCTTTCGGCGACACACTCAATAATATTATTAAGGATTAAAGCTTTTCAGTGTAACTTATTATTTGTATGTTGATTTTTTTCCAGAGCTCATTCACAATTTAAATATTTATTTTACTAAACATCGTCTGTTTTTTTATGCCAGTGAAATACACAAGTTAATTGAAACAATAACAACAACGACAAAACAAACAAATAATACCTTCTACCTATAATATTTACACTTAAACAATTTAATTCAATGTTTCGCGTAATACGATGCAATAATAAACGAAATCTACTGTAATGATTTTCATTCATCAAAGTATAAAGCTCATACTTATTACACATATTTGTTTTATGCAAATGTTTTGAAATTTGTTTAAAGGGGTCCGGGACATAAAAATCATCAAATTTTTGAAAAATATTTTATTGTATTAAAAAATTATCTGTTTTTATCCATTTAAAATTACGTTTAAATCATGTTTCTATCTTAAATAGAACAGAACATATTAATTTTTTGTTTTAAAAATCTTGCTTTCAAGTAGTGGTGGTCGTCAAAAACGTCATGGAAACGTTTTTGCGTTTTTCTGCATGATGGGTTCTTTTACGCATTCTCGTCTTTAAATCGTTATAAGTCAAAAAAGGTTAAAAAAAAATGGTTCAAACTTGGAACATGTTTTTTTTCAGTTATATTACTTTAATTTTGATTCAGCAAATTTGAAAAATATATTTACTTTTGAAAATATGTTTTTTTTAAAAAGTTACATATTTTTTTAAAAAGTTTTTACTTTAATTTTTTTTAAAATTAATATTTATAAAATGCTGAATCAAAATTTAAATTTATATATTTCTGTTTATTTAAATGAAAAAAAAATTCTACAAATAATATTTCGAGTTATAACGATTTTAAATTACCCCACATTTTTAATAAATTTTAAATTAAATTTTCTTTTAAAAAGTTATGAGAAGTTTTACCATGTGATTTTGTTTACAGATAATATGGTTAAACATCACAAAAAATTTCAAAATTTTAACTCAATAAATAAAACTTTTTTTAAATGTGTCCCGGACCCCCCCTTAACCCTTTAGCGGGCGGTGTCCACAAAAAAGGACACCTAATTTTAATTCTAAAACTGATAATCTGCACCAAGAATATTTGATTAAATTTTTCCTTTTATAAACTACGGGAAAATAAGCTAGTTTTAATTTTGTAATAAATTATTTTGTAAATTCTGGTGTCAGTCAATAATTAGATCATTTTAAAAACAGACTTACTCCGCGCCGGAAAGGTTTAACTAAATATTTTAACAAAGATATGCTTGCTTTTTATTTGCGATATCAACAATCGCATGATCATATCATTTCTAAGCCCTTTGTGGCTTCACTTGCTTTAATAATTGTGACCAAAAATTTGTGTTTTATTATCGATAGTGTTTTACAAAGATTTGTAATATTACGAAACATTGTATACTTTTTCCTCAGTAATAAAATATTTAGTCTTTTTTTTTTAAGACTTTCCAAACTCACAGATAAAATGTTAAGTGGTTACCTATTAAAAGTTATTTTTAAGAACAAAAAAAGATTTCTTCAGGGATTTTCTGACATGTTTGGTACATATATATTTTCTTGAATGTACCCAGGAGTCATAAAATATTCATTAAAAATCTTCTTTCGGAATAGATGATTCCGGATTTTAAGTAAGATTAAGGCTTCTTTCTATAATAAGTATGGATTTTATCAACTTAATTATAAATTTCCTTTTCATGGAATTTATTCATTTGCATTATATTTAGCTTAATATATTTAATTTAACACATACTTGTTTAAATTTAATTTCATAATTAATTATTTTAATGAAATTCCATAAATACATAGAAGGTGTTTTTACTTCGCTTTACGAAAATGAAAAGAAAAATGGTTTGTCTAAGAAAATGTTTTTTATTCACATATTGCAGGAAGCATTTAAAAAAAAAAATATCAACACACATATATCAGACATATTGCACTATTGCAAATGCCTTGGATATAAATCGTAATTTTCAATTGAAATTTGATATAATTCATAAAAAATAATCACATATTATTCATTGACAATAAGGAAAACTGACCTGAAACGAGGTATGGCACGCAGATCAGGACCTGATTAATGCATTGTCCTCTGGGGTTTTAACAACACTTTTGCAAATCAATTTTTAGGTAAAATTGGAGAAATTATTTTAGAATAATAATTTACAATATGCAGATGAGACAGAGTTTTAATGTTTTCAACTGATAATTTCTCTGTATGGCTTCTTCGTTTCCTTTCCGTAATCGGAGTGGTTGTCCTTTTTTTACAATTGGTGATCCTTTCATTGTTATATAGTGACACACCCAATGGATGTAAAAATTTCAAAATAAAATATTCTCTCATTGGTGCCATTGCCAGATCACTTCAAACAAACTTTCAATGAATCTCAAAATCTGAATGCTTTATCACACAGCGTGTGATGTCACAACCACACTGTGTTTTATTATATTTAGATTGTTAAAGTCAATTTCCTTTTAGGAAATTAATTTTTTCAGGATTAAAAACCAAATCTGCATAGTTTCATTGAAATCTAAGTTAATCTAGGTAAGAAAGAACGTTTATTCAGTAGAATGAATTTGGAATAATGATTATATTTTACTTTTGTTCAATGCAAATTTAAGCAGGATGGTTTGATATGAACTATTCAAATTCACAACAAGTTGGAAATAGTACGTCAAACGTGACACGTGAAGTGCGTTCAAACTATAATATGTTTCAGTGAAATTAATTATATCGTCTGTTATTGTGATATGATTAATTCCCGTAATAAAATAAGTACATTTTAAGTAGCCAACATTCTATCATTTGTTAACATTTACTGAAAATTCCAGTGGGAAACTTAAGCCTAGCATTGAAAATTTCAGAACTTGGAGTCCATATTTAGACTCTTTTTTCCATTTAATATCTATTTCTCCTGAAACATCTATCCAAAAAACTGTCGGTAGATTATAGGATTGCTATAATTAAACAATTTTAATATACAAATTCGGTTTTTAAATTCATTAATTCGGAAATAATATGACTCCATTTTAAATAGGATGTAATCACCATGGCAACCTAGTATCATTATCTATCATGTGACATCATTGAATTAATTACATATGATAGGATTTAATAGAATGATACATCTCGGTCGCTTGACGATAAATCCTCGAAAGCTTCTATAAAAAAGAAGTACCAATTTTTAAAATATTTAAATTACTTAATAAAAATTTGTATTATTATCTTTTTAGTTTTGATTCGATTTTCGTAAAATTTGAAATGACTCGACAAAATTCTGCAAAGATTATATATAATAAATTTCTAATCATTCGGTTGGGTAGTTTTTGCGCTGTTATATGTGGACAGACGGACAGATAGACGGACGAGCAGACAGACGGACGGACCAGACGACGACTATTGGTGCTACGCATTTATATAATTATGAACGCACCTAAAAATTAAATATTAATTCTACTGGAGTTAAAATATTTAAAACGCGAACTTTAAATATGAATCACACAACTCATTATTTGTTTACATTTGTTTACATTAACAAAATTAAACACGATTATTTGGATGTGAAATATTAAAATACACAAAATTAAAATTTTTTTTTACTACAAGAGTTAAAATATTCAATGCGCGAAAGTTTTTTTAAAATTTATTTTATCAATGAATCTAAACATTGAATGACTCACTACACAGCTCATTATTTTATTATTATTATATTACCAAAATTAAACACGATTTCTTAAATGGTTTGTCGGTTGCTCAAATCATTGACATTTTGTTAGTTTAAATCCATTAGACAATATTCTCGTATCGTCACGGCAAATGTGAATTTTTATTCACTTACAAAAACAAAGTACACGTGCAGAAACCTGTAAATTAAAAATATATACGTCCAAAAAGCCACGTGTCTGAATCTTTTTCATTATTACTTTTTTCTCTGCACCAATGGAAGTAATACATTTTTGTAATCCATTGTTGAAATATGGATGGGTTCGCACCGGAATGAACACAGTGCGTTTTATTATACTTAGATTGTTAAAGTCAATTTCCTTTAAGGAAATTAATTTTTTCAAGACTAAAATCTATATCTGCATAGTTTTATTGGAATCTAAGTTAAACTAAATAAGAAAAAACATTTATTCAGTAAAATGAATTTCAAATAATGATTATATTTTACTTTTGTTCACAGCAAATTTAAACACGATGATTTGATATAAACTATTCAAACTCACAAAAATTAAATGTTAATACTTCTGGAGTTAAAATATTTAACACGCGAATTTTAAATATAAATCACGCTATTCCTTATTTGTGACGTGCAGAGTACACGTGCAGAAACTTGCAAATTAAAAAATATACTTCCGAAAAGCCACGTGTCTGAATATTTTTCATTATTACTTTTTTCTCTGGTTTTCTCTACATTGTTGTAATCCATTGTTGAAATATGGATGGGTTCGTACCAGAATCAGCACCCTGTGTTTTCTTATATTTAGATTGTTAAAGTCAATTTAATTTTAGGAAATTATTTTACCTTATTAATTCTTTCAGGACTAAAAACTAAATATGCATGGTTTCATTAAAATCTAAGTTATACTAAGTAAGAAAAAACTTTTATTCAGTTAAATTAATTAGGAATAATCATTATTCATCTACATAAATTTAAGTTTTTGTCTGCAAAAATAAAAGCAAAAAGATAACAGCCAGATGATCATTGTCGAAGAAACATCACATAACTACATAATGGGGAAAAATGTTCATTATTTGAATTAACTTAAAGAATTGACGACATGAGTTTAAATTGATGTTATGTTACATATTTTTCCAAAAAAAAAAAAAAATAATAATAATAATTTATGGGTGAAGATGTGATGCAGTAATCTGCCATAACATATAATATAATGCCAGACAATTGAGATTTTAATTAGTGTCTACAGACGATACAAGACATTATAATTTTTAATATTTAATATTTATATTTAAGAATTTAAGAAATATTAATATCTAAAAAAATAATGTGAATATTAATTTTTAAGATAATTTATTATGTCCTGTTAATATTTTAAACATAAGGTACTAAAAAAAATCAATAAAATTTACAACAAAACATTTCAATTCAATTTTACCGAAATTTTATTTTTGTTATACATTTTCTTTTACTCAGATATTTTGTTGTTTGTATCATTTATGCCAAGAAAGGTGAAAGATCACTGTGATGACATTTTAATGAGATAAAATGTATTTTTTAAATCAATAAAAACATTCAAATGTATGCCGAAAGAACTTTATTTCCAAGACACTTCTTACTACTATAAATGATATCTTTAATATAAAGATATACAATTTAATGTTACTGGGTATTAACAATAAATTTTCTGTTGTTTGTAACAGAATTTTAAGAATATTCTATTTAAATTTTTAAAAGCGTCAAAACTTTCCTAACATTATAAAGTGTATTATTATGTTTAATTTTAATTTACTTTTTTAAAGATTTTATGCAATTAACGAAATTTTTATTGAACTATTTTCATATCTAACATTTCAACTTTCAGTTTATTTAACTTTGGTTAATCCAAACATATATAATTAAACATTTTATAAATCAGTAGGATTATTTGAACAGATTTTGGAATGTTATTGAAAATATGAAATACTACTAATAGGTTACAACAAAACATAATTCAAATATGAAATTTTTAATTCAGAAAGTAAATTAAGGAGGGTTAATATATGTGAATAAAACTTTAAGCAAGAAAGTGAATACCTTTAATTGCATCTAATTTAGAGATAAGATACAGAATTAAACTTTAAGAAAGTGAATACTTTTAATGCATGATATTATTTTGTAACTTAATGTATACACACACATATGCACTGCACATATTTCCTTTTATATTTAACTTATATTAATAAAATAACTTGAGACAGTTAATTTGTCTTCTAATTGCATCTAATTTAGATATAAGATACAGAATTCAACTTTAAGAAAGTGAATACTTTTAATGCTTGATATTATTATGTAACTTAATGTATACACTCACATATGCACTGCACATATTTACTTTTATATTTAACTTATATTAATAAAATAACTTGAGACAGTTAATTTGCCTTCTAATTGCATCTAATTTAGAGATAAGATACAGAATTAAATAGATCTCCTTGAAGATACTATTTAATTAAACAGGTCTCTCTGGGTCAGTCAGAAGAGTGGGTTCATTTCTTTGTTCTTTTTTACAGGAAGATGATAATTTTTTTTATATATAATTACAATTTTATGAATATTAATTGTGTCTAATTTAGAGATAAGATACAGAATTAAACTTTAAGAAAGTGACTACTTTTAATGCATGATATTATTATGTAACTTAATGTATGCACACACATATGCACTGCACATATTTCCTTTTATATTTAACTTATATTAATAAAATAACTTGAGACAGTTAACTTGTCTTCTAATTGCATCTAATTTATAGATAAGATACAAAATTAAATAGATCTCCTTGAAGATACTATTTAATTAAACAGGTCCCTCTGGTCAGTCAAAAGAGTAGGTTCATTTCTTTGTTCTTTTTAAAAGGAAGATAGAACACAAATAAAACAAAATTCAGCTTTTCTTAAGTAAATTCGCTTAAAAAAATTAATTTACCTAAGAAAGCGCAATTTGACAATAAAACTTTTATGAATACTAATTGTATCCGTATATTTGCTACATATATTTTAAATATTTGCCCTTCTAAATAATAATGCATTTTAAACTAAAGCCTTTATAAAAATAACAAGTTAGAAATTGTACATCAAACGTGACAAATTAGGTGCAATCGTACTATAACTATTTTCAGTGAAATGAATTATATCGTCTGTTATTATGATATGTTTAATTTCCGTAATAAAATAAGTGAATTTTAAGTTTGCAACATTTTATCTTTTGTTGACATTTACTGAAAATTCCAATGGAAAACTTGCATAGCTTTGAAAAGTTCACAACTTGAAATTCATATTTAGTCTCTTTTTCCATTTAAAATCAATTTCTCCGGAAACATCTATCGAAAAAACTGTCTGTTGATTATAGGATTGCTACAATTAAACAATTTTAGTATACAAATTCATTTTTTAAATTCAGAAATACTGAAATAATAAGACTCCATCTTAAATAGGATGTAATCACATGTAACCTAGAATCATTACCTATCACGAGATTTCATTGAATTATTTACATATGATAGGATTTAATAGAATAAAGGATGTGCATATAACTTGCTCATAGAGGTTATAAAGTGTCATATACGTCATATATGACTATAACATCATACTTGTCAGATAACTTGGCGATACATCTCGGTCGCTTGAAGATTACTTATCGGAAACTGTTATAACTAGGAAGTACCGATGTTTTAAAAAAATCAAATTAATTAATAAATATTTTATTAATATCCTTTTAAATTTTGATTCGATTTTCATAAAATTTGAAATGACTCGACAAAATTCTACAACGATTATATATATTAAATTTCAAACCATCGGATTCGGTAATTTTTGCGCTGTTATATGCGGACAGACGGACAGACAAACGGACCAGACAACGACTATATGTGCTACGCATTTATATAATTACGAACGCACCTAAAAATCATACAATAGGATATTTGTATAAAAAATCCTAAGTATTAAACAAAATTTTCTATAACAAAAATTTATATCTCCTTGAAGATAATATTTAATTAAACATGTCCCTCTGACTCGGTCGGAAGAGTAGGTTCATTTCTTTGTTTATTTTAAAGGCACTTACTTCAGACATAAGACAAATGAAACAAGTTGGACTTGCTTTTGCTAAATTCGGTTAAAAAATTGAGTTTGCCTAAGAAAGCGCCACTTGATGACAAACAGATTCTATATAATTACAATTTTAGGAATATGTTATGAATAAGTATAGTTTATAAATAAGTATAGTTTTAGTAAGTAAATTGAGGAATTAACCTAATGAGCTTTATGATGAGTATTATATGATTACATCAAAATAGTTTAAAAAAATTGACAGCATATTTTTGAAATCGCTAATAGGCTATAATATGTTTCCGACATTAAACGTGTTTCGAAACCAAACCATTCAATGAATACCATTGAATATTTTTAATTTGTATCACCAAACAATCTGAACAATATCTAATTTTTTTTTATCGAAAATTTTAACATGTATTAATAATAATTTTAAAATATAGCCGTATTGAACGTAATGTTATTCGAGTTTTGGGACGGCCGTTACTTTCCAGTGGATTTTTGATCAACGAACTCATTCAAAAAGTTGGCAAGATCAAACCACTGTTAAAATTTGGTTCGAATTGGTCCAGAATTTTAGGCGTTATCATGATTAAAGATGGCTGCAGCATATGATGATACTAAAAAGGTCAGTTAGGTAAGTGATATAGTTCAATTGCTTTCACACTTTCGTGAATTCAAGATTGTAAATATATATATAAAACCCGTATTAAAGGGCTGATATGCATAAAACATTTAGCTGATTAAACATTTTAGTGTTTTTGTGTTTTTATAAATGCGCAGTTATCTTTTTCACTGAAATCTTATTTTGCGTTTTTTATAATGCGGCACATAACTTTAATTTGGTATCCCGTCATTAAAATTGATGTTAATTAATGTTATCTCTAAAATCTTTTACACTATATGTGATGTTCACTCTTTTTGTTCTCAAATAAATAGTTCGTAAACATTAAACCATTAATTTTAGAGCTATCGTTCTAATTTCAGAAATGTTTCAAATGTTGTTGTTTCCATCAGATTAAAAACCATTTTTCTCAAAATGATTATTTTTCCCAAAATTACGAAATTTAAATGTTTATATGGTCCCTGAGTTCTAATTTTCCATGCTCTAACAAGTAGAACAATACTTACATATTTGTACCAAATTTAACGCGTTTTGATACAGGATAGCACGGATCATTGATATATATTTATTTTAAATGTCTACCCCAAGTTTTCACCGGGGATACATGAGACCCAGGAACCGTATAAATATTTAAATCTCGTAACTTTTACAAGAACAATTATCTTGACTTAAATGGCTTTTAATATGATGAAGAGCAACACCAAAAACCTTTTTGTAATTTGAAATAGGACTTTATTGCCACTGGTTTTGGAATTAGTTATTGTAGAAGAATAACAGTGCAAACACTGTATTGTGTAAAAAAACCCTAAGATATGTCATTAATTAACAACATGTTTAATGAAGGAATACCAATGTAATATCATATGATAGATTATAAGTAAAGTGGGAAGAAGATTTTGGTGAAATATGATAATTTAAGGCGTTCATTTAAAACCCCTAAAATACTGAAAATTTCAATCAGCTATTATTTTTTTTGTTTATGCGTATCAGCCCAACTTGTATGCGACATTTTTATATCTCGATAGGAGCTTCAAACCTCCAACGTATGAAAAAAAATGGAGACACTTACCGGAGACACTAAATCAAGACCACTTACTTAACTCACCTTCTAATCTATAATGAATTTCCGACACTCAAAGGAGGTTCGAAATCAAGCTATTATTCAGTAAATACAAATGAATTTATTTTAATATGTCTCGCTTACGGAAATAAATAACTCCTAAAAGTTTTATTGAAACCTTCTAATATATAATACATTTCCGACGCTAAAACGAGGTTTGAAATCAAGCTATTATTCAATAAATAACAACGAATTTATTTGGTATGTATCGCTTACCAAAATAAATAACTCATAAAAGTTTTATTGAAATCGAAAAAATTTAAAGAGTTCTAATAATGAACTAAAAATATAGCTCTATTTAACGCAATGTTATTCGGAATTTAAAAGGGTCGGTATTTTCGCATAGACTGCATAATCGTCTGGATTTTCGAATCCAAAATATTTTCAAGATCAATACACTGTCTCAAATAGGTTTGAACTGGCTCGGTATTTCGGACGTTATCGTGATGACCGGCTTTGCATTATATAGACATAAAACGAAGGATTGCAATAGGTCGATTTCTAAACAAATCAACCTAAAAGGAATAAGAAAACAGGCGTATCAAAAGAAATGTAATAAAATAATTTTATATTTATTTTAAAAACAACGTCGTGTACATCTATATTATAAATTAAAAAAAATATATCCGTGAGTAACGCGGACGTTATATTGGCGGTGCCAACACCTGACAAATAAATTTCACTTTTATTGCTATTTTTTTTATTCTAACCATTGCAAAATTTTAAGTTTTACACCCTCGAATTGGGGAATATTTTTCTTTCAAATGCATTTTGTTTGAAAACTGTATTTAAATTTAATGAGTTTTCTTACACTTTAAAAAAATAATTTTCAAGCATGAATTTTTAAATATGTACCTCTATCTAGTGCACAACCACTATGAAAGATTAATCCGTTTGTACTTAAAAGAGTAAAAATTGCCCAGCATTTGTTTCCGGCTAATATTCCATAACGCAATTAAAACTTCATAAATAACTAAATTACATAATAAAATATAATATATATATAACACAAGTTTAACAGGCACGTAACTTAATTACGCAGTTAAACTGACGAAATTATTAGAATAAAAAAGGCTACTGTAAATAGGGACATGTTCGACGATTTCTTCGGCTGTGAACTTCTGACATGCGGCTAATACGAAAGAATCGCTTTTAATACATTTCAAAATTTATTTGAATACATACTTGATATTTTTCATAAAAATGCTTTTTGGTGTTCTTAGCTTGTAATAATAAAAATATATATTAAATGTAAAAAAATCTATTAAAGTTTGAAAAAAAGTGGTTTTTGTCTATGTTCTGTAAGCCGGGTAGATTCCTTTAGTAATAAATAAAATCTGAAAAATAGACCTTTAACTAACTACCTTACAAATATAAACTTTTAACTAACAAAATCTAATTTTAACGTAATAATACTCCATTTAAATGTTTGAGCTTTAAGTATCACAATAAAATCCATTTAAATGAAAAAAAATCGTTTTCTACTGTTATTTTCCTGCTTCTAGTCATTATATTATTATTTTGACACTACTTCAATTATTTATATTTTTTCTTGTTTTTATTCTGGATAGGAAAAATTATTACCCAGCACTAATGGTCTTCTGTAGTTCAAAGAATAAAAGCAATGGCCACAAAAAAGAGAAAAGTATCAGAGAGGTATAATTAATGTACGACAAGGGGATGAGTGTATTCGAACAGAAGAAAGGAACAGAGGATAAATATATACATAATTTTTTTCCACTGCTGTGTAATCATTTCAGATGAGAAGCTTTTGGAATATTTATAGTAACTGTTATTATTTTCTGATGCACTTCATTTGTGATATATTTGTTATTTAATTATACTTCACGCTTGTTTATGTAAAATTACTTTGGTTTATCATCCCATTACTCGTTGGTGTTGCTTTGATGCGATGGTGAAATAAATGAACATGCTTAAATTAACTATCAAGCTAAAACTGCTTTGGAATTTAAAAAATTGCCTTAGATGACAGACATTTTCAGATTAAATAAAGCGAAGGTTACCTTCTGGAATTTGAAGTGACAAACGACTTTCAGCAAAGAAGTTTAAGACCCCTAACTTTTAGTTTTAGTGCTTAATGGGTTAATGAGTGAGCTTACTTTCCTTTTGCTTTTTTGCTAAACTAGTTTTAAAAAATGTGTTTGGTCGATCTATTTTATTTTTATTTTATTTTAAGATTTTTTTTCTAAGATAAATTTAACTATTTAACTAATTGTTTGAGTTAACTCGGGTATACATAAATTAAGAAACAAATATTTTCCAAAGTATCTCCCCTTCGCTATTCATTTTTATTTTAGAAATACTACGATGGATACAACTAAAATATACAAACTGTGGTTTCTAAGAATGCACATTATGATGATTATTTCAGCTGGAAACAAGCAAAATGTTGCTTAAAATGCTACCAGATCGATATATAGCAAATCGATATATAAAGGTAAAACAACTTCTTTCGATACTTCATAAATATTATGATGTAACGTGTAAAAGTACGGAAAACAGTTATTTAAGTAAACCTTGTTTATGTATGACGTAAAAGTCAGAGTAGAAGAGTTAAAAAGAAAGTGATAAAATTATTTCTTTCTCTGTCATTTAACATAGAAATAATAAATAATTAAAAAATATATATTTAGTTTTTTTTTTTACATTATTAATTGAAATATACACTTTTCGGAAAAATTAAATTATAATCTAAACATAACTGTAGTCACCGATTAAAGTTGTTAACAAATGTTTAGTGATGATTATTTAAGTTAATTAAATGAAATTGAGCACAGAATTGGACTACTGCGCAATGTTGAACACATGAAATATACAAATTAGAGGTTGATCATGTTACGGAGTGGTAAGGATGTTGTGACGTAGATTTAATGTTACATATTGAATTTTAAATTAACTGTTTTTATCATCCCCTCCTCCTTCACTATAATACTATTCTTATTAAATTTTATCGTAACTTTCTCATCACAGTGAATATCCGTTCACTAAGCTGTGGATTTCAATGTAATAGAAGCATTATTTAAATTAATATAATTCTACACATATAATTCAGTTTTAAAGCATTGAGTAATGATTAGTACTCTTAAAGATTATATTAATTAACGAAATGAAATTTTTTCTGTCAAGTTGGAGATATCATCTTTTATTTATTTTACTTTATTTTATTTTTAGCATTTTCCAAAAATTACAGAGAAAACAACGTTACAATTTTACCCTGTTGCTGGTCGGTCAGAGGGTTAAATTCTAATTTAGTTGTTATTCTGCAAGATTTAATGCTCACTACTTATGTCCTTTTATAAAATTAATATTTAACATTTTAAATACTCATTTCTACCTCTTTAACGGAAGCTTGCCGTGGATAAAAACAATATAATAAAAGAAAAGAAATATTTTTATTCGTTTAGTAACAGCAGATACTTTCACAGATGAATCATTAACAAAGCCAGTGTCTGCGCTCTCATAAATTCTCATTCTTCATTTAGCCAGATAAATGCTTTTTTTTTTACATGTAGAGGTTTTGTGTCACTGATATCCCCTTTTCTTTCATTTTTCAACCGCCCACCCCCATTTTTTGATGCTCTGCAGTTTGCCAGCTCCCTATTTTTTATTTTAATCATTTGTGGCGTTAAAATTTGTAATTGGCTTCTTTTATACTGATAAAGATATAAGCTTAATGTAATTTTTCATCTGTCGCTTCTCATTCTTTTCTCGCCAGATAATATTTTGTTGGCTAATTTTGTATCGGTATTTTCACCAATGCGTTGTCTAGCCGTGAAGCCGTGAGAAAGTTTTTAACATACACTTTCACTTTCCTACCAGCTAGCTTACTGTTAAATTGTAAAAAAAAACGCCTCCTCTCCAGCAATGGCATTTTTTAATGCCGGCGATTCGTGTATAGCAACTGTTTTGATTGCATGAAAACATACAAATTTAGAAATATTTTATCTACTTTTATTTAATTTTTAATCAGTTTGAATCCGGAAAATAATTTAAATAGTTTTCTTAATTATTTTTCCAATGGGTAATTCTTAATTTTTGATATAAAATAAGAGTATATTTTAGAACTTAAACAGCAAACCAGATTTAAAAAAAAATAGATTATACAGTAGGATGGAGAGAATTTTTTTTTTCTTCAAATCAAAATTGGACGGGGTGAGAAAGTTGCTCTATCAGATCCTTATTCTGAATATAAAATATCTTTGAAAAATATTACTATTAAATACTGCCCCAAGGTCATTGAAAATTGAAAAAAATTGTAAAAGTTGGGCATTTTCCCATTTTCTTGTCAAACATATAAAATGCGCAAATATTATTAATATTAAATTAATTTTAAAGTATTCTTAAATTATTATTATTGTACGCTTATAGTGAAACTATGTAACATTTATATCAAATCCAGGTGTCTTATACTGCCCCAATGATTTCAAAATTTTGAAAAATGCATAAAAATTGGGTAATTGTAAAGAATCATAAAAACAGAAAAATTGTGTTATATTTTATACTTCGTAAGAATATATTTCTTTAAATTATACTTGAAGAGGAAGAATAACAAGAAAAAATAATTTATTATTACAATTTACAATCATTAAATGCTTAATAAAGGAACCAGGTTCTGAGTATTTGGGGCACCTTTCGTTACAATCTGGAAAGGCTTTAATTTTATGTGAAGAAAAAAAATTAACTACAAAAAATATTGATACCAGTAAGCTTCTTGCAATTGGCTGTGACGGAACTACAGTTAACACGGGTTACAAAGAAGGTGTCATGCGATTTCTAGAAGAAAAAGAAGGAAAACCACTTCAATGGCTTATTTGCCAAATACATGCCAATGAACTTATCTTGAGCCATTTTCTCGAGCATCTTTTCGGTATAACAAATGGGCCTCAAAGTTTTACAGAATCTATTAGCAAACCTCTAAAAGATTGCGAACTTCTTCCTGTTGTACATTATAAGAGAATAAGCTGTGCTGTGCTAGAAATTACTAATATAAAAGGATTTAAGCACGGATCAACTCTATTTGCTTGAGATATGTGAAGCAATATTCTTCGGGATTGTGTCCCGAAAAATTGCATAAAAGAAATACTGGTAAAATTGTGCATTTTAGGGGGCTTACAGTGGCAAATAAAATTCTTAGGCTATACGTTTCTTCAAGTGAACCGTCTGAAAATTTGTTAATTCTGACAAATTTTATACTAAGAGTTTATTCAACTATATTGTTTCAAATTAAAACTAAGCCTTCATGCATTTAGGAAGCTAAGCATTTGCATCAAACAGTTATATTATCATGATATTTACCAAAGGAATTACAAACAATAATAGATCCCGTAATTCAACGAAATGGTTATTTGTGTCATCCGGAAAATATTTTAATTGCCATGTTGGCTGACGATAGGGACTATGTAAGAGTGTTGGCACTACCTAGAATAATTAAATCTCGAAAGTCAAGAAATTCTTTATGTACGTTCAAGTTACCTGAGATCAATTTGGAGCCAAAGACTATATCGATTTTATAAATTGGGCTGAAGTGACCGTGACAGAACCACCATTAACTAAGTAATTAGATCGTAATATTCTTACAAAGTGTATCCTAAATCCAAAGGCAATAGATGAAGAGATCGTACCTAAGATTAAACTGTTTCCTTGTCACAATCAAGCCACTGAAAGATGTGTGAAACTTGTTAGGTAGGCTTCTTCAGCTGTTTGTGGTCCTTTGAGACGCGATGGTTTCATTAAAACTTGTCTGAAGTCTCGGAAAAAAATGCCAGTTTTTGAAACCAAAAAACAGTTTGGACTGCCATAAAATGGTAACTTCATTGCTTGTAAATTGTAATAGTAAATTATTTTTACCTTATTACAATAGTTCTTTAAACATAATTAGAAATTATATTTTCTTACATAGGTTAAGTAAAAAATATAAAACAATTACAATTACCCAAATTTCATATATTTAAAAAAGTATAGTCGTTGAGTTAGTATAATAAAAGCGAATTTGATATAAATGTTACGTAATTTTACTATAAATATATAATAATAATAATAATTCGATGATCATCCTTTTAAATTAAATTATCATTAATAGTTTGTATATTTGAGGAAAAATGCACAACTTTTACGTTTCTTCTCAATATTCAATGACCTTCGGGCAGCATTTAATATTAATATTTTTTAAATATATTTTATATTTAGAATGAGAATATGATAGAGCAACTTTCCAACACCACCCCATTTTGATTTGGTGAAAATAATTTTGTTTCATAAGCGAGTGCTTTTACGTTTTTTCTCAATATTCAATGACCTTGGGGCAGTATTTAATATTAATATTTTTCAAAGATATTTTATATTCAGAATGAGGATATGATAGAGCAACTTTCCCATACCGTCCCATTTTGATTTGGAGAAAAAAATATTTTTCCACAGGCGAGTGCTCCACCCTATTATACAGTATGTTTAAATTTATGTTTAGACTTATCAACTTATTTTCCGAAAAATAATATACTGTGTAAGATGTTACAGTTTTGTCCTGTACAGAATTAATAAATCTTACTTAAAGAAACAGAAAAGAAAAATGTAGATTTAATTGCTGAAAAAGGAATTTTAAAAACACTTCATTTCTAATAAAAAAAAATAATAATATAATAAATTGTTTTTAAACCATGCTTGCAAAACAATTAAAAATTCTATCCGTATCAAAACAATGTCTCGTTTATAAACGGGCAATTGAGCAAGAAAAGAGAACCGATAAAAGCTGTATTTAACATGTTACCTTCAATAAAATAGAATTTTCGAATTATACATTGCGTTATTTTCATTATCTTTTGGAGAGCTAAGAGAATAAAAGCAATTTGATATCTGAAAACAGAAATTAAATTTTTAACTTTTTGAGGAAAGAGGTTTTATGTATCGATGAGGAGTCATTTCTTCTTAAAAGACACAAATCTACCTTAATATCTTACCCTTAAGATCTTCATTTCCGCACAGTTGTAATTAACCATGTCACTCCGAAGTACTGGTTAACAATAACTGTGGATAAAATTTACGCTTGGTAGATTTTAAAATCTTGTGCGTTTTTAAATAGGATGCTTTCTGTAAAATATTCAAATGACCCATTTGGAAGCGGTTAAATGTTATATAGTGATATTATAACGAAAGTTCTAAGCATCGTATTACAGTGGCTATAGATTTTAAACTTGATGTTTTTGCCAAAATTGTATGAAAGTTATGGCAATTTGCGACACATTGCTAAGACAGAGCAGAAGTCATTAAACTTGAAGACAGAGGTAAGTAGTGTAGCAGGCATCGACGCCACCAGCGTGGAGATATTTGGACCATATGAAAAAAAAATCCGCTTCATAAACGTACTGCTTTAAAAACTGTTATTGGTGCTCTGAAGATCCACAGATAATGGTGGAGAAAATAGTACGGAAAATATTTATTTACAAGTCTTATGCACAATAAACCTGAATTGTACGATAATATTATAGTAAGAAAGCCTAACCCAACAAAAACAGAACTTGTGAACCACTGACGGCTACGTTAGCCTTGGCTCAAAGCGCTTGAGCGCCCCACTACTTTTGGCCATAACGGCTACGTGAAAAATTTGTCACGTCGGCTACAATAAAGTCGCATAACAGTTGGTCGTAAATACATGACGATTCTCTTAATTATGCACTAATGATCTAAAACTAATAACAGATAGTCTAAAATTGGCCACATTTATTCTTTTAATGGACATTATGAATGAAAGATAGCCAGAGCTAGGCCATTAAGGATCATCATCAATAAAATTTAGCCAGAAGCTCGCCGTAGTCATACCATTTGTGGTTGTCAATTTTTAAATCTAGCCCAAAGCTGCCCATAAAAAAGCCTTTTATGGTAATTATAAATGTAAACTAGTCTAATGCCAGCCACTCTGATGCCATAAAGAATATTTAGGCATAAATCAAAATTTACTCTATAAAAGAAAATAATTTTAGAAGATTAATTAAATGATAAAGTATTTAAAAAATAAACAAAAAATAAATAATAATAATCAATTAAGTACACTTTTCAAGAAAATTATAAGCTCACTTACCTTGAACTTTTTAAAAAATATATCCAAAACAAATTGCCTGACATAGTGAATTAATTTGTTTATTTTTCAATTATATATGTTTTAAATGATATGCAATGCCACTTTTAAATGAATGCATTTCATATAAATTTTAAAAGTATATAATCGAAAAAATAAACTAATTATGTAATTGACGATGCATTGTATTTTGGAAAATTATGAAAACATTCAATGTAAGTGAACTTACAGTTTTATTGAAAGATGTACTTAAGTGTGCATTAGTAAACATTTTTTATGCAAAACCACTTTATCATTTAAACAATCTTCCAACAAGTACTTTTATAGAATAAATATTGATTTTGTGCTTAAATAATGTATATATGATATTAACATGATCTGATATATATTTTGCATTAAAATATGATATGTTTCAAATTTTATTTTTTGCTTTTGTTTTCTCTGGTTTTTTCACACGTTTATTATGAAGTCTGTTAGCAGTACATTTTAATTGTATTTTGGAAGTAATATATTTTTAAATTGTTATAATCTGAAATATGTTAAATATTTTTTACATCATTTTAACATCTTGATGTTAAATTCATCCAAGTATTATATACAAATTGTTTGATACTTATAATAGTTACCTAATGACAGTTTTAGCATGATCTTTAATCTCATATATTTGAAAATTTTGCTTATATCGAATATCATTTAGCTTGTTCTCTTACATTTTAATAATCAAACATTAGAAATAAAATATTATTTTAACCTTTTCAAAACATTGAGAATTATTTGCAGTAGTTTGAAATCTCAACAATATTTTAATGATTTTTGTACATTTTTATTAAATTAAATTTTTTACTGATTTTTTCTAAATTTTTAGCTTTTTTCACACAGAAGAAGAAAATAAAATAACTTTCTTTCTTTTTAAAATAGTACTAAAGCAAACTATTTTAAATAATAAAGTGATACCGATATTTATAATGTTTAAAAAAATAGGCATTCTCTATAAAAAGAAAAATCCCATTAAATTATTGAACGGAATTTATTTACAATAAAAATCTGTATTACTGAAAATGAAAATACCGATATTTATGATGTTTAAAAAAATAAGCATTCTCTACAAAAAGAAAAATTCCATTAAATTATTGAATGGAATTTATTTACAATAAAAATCTATATTATTGAAAATAAAAATATGTTTCAAACATTATCGTGCATGCATAAGAACTAAAAACTAAATATTCTAAATGATGCAAAAAGGAAATTATAATGAAATTAATAAATTTATAATGAATCAACTTAAATTTATAAGGTTTACCGATGTATGCAAACAAATACGAACTGCATCTTAAAACTGAATATAGTATGAACACATACAGCTTGAATGCCAGAGCTAAAAATTGAAAGCTGAGGTGAAATTCCCAGAAAAATCTCAAACACCTTTTGACACTCTTGCCTCTAGTCTGCTTATTTGTCTCTGAAAAACGTTTTTTTGGAAAAGTAACTTTAATGAGCCAATGCCTTATTATAATAAATTAAAATCACCCTTTTCTTAAATCATATGGTTTTTCGTATTTATTTATTTTAAGTTATTTTGGAAAAAATACTTTTTTTAGAGAGACATAAAATTAAGATAAAGTGTGTGATTTTTTAAACAACTTCATACAGTTTTCAGTTCTCACAAAGGCATCCTTTTTTTTTCTCTTCTGTATGTTTTAACAATTACCATTTGACACGCATTACATGGAAAATTCATTTTCGCAATCGTATTTTATATTAAAAACAAATTTAAAGAGCTGTAATTATGAATTGTGTTTTAGCAGCAGCTCTGATTTATTTTTAAATAATTTTTTTCCCTCTGAACAATAACTGTCGTTTGGTGTATCCAACACAGCATATACTTTGCTGTTGTTCTTTATGGATGAATATTTTTCTGTTGAAACTGAAAATAAATATATAAATAAATTAACATTTATTATCAAAATTTTTATTAGATGTTCCTATAACAAGTATGTTGCAACATTGAAATTTATTCCAATTAATATTTCGTATCTTTTAAATGGGCATTTTTTTATGTTTTCTATTAATATTTTAGCTATTTATCTTCACAAATTAAATTTATATGAATAAAGAGTAACATTCACTCATTTTGATTCTAATGTGCTCATAAAAATGTCTATGCATATAGAAATATTAAGGCAGATTTTAGAGTCAAGATAATTTTACTTGTAGTTTATAAAAAATGATAAAAAAAAAGAGTTTTCATATTTATTTTAGTGCATGAAATATAAATCTTCTACCATATTTAAAACTTTCATCTAAAGACAGTTTTATTTATAAAACATTATGTTGAAAAGAGTGAAGAAAAAAAACATTTTATTTCTAAAACCAACGTATCAAAAACATGAAAGTGCCCCTCTTCCTTCTATTTGGTGCTTGACTTTTATATCCTGGCCGTAAACATATCTTTAATGGCCACTGCAAAAAACCCTGTAGATTTAACGGAAAAAATATGTCAACTATGATACCAGATTACGCCCGTAGTTTCTACAGAGAAAATCTGTCAAAGGCTAGTAAAGGCTAGTCTAGAGTAGAGATGAAAAGATAGTAAACGAATAACTTTACCGGCAATACACGTTGTAAGCAAAGAATTTCATGGCTATAAAATTTTCCGCCGGAGGGCGAATACGATATCTGCGTTGGATAACACAGAAAATCTGTACTTTACATAAAATTGAGATATTCCATTAAAAATATTGTAGGATATCTGTTGAAACAACAGTTTTTGAAGGGAAAACTTCTTTAGGCGCGTTGATCATTTTTTGAGATGGTAAAAAACCATTGAATTCACGACACTGTTACCGTTACTGTTACCGACACCTCTGTATATTTGGCGACGATTCTGCAATAGCTGGTTCAGGTAGGCAACCATAGATTTGCTTAAATTAATATCTCACTTTGACAGCAAAAGTGATATTATTCTCTATTTAGCATTATTTGAAAGACAAATTTCTCGAATGAATATAATAAAAAAAAATTGGGTCACACATTTGTTAAGTTTAATTCCGTTAGAAATCGCCAATATTTTAGCTAGAGAGCCAGAAACATTGGCGAACAATTACGATTATGTAAAATATTTACTTCTTAAACGCTTCAAAATGACGCCAGAAGAATTTAGCAGAAATTAATGTCACATAAAAAAGAATCTTCAGCCACTTGGCGCGATTTCGCATTTGAATTAAGAAATTATTTGGAAGAATGGATTAGCGGTCTTAAAGTATCTGATTTTGAATCCTTAAAAGAATTAATAGTAGTAGATCAAATTAAGAAAAGGTTACCTATAGAAATAAATAAACATTTTATTGATGATCTTCCAAAAATTAAAAATGTAGACGTATTAGTTAATAAACTAGACGATTATGATACGGCGAGACGCAATGTTAAAACCATGAATAGAATTTCAGACCACTTTGAAGATAGAAAACCCGAAGTAAGTAAAAATGAAAATTCACAATCTTTCTTTCATACCCAATTCCATAACAAAAGAAAATAAATCTCAAATTAGGTGTTTTAGATGTAACTCTCAAGGCCACATAGCGTCTCAGTGTAATAATAGCAATAACGGTCAAACTAATGAGTTCAGTCAAGACTCTACCGAAAACTATCGAAATTATAATCGCCAAAATCACAATTCTAATGCCGATGTACAGGAAAAAGCTAACATTGCTACAATTCGAATCAGGAATAAGTCTAAACCTAATGGAATGGGTAAATAAATTAATATCAAAGGCAAAGAAGCAAATCTATTGTTTGATACAGACAGCGATATTTCTTTCTTCAGTTACGAATGTTGTGTCAATATTAGGTCGCCAAATTTGTTTTCTGTTGATATCTTATTAACTGACATTGGCGGAGAAACTGTAAATCTAATTGGATATTTTGGGTATGAAATACGTGTTGATGGGTTTCTTATATCAACGAAATTTTATGTTTCAAAATCTCTCGCATACGATATTGTAATAGGGCAAGACGTGATCAGCAAACTAAAGTTGGCGATAGATGAAAAGAGGATTAAAATTGTTGGCGAGCGCAATACTTTTCAAGTAGGTTGCCTTAAAGTTGTAAATAATTCCGATAAAAAATTAAATTATGTTGCCAATTCATACAATGAAGCGAAAGTATCAAAATGAAATAGTTCACGTGCAGAAAACGAAATGATTGGTATTATGAATGAAAATAATTCAGAAAATAATTTCAAGATAAATTTAGCACGCGCGGTGAAATCAAATAAAAGTGATTCAATTCGCGAGACCAAATCAAAAGATGAAAATGAAATAACAAAACACGGAAAATATTATAATTTAACGAGCACGAGAAAAGAAAAAGACGGAAGTAATATAAAAAGAAAAAATGAAAATAATGTAATATTTCACGAAAGTTTTAAGAAACGTGGTTACCGATACGGAAATGAAGTGAAATCATTTTATAGAAAAGAAAAATTTGTTGATAGAAATTATAGATACCGCAAACAATACGCGCAGTATGAAGATAGAAAAAAGCATAATGTTCACGAATACCGTAAACAAGACAGGCAGCAAAGAAGTCATCATTTTTGGAGTGATAAGAAGCGGGAACCTTATTTTGCAGATAAATGTTATTACAAAAGATATGAAACTACATCTCATGGAAGAAATGAGGAATGTGTTGAGAGTGATACCAAATGTAACTATGTACCTCCTGTTATTTATCGGTGATATATGTGTTTGTCGTTGCCACTCTGAAAATGGACAGCTAATTGTAATACCACCGGATAATTCTTTAAATGCAATACGAGAATTTTTGTATGATAATTTATTTATTTATTCTAAAGACGCTTCTGCATTACTTCAAGATAAAATTGGGAAGAGATTTAAAATTTGCCAATGATTTTGAGTGGGGATTTAAACATCAATTTTGTGGATGATAAAAATCTACCATTAATTGAATCTTTACATAGAGAATTTCATTTAACGATGACCAATGATCGCAATCTTAGCACAACGAGGTATGCTACAATTGATGCAGTCTTTACAAGATATTTAAGTAGATTCGAATAACAATTGTTTGTTTCCTATTTTAGTTACCGTAAACCTATAGTATCAGTTCTGGAATATAATGATAATAATGATGATGGAAGAGTTGTTGAAATTGTCGATGAAAATTCATAATTTTCCTTGGTATTCATTTCAAAGAATACCAATTAATTAAATTTCATATTTCATGTATTTGTAAATTTACGTTTTAAGCAATAGATTGCAATTTTTGTATGTAAAATAATATGCATTATTTTTCATGTACAATAACGCATTAAATGAAAATTGTAATATAATTTTTGTAGTAGTAGTTTATAATAATGAATAAAAAAAATACTTCATTTAAAAGTATTTCCTGCATAATAAAGCGTTTCCTGACGATTAAAAAAATACACCCGAATTGTTCAAGTTTTCACTTCTGTCGGCATTCCCGGAGTGCCATTTTTTTTTCTTAGAGTGTGTACACTGGAAATGCAAAAATTTTGCCCTCGCTTTACCGTCATTAGTTAGACACTGTTCACCGGATATAGTGGCACGCCATTTAAAATACAATGGTGGCTGAATCTAAAGGGTCTCAAATCTCTTTGGCCATAATGTTTATAAAATACTGCAACAAATATTGTATTTGTTGAGAATTTTTTAATTTATTTTCTCGAGGCTAATTCGTATCATCTTCAAACAAGAGAACGATTGGGTTTAGGTCTCGAAACAAGATGCCGGAAACAAAATTCTGTCAGTGAGTTCTCAAATGCAGCTTATAAAGCAAAACAAAAATCCTGAAGAGTATGTAACATTCCCAAGTCAAGTACGCTCCATACCCTATATTTACGTATATAAAAGTAAGTTACAAAATATTTATTATACCATATATTTGTATCATACTTCCATCTTAAACATACAACTAGCATAAGTAAAAAACATAATTTTTAAAAATTAGTCTGTCATTTCGATCCAAATAATTTATAAAATTAGTGTTTACATATCTTTACGTTTTTATTAAAAACTAATAAGAAGTATATTTTTTAATAAAATAAAATAACTTTCCATATTTCACCAAAATGGCGTCTTGTTGGTGCTTTTCATATATTTTGTTAGTTTTGTGGCAATTTCAAAGATTTTTTTCTGTGCTATTCGTCGTTTTATTGCCTATAAAACTTATTTCATCGAAGTCAATTTTTTTATAAAGGTACTATTGCATTCTGAATTGAATAGTTTAATTATAAATATAATTGTTCTTTATAATTTGTTTTCATAAATGCAAAAATTGAAAGCACATATAGTCTCGAAAAGTTTTTTAATACATTAAGAACTTCTATGTACGAAAACGTCACTCATTGGTGATACATTTATATGTTGCTTTATTCTCCAAAATATTTTTTTTTTCAGAATCCAATTCAAACTCTTTAAGACTTTTGAAACTTAAAGAGTGAAAGAAAGGGATTCGACATTTAAGCAATAGAGTTAAAGCACCCCTACATACAAACGAGTCGACGACAAAGTAATTTCATGTACCCAGACCCAGACACTTCTGCCTCTAATTTATGTCGATTTTTAATGCTAGACGACAAATATATGCAATTTATATTACATATTCCTTTTTCGGCTAAACATTTTCATCAATGATTAGATATAATATATGTAAAAGCAAAAATAGACATAAGAACTCTATGTCTATTTTTGCTTATATATATATTATATCTAATCATTGATGAAAATATTTTTCCTGTTTTTTTTTTTTTTTTTTTTTTTTTTTAATTGGAAGAAATGAATTTTGGATTACCTATTAAATTATCGGATTACATATTAAATTATTTAGATTACCTATTAAATTATTTAAATTACCTATTAGATTTTTGAGATAAAGTCACCACTGTAATTATAAAAAAATAACAATAATGTATGTATCCGAGATAAGACGAGGTCAGCCCGAGCCTGACTCCGGGCTCAAAGTGCAGATTTTATTTATTGATAAGTTAAAAAACGGAAAAGAAATTGTTTTTTGAAACTCTGCTATTATTTCTTCAATTACAAGCCTTTAAAAATTAGTTTGAAAAGTAATTGAATTGTTTTTGATGGGATATAAGGAGAAATATTGTATCTGATTCTGAAGCCTTTGCATGGTCATTTTGAGTAAGTTAAATAAGCCGTGAGATATGATTTGTCTATCGTCACTTTCTGTTTGAAGTCCGTTTCCAGATAAACTGGAAAACAGAATTTATGTTTTTCTGTCACAGTTGTACAATGATATTTTAAAAGAATAATTAGAATCAAGATAATGAGAAAATAATCTTGAATCAATTTTAAAATGTTATTCAAAATTTTCTACGGCGGTCCTTCGGTATCAGGCTCAGGTTCTAATGACACAACATTTTTCGGGATTCGGCGGGCTTAGGATCCGTAAAAAGAGCACGAACTCATCATTTGTATGTATGTACTTTATTCGACAGTGTAGATTAAAAACAAACGAGCTTAAAAGTGTTTTAAAAAACAATCATGTGATTAAAATATTTTTAATGATTTAAAAATTGTAAAAAAATAATCTGTATTCTTTAAATAGAATTTGCTATACTTTCATTACGAGTGAAAATATACAAATTAATAAAATTATTCATAGTTTTCCAGATTTCTGCCAATGGTATGGTATAAATAACAATTTTGATATTTTAAACAGATTTTTAGAGACATGAAAATTACGAAACTCTCTCATGGGAGAGTATTTAGGATTAATTCCTTTTTCTATATAAGAAGATATTTTGAAATGAGAAAATTATCTTGAATAAATTTTAAAATGTTATTCACAATTTTCTACAGCGGTCCTTCGGTATCAGGCTTGAGCGGTCTCGGGTTCTAATGACACAAATTTTTTCGGGATTGGGCTGGTTTAGGATCCGTAAAGGGTTGATTGATTTATGACGGCCAATTATCAACACGAGGGATATGGGCCCTAGGGGGAGTGCCCTCCGTGGAGGTCTTTTTAAGGGATCCTAACCCGTATTTAAGGCAAGGTTCGAAGATAACCACTTAGGATCCGTAAAAAGAGCACGAACTCATCACTTGTATGTATGTACCTTATTCGACATTGTGGATTAAAAACAAACGAGCTTAAAAGTGTTTTAAAAACCAATCATGTGATTAAAATATTTTTAATGATTTAAAAATTGTAAAAAATAATACCTATACTTGAAATACAATTTATTATACTTTCATTAAGAGCGAAAATATACAAATTAATAAAATTATTTATAGTTCATATAAATGACGTATCATTTTTCAAATATCATTAAATATGCCAGAAGTAAAATTATTACAAATTGTTATTAAGATTCATAAATACTCAGCGTAATTGGTTTTCAAATTGAAATGAGATCTTGTCAGCGCTTTGCATTAATTCATTAAAATAACCTATTTGTAATGTTTTTCCTAATGTGTTTTCAGAAAAGTGATTATCTGTTTTCGTAAGTCCTTCATTATTTTGAAAAGAATGATATATGACGTTTATTTAATTTTTTTTCTTTATTTATTTCAAATGGCCACTAAAATATGTTATTTCATTAAAAACAAAAGTTGATGCATTTATGATAGGTTGGGTTTTATTATTTTATTCTGATTAAAAAACTCGATTATATTAAAACTCGTTCATTATTTTACCATTCCAACTGTTACAATTTTACAACTATATATATTTTTTCGATATATTTTGATATTTTTAATATTCTTTCTTCTGATTTAATCATTTTCATAAAGTAATAAAACTTAAATAAGCAAAGCAGATTTTAAAAGCAAAATAAATTTTATGCAATAAAAGAACGGATGAGTGAACTGAATGTTCTATAATTTAATTTCAGTGTTAATCATATCATTAATATATTTAAAATATTACTTTTTACAATAATTTGCGACACATTATACTCCCAACTAAAGGCCCCACCAGTAACTGAGAGGTTTTGTTCTCAAAGCTGGTAGACAGGAGGTGCTGGGTTCAAACACCTGTCGCGCTCGTCGACCTAACCGTTCGGAGTTTTCCGTGGTTTCCTTCGAACCTTGTTGTAAATACGGGTTAGGATCCCTTAGAAAGACCCCCACGGAGGACAGTCCCCCTAGGGCCTATATCCCTCGTGTAGATAATCGGCCGTCATAAATCAACCACACCCAATTAAGAAAAAACAACATACGTACTATATACAATAAAAATTGTTTATAAAGGATTTTATTTCCTTTTAGAAAATATGTCTGTCATTGAAAGTTGATCTAAACAGCTATTATTATAAATAAAATTTAAATAAAAATTTCTGTCAGTGATCTGTTTGTGGCTAGTTTTAAGTAAATATTGAATGAAGTAAAACTTTTGAAATGAAAGTTTCATTAACTTTTCCTTGTTTGCAATTTTTAATTTTATATTCTTATTTTTTTACAAAAATAAATATTACAAATTTCTGAAGAGATATAAAGCTCAAATAAAATAAACAAGTAGAAATACAAAATTCAGTTAAAAAGGAAAATGAAAAGCGTAAGTGTTCCGTTAATGTAAATATTTACTTTAATATTTTTTGTTGAGAAGAAAATGATTAAAAATAAATATGGCATATTAGGTAAACATATAAAAATAATTTTCTGTAAACAACTGAAATACCATGTATGAGTTACATATCTAAATCTGATGTTTCGTATTAATTTTTTAAAACATTTATAACATTTCATTTATTAACAGTTGGAATAAAATTTTCTCTCCATTTATTTTAATTTCCAACAAAGTTGAAACGTGTTTATGAATTCGGTTTGTCTGTCAGTCTGTCTGTCTGTCTGTCCGTGCTATAATTCACTTAATATATTCGTATTGTAGTTCAATTGATATATGTTATTTATATATGTAATGACATGTTCGGTTTTGAAAATTAAGTATGTAGAACTTATGCTGCGTTTACAGGGACACTCAAAAGAACGCCATTACATTATGGTCTATGGGGAAAATCCTTTGCAGTGTATTTTAATGATGTTAATCTATTTCAAATACATTAAAATTGATAAACATTACTAAAGTGCACTACAAAATGTTTACTATCGAATATCGTACGTGTAGCACTTATAATTAGTTTACACGGAAACTCTATGGGGGAAAATCGTTTGCGGTGCATTTTAATCATGTTACACTATTATAAGCATAATTATATTGATATCTATTTATGATGTGCAATAAAACATGCTTTCTGTAGAATATGGAGTATAAAATATTTATCATTCATTTAACAGGGCCACACAAAAGTATTATTTTGCATAATGGCCTACGGAGAAAAGCTGTTTGCATCGTATTTTAATTACGTTACACTATTTCAAATATTATAAATTTTACTAGCAAGCTACGTCCGCTACGCTGGACAATTTCTCTTAACGAACCATTAATCAAACAAAATATTGACATTTCATAATTCACTTTTATATTTTAACAGAATAATAAGGATACTATAATTTGTGACTCGTGCTATAGCCAATATACACGTCAGGACACGTCGCCCTTATCATTATCTTTTTACGCGTGAAGGTTTCGCTATGGTACTCTATGGTGAAATTTGGTAATTTTAGAAATTCAATAGTTGAAAAATCGCAGAATCATTAGATCATTTTTCTTTAGAATTTGTTCTTAGAGCGCATTTAGATCTTATAAATAACAATCATGCCGAACTTCAAGTTTCTAGCTCCTTCAGCATCGCAAAAATCACAATTTTAGAACATTTTTCGCTTCTGCACCCCCCTCGGGGTAGTGGCACCGACATAAAATATAGCCTATGTTGGAGCAGGGATTGTCACCATCCATTTGCCACCATCACTTTTGAAATCGCTTTAGTAGTTCCAGAGATTCCTTAGAAATTGTAATTTAGAATGTTTTTAGAAAATTTTTTGCTTATTTCAGCCTTTTAAATTTCGAATTTTTTTAGACTTTGTTCTTATAGAGCATTTAAATCTTGTAAGTAACGACCATACAAAATGTCAAGTTCCTAACTCCTTCAGTATTGAAAATATCATAATTTTGGAACGTTTTTCGCTCCTGCACCCTCTGCGGGTAGTAGCACTGACATAAAATTTAGCATATGTTGGAGCAGGGACTGTCACCATCCATTTGCCACCATCACTTTTGAAATCGGTTCTGTAGTTTAAGAGATTCCATAGAAATTGTAATTTAGAATGTTTTTAGAACGCTTCTTCCTCATCTCACCCTTTTAAATTTCGAATGTTTTTATAATTTGTTCTTAGAGAGCATTTACATGTTATAAGTAACTACCATACCAAATTTGATGCTTCTATCTCCTTCAGTATACAAAAAATCGAAATTTTAGAACGTTTTTCGCTCCTGCACCCCCCTGGGGGTGGTGGCACCGACATAAAATATAGCCTATGTTGGAGCAGGGATTGTCACCATTAATTTGCCACCATCACTTTTAAAATCGCTTCAGTGGTTCCAGAGATTACCCTCCACAAACAAACAAACAAACAAACAAACAATCTTTACTACTTTATATATTAGTATAGATAAGGGGAATTAGCCCCTTGTTCCACCCTTCATACTTAACCAATCAATCCCGAAAACTAATCAGGGATGCGCCTTAACACAGTGAACCTATAAATGAAATTTGTAGGAAATGGGATAATTCTGCATGAAAAACCCATTTACATAAATTAAGGGGGGTATTAGCCCCCGTTCCCCCCTTTATACTTAATCAATCAATCCCGAAAACTAATCAGGGAAGCGTCTTAACCCAATGAACCTATAAACAAATTTTGAAGCAAATAGAATAATTCTGCATGAAAAACCCATTTATATAAATTAAGGGGGGATTATCCCCAGTTCCCCCCCCTTTATACTTAACCAATCAATCCCGAAAACTAATCAGGGAAGCGCCTTAACAGAGTGAACCTATAAACAAAATTTGAAGGAAAACGGAATAATTCTGCATGAAAAACCCATTTAAATAAATTAAGGGGGGGATTATCCCCCCGTTCCCCCCTTTATACTTAACCAATCAATCCCGAAAAGTAATCAGGGAAGCGTCTTTACCCAATGAACCTATAAACAAAATTTGAAGGAAAACGGAATAATTCTGCATGAAAAACCCATTTATATAAATTAAGGGGGGAGGGTTTAGCCCTCCGATCCCCCCCCTTTATACCTAACTAATCAATCCCGAAAACTAATCAGGGAAGCGCCTTAACTCAGTGAACCTATAAACAAAATTTGAAGGAAAACAGAATAATTCTGCATGAAAAACCCATTTATATAAATTAAGGGGGGAGGGAATTAGCCCCCGATCCCCCCTTTATACTTAACTAATCAATCCCGAAAACTAATCAGGGAAGCGCCTTAACTCAGTGAACCTATAAACAAAATTTGAAGGAAAACGGAATAATTCTGCATGAAAAACCCATTAATATAAATTAAGGGGGGATTAGCCCCCCCCCCTCGTTCCCCCCTTTATACTCAGCCAATCAATCCCGAAAATTATCATGCAAGCGCCTTAACACAGTGAACCTATAAACAAAATTTGAAGGAAAACGGAATAATTCTGCATGAAAAACCCATTTATATAAATTAAGGGGGGGATTAGCCCCCCGTTCCCCCCTTTATACTTAACCAATCAATCCCGAAAAGTAATCAGGGAAGCGTCTTAACCCAATGAACCTATAAACAAAATTTGAAGGAAAACGGAATAATTCTGCATGAAAAACCCATTTATATAAATTAAGGGGGGGGGAATTAGCCCCTTGTTCCCCCCCTTTATATTTAACCAATCAATCCCGAAAAGTAATCAGGGAAGCGTCTTAACCCAATGAACCTATAAACAAAATTTGAAAGAAAACGGAATAATTCTGCATGAAAAACCCATTTATATAAATTAAGGGGGGGGATTAGCCCCCCCTCCGATCCCCCCCCCTTTATACTTAACTAATCAAACCCGTAAACTAATCAGGGAAGCGCCTTAACTCAGTGAACCTATAAACAAAATTTGAAGGGAAACGGAATAATTCTGCATGAAAAACCCCATTTATATAAATTAAGGGGGGAGGAATTAGACCCTTGTTACCCCCCTTTATACTTGTCCAATCAATCCCGAAAACTAATCAGGGAAGCGCCTTAACTCTGTGAACCTATAAACAAAATTTGAAGGAAAACGGAATAATTCTGCATGAAAAACCCATTTATATAAATTAAGGGGGGGGAATTAGCCCCTTGTTCCCCCCCCCTTTTATACTTAACCAATCAATCCCGAAAACTAATCAGGGAAGCGCCTTAACACAGTGAACCTATAAACAAAATTTGAAGGAAAACGGATATTTCTATGAAGAGTTATCGCATTACGTACGTACATACATACATACAGAACCGGCTGCCAAGCTGTCAGGGCTTGACAGCCAGTGTGATAACTGAAAAATCGCAATTTTAGAACGTTTTTTGCTCCTGCAACCCCTGGGGTTAGTGGCACCGACATAAAATATAGCCTATGTTGGAGCAGGGGTTGTCACCATCAATTTGCCACCATCACTTTTGAAATCGGTTCGGTAGTTCCAGAGATTACCCCCTACAAACAAACAAACAAGAATTACTCCTTTATAATATTAGTATAGATATATAATACTGAAGTTTACTAGATGATACCTGTTGTAAATATCATGTACATAGCATTAATGTTCATTTACAGGACACACGAAAATTTCGGATACAGTACTGTATCGGAAAGATTTTCTGTAAGCGATAATTGCTGGAAATGCGCTTTTAGTTAGGCAGGCATTTAACTAAATATTTGCATGCTATGGGGTGTGTATAAATCCTATAGCTCATATACAGAGCTACCCGAAAGAATTTGTAATAATTAATGTGTATGAACGTGAATATCTTAAAGAGTTTTTTAATTGAGGTTTTCTTTTTGTGAGTATCTTTAAACTGAACTATATATAGTAGATTAATTTTAACACAATTATTCAAATTGGTAAAGCAATCATATGAGATGTAATTTTCCAACTGAACGAAAAATGTCCGGGCCAGGATTCGAACCTGGGATATCTTGGGCTGAAGCTACCATGCTCTACCAACTGAGCCATCCCGGTCGAATCTGGAGGACATAATTCATCCAGTTAACCTTATTGAAACTAGCATCTAGTCTCAACAGAATAGATCGCAGGTAATGGAACTCCAGTAAATGCTGGATACATGATTACACTAGATTAATTTTAACACAATTATTCAAATTGGTAAAGCAATCATATGAGTTGTAATTTTCCAACTGGACGAAAAGTATATTTAATATACTAAGAGATTTTTGTAGAATATAAATAAAACCATATACAGGAAAACGCAAAGTAGTGGAAACATGGCCGATTACGTATTAAAATTTCTAGAAGTGTGATTTAAACAGTTTAAAGCGTGTTTTTGCCAGAATTAAACGTTATCTAATATGTGACGTGTATTAAAATCGTAAGATAATATTCAGGGCTGTACAAAATAATTCAAACATGTTTCCGTCTATAGGTAGAAACTGTTGAAAGTGAATTTGCAACTCTGTTATGTGTTCTATTAAAAAACTAAATTGTAGCACACAACGTATATAGTGTATGTAAACCATATCTACAGATTATATAGAGGGCTGCACAAAAGAATTGGAGTAAGTTTCTGGCTATGGTGTATAATTGGTGAAATCTGGTTTTCAAATGTGTTTTGTGTTTTCAAAAATCTTTACCTACGTATATTATTTATCTTATTAAACAGTGAATGTTTGATAAAGTATTCTGGAAGTGCTGGAAAGTGTTTCATAATCTATGCTTGATGCATGATTTTATTTTCTTGTTATAACTTACCCAAAATAATACAAACTCTTACACTGTTGGCCATCCAAAATGCAACACCAAGAAGAACCAGAGCAATCAAAGCCAATTATTTTTCAGACATTACACATAGTATCAATGTTAATTGATTTGAATACATTCTTCTTTGAAGTGAGGAAGACGAGGAAATCAGTAAGAAGTGTTGCCGCCCCGTCTGTCAATAACCGCTGCTATACGCCACGGCTTTGAGTGAAAGAGGCTTTGGATGTGCTGTTGGGGAATGACAGCCCATGCTGCCTACACACGTAGCCAAACAGCATCTGGTGTATCCGCTGGTGCGGCATACCGGGCTAGGAGTTCTGCAATAAATTATCAGACATGTTGATGGGCGATAGATCTGAAGAATTGGCAGGCCAAGGTAAAAATGCAATATTGTGGGCTAAGAAGAAAACATGAACATTGCGTGGAACATTGGTCGCCCATTGTCCTATTGACACGTGGCCGTACGCAAGCCCTAAAGGTAAGGAAAGAGAACAGGCTCCTGAACCTCAGAAATGTAGCGCTGGCTGGTAACTGTACGGTTAATGCGTACTAGGGGATGCATGTGTGGAATGCAATACTGCCCCACACTATAACACCGAGTGAAGAACCAGTATGACGATGCATCACAACAGTTGTGCAGCCTCTCTCCACAGTGTCTTCAAACTCTAATACGACCATCGTGGTACTGCAGACGGAAACGTGATTGGTCCAAAAACACAACATCATGCCATTTGGATGTCCATTTCTGCCGTTCACTGCACCATTGCAAACGCAACCGCCTGTGGTTTAAAGTCAAACATAAGCGAAGCAATAGATGCCTAGCGGACATTCCACTGTACTGCAAACGACTGCGGACACACTGATTGTTGTGTTACAGATTATATCCTTTGTGATATGGCTGCGTATGTGGCATTGCGCTCAACCAATGCCTTTCGCACAATATGTCTGTCTTCCCGTGGAGTGGTGTTACGAGGCGGTTGCAATTACTGCTGTCGATCAGTCGTTACCTCCTGCATCCTGCATCCACGGATTCAATATTCACATAACTATTGCTTGGTTACGTCCTACACGATGGCAGATTTCCCAGAAGGATAATCCGTTAAGGGTCCCTATATATGCAGTTTGCAAGGGGCGCTGCATCTGCCCATGATGTGCGCGTGCGCTGAAATTGTAATCAAGTTGCATATCCTACCGCGGTGTACACATGGTGCAAATTTCACGCTGTTTGGATCATTCCTTCATGGTGTTGCATTTTGGATGGCCAGCAGTGTATTTTGTTTGAAAAACAGCGTGTAGGCATATCACTGGCATATAGAGATATATGGTGAAAGAATGATAAATGTTATCATTTGTCTATTTTTTATTCAGTTAGTGTATGAAAAGTGATTTTCTGCTTGTATTTAAGTTCCTGTAAATGAATGCTTACTAAAGGGTACTTGTACGTATTGCTGTATGTGTGCAAGTGTATGTATATTATTATACCTATGATATTATATACAGGGTGTTTCACAATAATAAAGCGTTTTTCTGCTAAAGCAAGTACATTATATATATATATATATACAGGGTGTTTCACAAAGGACCCCTAACTTTAAAAATCAATAACTCGGAAACGGTGATAGATAGAAACATGAGACCAGTGGTATGTTTGTTAAAAAAATCGTAAGAATCGTATACGTAAATATCAAAATTTAGTTAAAAATAGCACCGATAAATTGCGCTGAGAGCGTTAAGAATCTTTCTAAAGAGAGTTCAGAAGCATAGAAAGACCAGCCGTCGAAGATTTCGCCATTGAAATCTGACCGCTATTTTCGTATAGTGAAAATAATTCGTATCGGCCACGTTGCCTGTCTGTTGATTTTTTTTGAAAAGCTCACGAATTGTTTTTCTATCTGGGTATTTTGCGACTTGAAATCGCGTTTGAAAACTTCTCCTTGTGGCAGTAAAACTCAGATTTAATCGGTGGTACTCCTACACAATAAACATACGTTCCTCCACGGTATACAACACTTTCGGAATTATTTTCACTATACGCTAATAGCGGTCAGATTTCAATGACGAAATCTTTGACGACTAGTCTTTCAATGCTTTTGAACTCTCTTTAGAAGGATTCTTAATGCTCTCAGCGCCATCTATCGGTGCTATTTATAACTAAATTTTGGTATTTACGTATAAGATTCTTACGATTTTTTAACAAACATACCACTGGTCTCATGTTTCTATCTATCACCGTTTCCGAGTTATTGATTTTTAAAGTTAGGGGTCCTTTGTGAAACACCCTGTATATATATGTGTGCGGGTTATATGTACACGTACTCTATATGGCCAAACCTCACGAATATCTGCAGAAATACTTGACGCATTCTTAAGAAACTTCAGGTACATAAAGTAAATGTTTGACTTCATATTTTTCAGTGGAGTTTCAATCTGTTCCCTAATTTACGTTTTATTATGAAGTCTTAATTTTTTTATGGTATATTAGCCGTAAAAAACGCTGAGCTATTTAGATTGTTTTAAGTGCAAACGTGTTAATGTTCCGTAATCGTTTCAATCTTTTTTTTTTTTTTTTTTTACCACACAACTACTTCTAATAATTTTATTTTTCCTGAAATGTTCACTTTTCTGAATTCTTTATTAAAATATTAATTGATCTTACGTATAATTTAGTTTTTTTTTTTTTTTTTTTTTTTTTTTTTTTTTTTTTTTTTTTTTAGTCGCTAACATGTAATCAGTATATAGAATCAAGATGAAGTAATCAATAAAGGCTCCATTTCTAATTTTTAGAATTAACAATTGAAAAATCAGTGACAATTATGTTATTTTGGCACAATCACATATATTTTTTTTAGTTTTATCAATATAAAATACTTTTCAAGCTATCCATAACGCCATTTTCACCGGCGCAAACTTTTCACACGTACTAAATATACGTACTTTTATGCTTACTCACCACGAATTGAAATAAATCTATAATAGATGGAGCCCGTCAAAACTGGACGGAAAAAATTACTATAACAATATCAGTAAAATAAGCTTCTATACTATTTAAGAGGGGGAGAGTATGAAACAGTTTCAATTTTTTTACTTAAAAAGTTTTTTCTCCAGTGAAAGAGAGTGCTATTTTCGATGCAAACTCCAAACAAACAATCCGTAAAAAACTTTGTAATACAAATCAGTTCGATATTACCGCCATATTTACCACTGTCAGAAAGAAATTTTCATGGACCTACAAATATTATATTCTTACGTCCATACCATATTCAGTAAATAAAAAATCATAGTAAATAAAGCACACATCTCTGAAACTGTGATAATGCAAGCGAGTGAGCTACTATGCGCATTGCATCTGCCCAAAGGTCAAAATTCGAAGTTATAAAAAGTTTTAAAATGTTTAAATAAAAAGATTTACAGGTAGATGTCTTCTAAAACGCATCCTTTGTTTTAAGCTAATCAATTTTTATGTAAAGATGGAGAAATGTTTTTACAATAATAATATGCAATCTGCAGATGAGACATATTTTTAATTTTTTCAAGTGTAATTTATTTGTATGGTTTCTTTGGTCTCTTTCCATAATCAAGATGATTATGCCTTTTCTACAAACGGGGATCTTTTCCCTCTTACACAGTGAAATTCCCTATGGTTACACAATATTGTTATACAATAAAGGGGAAAATCCTGTGCCGGTAGATTTAGTGGGCTCTTATTGGCGATAAATGTTTGATGTGGTTGTTGCGATCTTCAGCCTTTGGAGTTGCATTTTTAACTACTGGAATGTACTTTATCTACGTGACGTCACACCGCTTTGGCAACATTTTGTGTTTTTTTGCCAATCACGCCAACCGGCACAGGATATGGAACTTTTCCCCAATAAAGTAATAAAATAAAACTGTTATTAAACTGCTGGCATGAAATTACAAATGTGTTTTAGCACCCCGATGTCTTTTATTGCGCCAGTTTGCAATGCACAATAATCTCTCAACATTTTGGGTATGACATCCGTTAGGGTCAACAAAATTATATTTGTGATTTACTGTGAAATGATCATATCCAACATCTCGCAGTTCATCTGTTTTATATCTTCTCCAGCAATCCGTGTAGATAATACTTACATTGTTTTCTATAGCCGCCATTAAAGTTTAACTGTACGATCAGGAATAGGAGTAAGAAAACATCCCTGTGTTTCACAACATAAACACAGTAATACCCATTGAGGAGGAAGAACTCGTCCTACATTGCTTTTTCTTCTGGTAAATAGACTTTCATCTACTTCTATAATTTTATTACGCCCACAGATTTTTCCATTTGGTCGTGAACACAAAGCATTTGGCACAAATTTCTCTCAAATAGCTATTCCAGTCCACTGTCGTATTCCTATCCATATGATCATAAGTTACATCTCCATTGCGGATAAAATTCAGAACTCATCCATAATTTCATTTCATGGTTTTTCTTTTCTTGAACAAAACCGCTTTTTATACAGAAATCCAAATTCCTGAAACAATTTTATCGCAGCTTTCTCATCATCTGGCAATTGCCAAATAGTAAAATCCATCTCAACCTCAGTAGTTAAAGTCTGTAGAAAATATCTTTGAAACGAAAAGTAGCAAATTTAAATGTTTTGCAAGTTTATGGTTTAATAATAACAATAAAAAGTGATTCACGTACCATAAATAGCAAATCACAATGTTTGGTACTGTTTACAATAAAAATTCTTTTCACGGTCAGGTTTGAAATAATTGGCGCATTAGCATACATTTTGGCATGGTGTTTATATAACGGAAAAGTACCCAATATTCTCGAGACGTCACAGTAAATATGAATTATTATTCACTTATAAAAAAGGGCAGAAACCTGAAAATTAAAAACATTACCTCCAAAAAAGCCACGTATCTGAATATATTTCATTATTTCTTTTTTCTCTGCAAAAATGGAAGTGCTAACCCACTGTTGTAATATGGGTGTGTTCGAACCAGAATGGACACACTGTGTTTTATTATATTTAGATATATCATCTATTTTGACGGGCGAATTAAAATAATTTCTTAATTAAATTCAGATTTATTTAAATTATATTGTAGTGAAACTGTCAGCGTGTCCTATGGGAAACTGTGGCCCCAAAGTAAGGCATTTCCCTGCAGAGCAGCGGGAAGTGAGTTCGAACCCCGTTGGGGGCAAGTTGCCTAAAATTCGTTTTTGTTTAGAAATGTTTTTGTATTTGTTTCTTATTCCTTCGGGAATATTCTTATGTTAACTCGCCGTAACTGGCTACCGGTTTGGTCGCCCTGAAATGTATGTTAAGCATTGCAACCCGTTACTTTTTTTTCAGAATTAATTTTTTTCCTTAATCCTTCGCCAAATTGGAAGATTCCAATCGACAAATCAAGAAGTTTTACGGTCATGGTAACATTTCACATATTTTTTGTTATATATTTCAACTTTCTTGACAAAAACCGCTTAACTTACTTAAGCATTTATGCTTCATAGCCGTTTGATTATCACTTGCAATACGTTCGCCAATGCGGAGATTTTTAAAAATATTAAGTAATTTTCCGTAACTGGGTTATATAAATTAGCCAATAGTTTTAGTTAACACAGTTTTATGCAATGAAGTGTATTTTGTGAAAAACCTTTTATCATATCCACATTTACACTGTATCCCTATTGTTGCTGTAATATTTTTTGGTACTTTTCGGTTAACCGGGTGCCAGTTAAGTATATATATATATATATAAACACATATATATATACATATATACACTGCTAAAAAAATTAGGGGAACAAGCAAAGAAATGAAGAGAACTCTTCTAGACAGCCATGCATGGACATAAAATGTACAGTACTCGTGTATCAATGTGCAATACAGACAAAAATACGCAAACAAAATTATAAGGGAGCTATAATTCTTTGAACCGATGGAAATAACATGAAAAGATGGTTTAGGGCAACAATTTGGTTTCATATAAATTGACCAAAAAATATTGTTTAGAAATGATTCAAGATGTTTAATATGGCGTGTAGTCCCCTCGAACAGATATGACTGCTGCACACCTTTTTTCCACTGATGCGATGATGTTTTAGATAAGACTTTAGGGAATACTGTACCACTCTTCAAGAATAGCAATCTCCAAGTCGCGGACATTAAAAGAAGGCTTTGGTGTCGCTGCAATGCATCGTCCGAGTGTGTCCTAAACATGCGCGATCGGATTCAAGTCAGAAGAGCATGCTGACCATTCTCTACGATGTATTGTTTCAGTTTCAAGCATATTCTCCACCAGACGAGCTGTATGCGGTCTGGCATTATCATGCATGAAAACAAAGGAATCCCTATGGCTGCAGCGTAAGGTACGACATGAGGTCTCAGCATCTCGTCTGCATACATTTCGGCCATCAGAGTGTCATTCCGAATGATATGCAGGTCCATACGTCAACCTATGCTGATTCAATCCCATACCATGAGCCCACCTCGTCTGTAATGTCTGTAAATGTGGGGTTATTTCGAGTGTCCGTTTCCATCCATACCAAAACACGTCGGGAGTGAAATTGGGACTCGTCTGTAAACAGCACTTGACTTCAATCACGTTGCCTCCAATTTCGATGTTGAACAGCCCACCTTCTTCGGGTTGCACAGAGTTCATTCATTCAGAGTACATTCACTTGACGTCAACGGAATACAGACTATTGGCCTACGTGCATAGAGACCACCCTGATGAAGCCTTTTTCCGACTGTTTGGCTCAACACCCTTTTTTCATGTTGCCACGAGCAGCTGTCTTTGCAGCTGAGTAGCATTGCCTGTTCTGTTTCGACTAGCTGTTAACAGGATATATCGGTCTTCCTGTGGTAGCACGTGTTGACCTTACCTTGGTCGACGTCTAACATTTTCTTTTTCATGGAATCAATTCCACAGCCTTGCAATGACATCTCTTGCGGCTCCAACAGCGTCCGCGACACTTTGCTCAGTTTGCACAGATTCAAATCTCCATCTGAAACGCCAAGCCATGGATTCCGGTAAATCACGTCGCTGTGACATTTTCAAGTTGCCTTTTCTCAAAACAAAAGCTGCGCAATTGAATTTCGCGAATGAGATAGTGAAACAGACGTCTCGGTGAAATCTCGATTTCTGCACTTATCTCATTTTTCTGGTTTTTGACATCATAAACTTTGATTTGCATATGAAGTTTTATTTTTCTGTTTTCTGCTATGCTTTACAATATAAATTTTTGAATTTAAGTTACTTATCGGTGTAAATATTTGACTAATTTCGTTAAAACCATGTGCTCCCCTAATTGTTTTGAGCAGTGTATATATATACATATATACATACATATATATATTTCACTGGCTCCCGGCTAACCGAAAAGTACCTAATGTTTTTGTTTATCACTAACATTGGCTGTAGACTCGATTATGGAAGATTAGAAAATCTATCATTATTCTCATTTAAAAGGTCATGAATAATGTGCCATAATCAGGCTGCATATTCTTACGCGTAATTTTCGAGCATGATTTGGTGAAAAATTGAACTTTAAATTCTGTTAAAGACTGCATTTTATCTCGAAAAGGTGGACACCATGTTACAAAGTTATATGATTTGAAACAATCAGAAAAACAAACTTGGATCAATGATTATAATCCCGCGATTTTGTTCATGTGAGCTGCCAATATTGACATCCAGTTTGTTGGAGAACCCAGTTTGGCGTTAAATAGTTACATTACGCGTTATATAACCAAACAAGAAAAAAATCATAGTGAAGAGATTTGGAAGGTCATTGATGAAAACAAAAGTCTTGGTGCCAAATTACCGTAATTACGAAGCCGTAGACAAAATTCTTGGCCATAAATGTTTCTATTCATGGGATTCTGTGCAATACTTAAATACCAGCATGAAAAAAGACCGACGAAGAAAGCTGAAAGTCACCATGATTTGGTTTTATTGGCAAAAGAGGATGAACGATCTACTGAAATTTACTGTAGATCGGAAATTGTCGGAATTTGATGGATGATTATTACCCGAATCAACATGACAAATTGGAAAACATGCGTTTATACGGATTGGTCACTAGGTACTAATACGAACGAAATAAACCAAAGTCTGTAGAATATTACGAATTAAAACAGAACCTCAGTTGGTTCAGAAAACATTTGAAACCAGTTGTTTTGAAAAAGCCCTATCATAGCACGAAAACGGACGCTGGAATTGAGTTGTACTATCATTCATTACTGATGTTGTTCAAGCCTTGGTGAAACGAAGAAGACCTATAAGGAGAATTTAAACTGTACCGCGAATCCTTTGAACACAATGTGAAAAATTTTCCGGAGATGGAATAATATCGCAAAACAAAACAACGCTGCAATCAACTTGGTTGAAAAGTTGCAACAAGAAAGTGATTTGCACGACCAGCTTGAAAATATCGAAGAACCAAATGAAGACGTTCATATGATAGCCGGAGATTTTGATAACTTTGAAACTCACCAAGAAATTGTTATTAATGATGATAAATTGAACAAGAAAAATGAATGCTAACCAAAATATTTAAATCAATTATAAAGCACATAGAAGAACAAAAGAAAGTTCCGTCTATTCCACCATAAATCTGATTGTAAGCGGAGTTGCTGGTACAGGAAAAAGCTTTCAAATTTAATTACTCAGTCAGAAAGTTCGTTTAATGAGTAATCACAATAATGATGCTGCTGCAGTACTAGCACCAACGGGAATTGCTGCCTTCAGAATTGGAAGAAGTACAATTCACAGGTTTTTCAAATTGCCCGTCCAACATACGAATGAAGCAGAATAATTTAAGCTTAATTCTGACGATTTGAAATTATTTAAGCAACAATGGAAATCATTGGATTTAGTAATTATCGATGAGTGGAGTATGATTTCGAATGCTACTTTGGCGATGATCAGCTTACGATTTGGCGAATGTTGTAAAAACAAGCGAGATTACAGTTTTGGTGGTAAAAACATTATTTTATTTGGGGATTTATTGCAGCTAGCACCCGTAAATGCCCAATTTTGATTTGAGGAACTGCCTTTAAACAAAGTGAAACAATTGTTTGGTGGTGTTGGTACATACAACTTTTTATACGAATTTGAATACAGCGATTTAACAATGAACATTGTGTTATATACATAAAAAATATATATTGCGGCATAACTTTCTTAAATAACAGTCCCATACACCAAATAACGATGCAAAATCAAAACTCAATTTTTAAAGCATCATCACTGAACTGTTCGTTAGTATAATTATCCGAACCTAATATTCGGCCCCATTCAGCAATTTTAAGAAAGACTAAAGAGAATAGTAAGGAAAGATACCACTGAAAGAACAACTAAGCCTATAGCAGGCGACTTCAGTGCAGCAGAAACAGTCCATGGATACGATCGAGACAATGATAGAATCCAGTTTCTTTATGAGGTAATAGCTATGGAAAACCAACATTTAATTATTCATGTAGACGGTCTCGTGACGTTTGAGAGAGCAGGTAGAGGTGCACAAATGCTACTTTGGTGATGAACAGTCAACGATTTGGCGAGTGCTGTAAAAATAATGTAATTATAAAATTTTGACAGCAGCAAATTTTTTGCTTTTCAAGATATTAAAAAATCTTCAGTTTTTATCAAAAAATTTAAATGACTAGTATTAAAAAATGCTCTGAAGAGCACCAAAAAAACGTTAATATGTTTAAGTATGAAAAAGGGTTGGACAAGTGCTTTTAATTTGGTCATGAGAAAGGAAAGTGGTTCCTTCTTGGCTGCAGATCACTGTCAAAGCCAACTTTTGAAAAAATCATATTCGCGCTTTTTCCATACAAATGAAATCACTCACAGTTACGAAAAAATGAATACAGTAAAGACCCAACTTGATTAGACATGAATGTAAGGCGACATAGTAGCAAAAACTTGAATTCCTGCAGCGTATCACATTCATGCAGTGCTACCAAGCATGCCCTCTGTGTAGAACTGCGCAGAAAATTTATTTGTATTGCAGTGCAGAGTGTTGCAGCACTCTGAACAGGAACAATTCCACATATGCACGCATGACAGTATAATGCATTCATTGATTGTTGAAATTATATGCAAGTGGCTGTGGCTCCACAATGCAATATGCAGTACAGCAATGCATATGTAAGTTATAAACAAACATTAGACGCACATACCTTTAATATGGAAGTACAAAAGAACAGTACGGATGTTCACTGAGGCTCAAAAGTATAATAGGAGTGTACAGTGTAGTACAGTCTGTACAGCAATTTTGGTACACAGTGCACTGTACAAAGTTGCATTGCAGACACATGCACAGTACAACAATAGAATAGTGCAGTTAACATTTAAAGCACAAGGGAAGTTTTACTACAGTACCGCAAATTTCTTTTATATGAAAAAGCGCGAATATGATTTTTCCAAAAGTTGGCATTGGCAGTGAGCTGCAGCCAAAAAGGAACCCCTTTCCTTTCTAATGCTCAATTAGATGCACTTAACTAAATTTTGAGATTTATGTATAAGATTCTTACGATTTTTTTAATAAACATACTACTGGTTTCATGTTTCTCCCTATCACCGTTTCCGGGTTATTGATTTTTAAAGTTAGGGGTTCTTTGTGAAACACCCTGTAGATATTATATTTGTATTTTAAGGAAGTATAACATGTATTAAAATATGAAATTTAATTTTATATACATTCCTTGGCATTAACAGGGTTTCCCGTTTTAAGTACTATAAAACATTGAACATTCATAATATTCAAATTATCATAACTTGGTAAGAATTGGTCCTACAAATATAGGATCTTTACTGTTTTACTTGCTAGAGCATGGGAAATATTTTATAAATACAACTTATAAATCCTAGAGCCCGTATAAAAATTTGAATTTCGTAACTTAAAAAAAAGACTTTTGATGTACATAAATGGATTTTCTTATGATGGACAGCGTTTCAAATATTTTTGGAATTAGAACAATACCTCTAAAACTAACAACTTAGGAATTAGATTTTGCTATTGGTCAACCAAAACAAATGAACTAGGCCTTAAACATCCTAAAGATATGTATTTTCAAAGAATATGAAACAATTTATAATAAATTGATATGGTTGAAAGCACTAAGATTTCTAAAACGATATGCCCCAACTTTTTACGTGTTTATTTCTGGTTTTAAATTATTTTCAGATAACTTTTTGATACAGAATTTAAAATTACTTTTCTGCTTTCCTAGTTTCATTTTCTTTATCTTTTTTTCGTAAACTATGCTCCATTTTCTGAGTTTAGTTCAATATAAACCGCATTGCTATATATGGTATCAATTAAAATAAAAAATAATGGGGGTAAAAGACATGTAATTTCGCTTTTAAAATAAATAACAACAGAAAATTATTTTTTCATATTTTATTTTACAGCCAAAATTTAAAATTCAAAATGACATCTTATGAAACTGTTTTACATTAAAATCTGTTTAGCTGTGAATGGATTGATTTTTGATATCCTAATAGCCTGTCTGGAGGTTCATGATACACGCATCTGCTGTAAATTTAAGTCTTCGATTGTGAACATATGTCATGGCGATCATTTTTTGACGGATGACTTCTTAGAAATGAGATGCGAGGGCGAGCGCTTCCTGGTAGAGCTTTTCTGTTTGGTGCCCTTTTGGCGGCTTTTACTTCTTTCGCGCATTGTGCTGGCTCCTTTCTCACGACCTCGCTTTTCTTCTTTCACCTGAAAAGGAAATTTTGAATTACAGTTAGATACATGATAATAGACTGTATTATATCAGAACTGTTACTGCTTTAGAATTCCTTTATAAGCATTAATTAAAAAGGCTGTTTCCGCAAATAGAAGCGAATATAACTTGGTAAAAATACTACAGCAAATTGATAAACTGTGCTTTTTTCTGTATATAAAATTGTAGAGGAACGAAAATGAACATACATAAGGTGACCCAAAGGTGACCATAGTTAAGTTTTGAGGATTTTTATTATTTTCTGGTTAGGTGTTTGTAGTTGAATTTTTGTTTGTAAAATTTTACACTTACTTCTAGCACATATCAAGTTTTCTTTTCTCTGTAAAATAAAATTTAATTACTTTTATAATACAATTTCAAAACTGCAGCTTGTGGGCCACCTTTGACGCGTAGTGCTCCAAAGGTGGTCCACGTATTGAAATCACTTTTAAAATGTGAAAAAAAAAATACTCGGCCACAAGTTTTACTTACTGTTACGCTCTGATGATCGCTTTTTTCTTTTCATATCTTTCGAGTTTTTCCTCTTAATCTACTTATCTTATGACACGATAATACCTTGAAGCACTTTTTGTACACGCTAGCTCAGGGATTTTCTTCTGGGAGTTACTGACTTCTTTTGAGTGAACTCTGGTGTTAACAATAAATGGTAATACGTGTTTTTCAGATATTTCTGTAAGCAGTTTGAAAATCACCCATTCTAAACTGAATTTCACATTTGTTTTCTAAGGTGGCCACCTTGGGAACATGCGTATGGTCGCCATTTGCACGGCGTAAAAGTATTAATATTATATTAATCTTCTTAGAATTGAAGAAAATGCGGTTAAAGAGAAAGAAAAAAGCTTTCAGAAAACGGATCACAACTCAAAGTTCTACGAATTTAAATACGTGTAAATTAAAATATAGTCTTACTTGGAAATTAGAACGACTACTCCTCAAAGGGGAAATCACTGCATAAAATATTGTAGGGTGAAGATAATTTTTTTTAAATTCAGCCACGCACTGCAATACATTATTGAGAATGTAGTAGCACCATTTTGTGATTAAAAATTAGATTAATTCTACTTTTAAGGGGTGGGCTACTTTAGGAACACTGGCCACCTTTGGTTCACCGACCTTATTTGTACAGAGAGTTTTGATTTTGTCCTATAAATGCAGAACAAACTTCAGGCTATACAGGTGAGCTCCCTTATAAATGTTTTTCATGCAAAATAATCGAAAAAAAGGACGAACACTTTATTAGTACTGTAAGAAGGATCTCCTAGTTGTATCACTGGAATACACGCTTTATACGCTATTTAAAACCGGAAAAAGTGACGAAATTTATGAATTTATATAAATTCTAAACAATAAACTCTGTGATTATTATTAGACAGTAGATTTTATTATAATGATCCTTTAGGTACTGTTCCTGTACATGAATTATGGCATTTTCATTTTAAATATGCGCAGTTCGAGCTTCGGAAAAGTAGACTTGTTGCCAAATCATATACACAGCTATGAAAACAGTACTGATGAACTTTTATGCTTGTTTATATATGTACTTGTACACATATAAACACACACACACATATATATATAATTATTTTTATATACAAATTATGATTGTTTGTATATACAAATAGCTAAAGGGCTTCTTTATATTAAATAAATTGTATAAATATTGCAAAAAATGGCTTGTATATATGAAACAGTGAATAAGTTGCCTTAAAATATGCACGAAAAATATCCTTCTCTTGTCGAGGCAATTTTCTCTATCTCGGTAAGGCCCCTCAAAAGAGAAAATATTTGTTGTACAGATGTAGCAGTCGCACCGGGGCCTCCTTTTGGTGACAAAATGGCGATTTTTTTGCCTGGTATTGTAGCGATTTTTGCTTCGTATGACTTCGTATGGCAGTCTGGTGTTCTTTAGAGAATTTTTTTGTTACTCGAATTATCTTTTGAATTATTTAATTTCAATTGTGCAGTTCAATTATTATAAATTTCGGTACTTCTCTATTCCACTTTTCATAACACTTTCATAACACTTTCATAACCACTTTTAATAACACTCGTATGGAGTGCCGCTACAACGCTATTTGGCATTTCGTGAGAAAAAGTTTGGTCATTTCTCTAACCGACAAGCGACACACCGGTAATGATGAAATCAAGACTCCCTTATCATACATACTATGATAAGGGAGTCTTGGATGAAATAATGGCCATTTTTTGTGCAACATTTGTTTGTCAGCGTCCATTTGACTTTCCAAAAGTTATCTAATCTATCATCAAAATTTACAAAAGTTACAACATTTACACAACAATACCTAGATACTTATTTTTTTTCTCCGTATTAAAAGGTAATTAAATTTTAATCTACTGAAAACCATAACCTTTAATGGTTATTATACTTTCACTAGCATTAAATAATTTCAATCGATATTTCTTTAATCGCCAAGAAAATATCATCGGATATAATAAATAAGGGTACTTACGTATTATCCGTGCCAGGAGATTGATCGCCAAAAATGGTTGCCAAGTACCAACTTGTTTATCGGTGCCAATCATGTTTTCAAACACAGTAATTTAACATTATCAAATAACATTGTTAAAAATAGTAATTAATATAAAATAAATAAAATGTAATATATGTTTATTAAATTTATAACATTGTTAAAAATAGTAAATAACATTATTTTAGTAAAATTAATAAATGGTAAATAACATAGTAAATAAGAAAGAATAATAAATAATAAATAATATAAGAAATGGTAAATAATATAGCATATTCTAGATAGTTAATTTTATTAACATTTAGTAAATGCATAAAAAGGTTTAAAATGACATTTTGTTTTGTGGCGGAAATAATTCTGCACTAGACTTTAACATGGCATCAAAAATATTTTTCCCTTCTGCTGCTTGTCAACCATTTGATCCATTTGTTTCCATTGATCGTTACCTTTTTACGCAATTTTGATGAAATGTGTATAAAAATTTTGTTTCTTACTGCTAATATTATCTTTTTATATCTATCTTATTAAATTTGTCAAATAAAATATTTATATTTTACTCATAAATGCAATATTTAAAATAAATTAACTATTTGTTAATCTTACTACGTATAGAAATGACCCCTACTAAAAAAAAGTAAATTATTCCCAGGCATGTACCATGTAGCAAGAAAATAAATATAGAAGGGTTACAATAATTAGTAATATTGGCTCCATGCCTGGCGCAGTGGGCTTAAAACTGGCACGGATAATACGTAAGTACCATGCTTCGTTATCGGACTTCGTGTATTAGTATGTTACTTTTACTCGTTAGGTATATCAGATTTTAGGAGAAATATTTACTAAGATATTTGAACATTCAGTAATAAAATTTACTTGCTACTGCGACTTTTTTTATTCAAGATTGCCGTTCGCCTTCCAATAAAATATTTTTAGAAAGAAAAGGTGCAAAATAAAACTTCTTTAAAAGCAGAAAATAACTAATTTTTTAGGCTTAATGAATGCTTGCTACTGAATTTCGTATCATAGCCCGTATCATAGAACTTAAAAATAAAACAAAAATTCTTTGGTACTTTTTAAGTTCTCGATTTATTTAAATAACGCCATTTTCTAAATTTTTAATTTTAGAAAATACAAGCTTCCTTTAAATTATTTTTTTTTTAAATTTTACTAATTTCCGATTGTTACAAAATTTGTTTAATAATTTATTTAACTTTACGGGTGAATCCAAGAGTTGACCCCTGCTTGGCGTCCGTTTGTATTGGCGTGCTAGCGCTCGCGCGATAGCGGACTGACTCTTGCAACCCTCATCATTTCTCAATCGTGCCAAATCGTCGATAGTCAGCCAGATGTAGCTCTTTTATTGTTGGAAAGGCTGAGCAATGATATTTTTTGTGATGACGCGTTTGTTACTATGACGTATTTGTTACCTCATCAAATGATTATTCGACTTTTATTTGTATTTTAATGATATTTAATGATTTATTAGTTATTTAAAACATGTTTTTTTTAATACAGTTAAATAACACTTATGTCATGATATTCATCATCTGCTTTTTTATTTAAATCTTGATTTTTTTTTTTATGTATGTGAGTGGCTACTCTTGTTACTTTAGAACAGTGTGAATTAATTGATTGCAGTTTTCATGGAAGTCTCATGTTCGCGAAGCGATCATACATGCGGTATAGTGATCGCCGCAATTACAAATTTCGTGTATTTTTGTGATCTCTATACAACGAGGTTGCTGCATCCAGAGATGTTTATTTTTCGGTTTCATGTTCGCAAGCGATCATACGGGCGGTACAGTGATCGCGACATTAACGAATTTCATGTATTTTTTGGGATTCCGATACGACGAGGTTGCTGCATCCAGTGAGGGTTTTTTTCGGTTTCATGTTCGCGAAGCGATCATACGTGCGGTACAGTGATCGCGGCATTAACGAATTTCGTGTTTTTCTTGGGATTCCGATACGACGAGGTTGCTGTATCCAGTGACGTTTTTTTTCGGTTTCATGTTCGCGAAGCGATCATACGTGCGGTACAGTGATCGCGGCATTAACGAATTTCGTGTTTTTCTTGGGATTCCGATACGACGAGGTTGCTGTATCCAGTGATGTTTTTTTTCGGTTTCATGTTCGCGAAGCGATCATACGTGCGGCACAGTGATCGCGGCATTAACGGATTTCGTGTATTTCGTGGGATTTCGATACGACGAGGTTGCTGTATCCAGTGATGTTTTT